>VYXH01001759.1:760376-820399 GCA_013397275.1 Burhinus bistriatus
CCCCTGGACTCACCTGCTCAGCCATGCTGCAGCTTTTCCTTCCATTTTGCTCATGTGCTTGTTGAGAAGTGTTTTGTCTTTGATTTCTTCCAGTTTGTTTTAAGAACCTTCACGTGGCTTCTAAAGATGTTTCTTTTTTGTTTTCCTGTTCATATAGCCTTCATGTATTTTCTCACTTTTTATATAGCTCCCTTTAAAAATTAAATATATACATTATATGTGTATAATATATACTATAGTGCTGATGAGGATAATATAATTCCTACACAAAACAGGGATTCTTCAGCAATATGCCTGTTTTGTTGCTGATTCTGGAAAGTGTTACCACCAAATCTGAAAATGAGGAGTCAAGTGGATTCTTAGTTCATGAGCTTATAAATAATAAAGTTTAGCTGACAGGAAAATAAGGAAGGCTTTTTCAAAATTTGTATTTAATAGCAATTAATACTATAGTATTGAGAGTCAGTGCACTTGCTAAGTGGATTTATTTGCTAGGATTGAATAACAAACAGGAAGGCTACAGAATGATTCTGCCATTTTACAGGAGTTTTGCTCTTGCTTCTGCTCAGAAAAATGCCTACAGATTCAGAAAGGATTCAATTTCTGTAAGAGGAGTAGAGGAAACGGACTTAAAATCATGTTTGTAGCAACTGCTGAGGATAAAGAAACTTTGGATCTACTTTTCCTGTGGTTAAAAGCATGGGAGAAGATTTCAAACCTTCTCAGGGTTTACAGTTCACAGTGTGAATAAGTACTTGAATTTTAAGATACTTGCTTCAAAATTCTACTTTCTTTGCAGCACCACTAGTTTTTAAGAATGAATCCTGATACCAGCCATCATAGCAGTTCAGCTTTCTACCAGTCTGTCCTTGCCCTGAATGGAAGCCCCAAAGTGGAAAAATAGTTCTGCAATCAAAAGCAAAATTTGACTTACTGGCTTATATCTGAGAGTCCTGTCAAAAGTTGGCATAGTCTCTATTTGTAATGGTGGTTTTTGTTTGGGTTTTTTTTGTGTGTGTGAATGGGTCAGTCCATTTCAGTCTCGTTATTTGTAGATGAAGAAAGCAAAGATATCGTCTTGTTTCTGCTGAAATGCTGGCATGCAAAAAATTTAATTCCCTCTGAGGAAAAAGTTTTAAGTACTGGTTCATGAAGACATGCACAGCAGAGTAGTCTGTGGTCCCTCAAGGAGAAAGGAGGAAGAGGACTAAGACTATCATTGGTAATTTTAGGGTAAAGAGGCACTCTTGATTTTGGTAAAAATTAGTTTAATTAGATTCATAACCAATGGATTGATGATCTTACCATATCCTTACAGTCTTTAGAAGGTAGCTTTATAAGTATTAATACTTTACTGAAATTAAACAGTTAATAACTTCTTGTGTGGATACTAATTTAATAGCTTATATAGTTTCTTTTTAGTTGAATATTTATATTGCTAGTCTACATGTCTGGGTGGACATGAGAAATGTTGAGGTCTTTTTTCACTTTATTTCATACACAGTGCTAAAAAAGGCTGAGTCACCTGGATCGCCTCAGTTACATGAGAGGTGACTGACCAAGGAGATGCATATCAGTGAAGTTTGTCCTAAATTAAGTAGGTTTTGGAACTTGCACTAAAATGCTGTGTGCAGGGGAGAACCTTATTTCTATTTTTCAGGTAATTATAAGAATGAAATGCTTATTAGACTAATGAGCAAATGTCTCTTATGAATACCAATAATTATTAACAAAACTGATTTTTTTATGAATATTTTAAGTATTTTCAGTAACTACTGAAATATGTATATTCTTTCAGCAAGCAATGTGGGCTCACGGCATCTAATGAGCTTGTAGAAATGCTTCTTGGAAATAGCTTGATTGCTTCCTTCATGCTCTTCAGTATGTCACCAACTCAGTCTGAGTTAATCACTAATGGTTTTTTTGCTCGAATAGTATCTGTAGTGACTAGATTTAAACAAAAATAACACTAGTGTGTTGTGTGTCATGTCCGCCCCCCCCCAAAAAAAAAAAAAAAATCCCAAACAAAAAGCCAAACCAAAAAAACAACAATCCAAACCACCCCTACCACACCCCTTTACCCCTGGTAAACTGATCATTTCAGCTGCAGTTCTTTTTCTAGTTAGTAAACAATGGAAAGATACCAGGATGAATGTCTGGTATGTTGTGCAGAACCTGGGTCCTGTTTAAATCATGTTTGCACAGTGTACCAAAGAGAAGGAAATCTGGGAACACTGTTGAGAGCAAATTGGTAAGTCCATTTCTATAAATGGATACCAACTAAACTGCAACCAGAAATTCAAACAATATCAGCTGTTCAGAGATCTAAAAGTAACAACAGAAGTGAAGAAGAATCTGTCCTTATTGTGATTTCTGATGCTTCTGCTAATGGTGGTCACTGCTGATGTTGGTTGAAATCCTGTGAAAGAAATACTACTCCATTATCTTCTGAAAAATACAATAGAAATGGTTATTTTTTCTGCATTTTTTTTTTCCCCAGTGAAGGAGGTGGGGAAACAGTTTGAAGAGGCATACAAACAGCAGGCAATAACATTTGCCTTTTATCAGTGATGTCTGGAAGCTGTTTTTTCTTTTCCACTTTATTTTCTCATGTTTCTGCAGTATTTGAGGTAATGTTAATATCTGTAAATTTTTTCATATAAACTTACTCATTTCTAATTGTAATCTGAATTGAAAATTTTAGCTTTTAAATTTTAAGAGAAATTATGGATAATATTGAGGTTCTTGTTATACTACTGGGGTTTATTATAGAATAAACTGAGTCCTAAAGAACAGGTGAAACATAGTGTTAGAACTGAACTCGTGAATGTTATCAAGATGCACACCAGCCAGATTCTTTCCTTTTCTGTCATAAAATAATAAATGTTGGGTGAACGTGTGGTATCATCAGCCTGTGGGATTCTTGAGACACACAAAGTTTAACAGCTTTAAAAGAGTTTGGGAAGATACTACAAAATACATGAAGTGCAGCGTTGGTCCTTCTGGTTTATTATGGTCAAATAAAAGCAAAGCTTCTCTAAATTCCTCTGAGTGGAACTGGAACAGTGTGTGCAACTGTTGTCTGTTACCAAAGCTGCGTGTTTTCTTTTCTCAACACTGTAGAGCTGTCACTGTTGCTGAAGGTTGGAAGGCTGGGCCAGATCTGTCAGTCAAGAGCCTTTTTGCTGCTTACTAGGGTAAGAGGATATGGAAATTTTATTCTAATATTTTAAACATTATAAGCAGCATTATACTTAAATTCTAAATGAATACAGTGTTGGTGTGGGTAGAAGAAATACAAACCTCAATTTGGTAGCCAAATAGTATGTTACATTCTGGCATATTTTCAAAACAGTGAGCAGCACGTCCTTTCCTTCCATGTCTAATTAGCGGCATCCCTGCTGCTGTCTGTGGCCACTGAAGTGTCTAACCCGGTTCACTTGCAGTCATTGATCATCCTTCATCTGGTACTGCATTGTGTCATCTGACTGTCATAACTTGTGAATTGTGACCTAGAATAATTGCTTAGGATGCTGCCCCATGTCTTGTTTCCTAAAATCCTAGTTCTTCTCTCTCCACTGAGCTGTGGGGCTACTAATGGTGTTCCTGTCGACTGCTCATCTCTCTCTCAAAAAAAACCAAAAAAACCCCAAAAACAAAACCCCCAAAAAACCCAAACAAACAAAAAACACCAAAAACAAAACACCCCCCCCCAAAAAAAAAAAAAAAAAAACCCAAACCAAAAAAAAACCCACGACATGTCAGTACTGACAGCAGTGCACAGAGCAGAGCACAAAATAGAAATGTACTCGGCTGGTGCTTGCTTTCTGTGACTGATATTATAGCAAAAGGGAGTCTTCAAGTGGAGGACTGGCAGGCTATACTTCTAGAGGATTTACCAGCCAGCAGCTGTATATAGCGCTAACCTTGCAGCATGATTAAATGTCACACCTCCTCCTTTCACCAGCTGAGACTAAAACAATATTTTGGTATATACTTAATGCTCCCTGCCTCAAACACTGTCCTTGCTTAAATACATTCTCTCTAAATCATTCTTTCTCTTTTTTGAAACATCTGGTATTTTTTATGACCAGTACACCCAAAATGAGCTCATAGCATATGCTCCTGCGGGAGTGGCTGTAGGGGAATAGAATGCTAGAGATGACCAATGCAGCAGGTGTCACCCAGTGGAAGTAGAGGAAAAGTTGATCATCAGCCCCTCAGGCATGTTCTGAACTGTGCAGCTGCTATTGATCTGTGAATCAGAGACCATCCTGCATTTGGTATCGTTTTCATAGTGATGGGGGGGGGGGGGGGNTCACGTTCTTAGCGGATCTTTGGGGTTTGGGTTTTTGGTTGGGTTTTTTTTTTTTTTTTGTTAAACCTGACCTGAAACCAGTTGGGTAGTCTCTGCAATGCTGAAAGGATTCAAGATCATTTGAAGATGCTTTTTCAGTTATTGTAATTCCTTTTTTTTTCTCTTTTAGGGAAATGGCTGAATGAAAGGGGTGGAAATGTGGGCAGGATTATGTTGTGAAAAATAGTGGTGTCTTGAGTGCCAGTTGGTTTGTGATGTAACGTAGGGGGAAGGTTTGTGTCACCAGACAATGAAGCTGATGGTGAAGCAGTAGTGTCTCAGCAGCTAGTAATTGGACTTTTCTTTCAGATCCTCTCAAGGATCTTGGTATGTGAAGATGTCATGTGCTGTGAAATAATGTTTTAACTCCTCCTGAAAGTTTTTCCGTGTTAAATGCTGAGCTTGTGGTAGGTTAGAGATTTAACAGATTTTCCAAGTTGCGTGATGAAATATGGTAGGCTCCTTTAGTTGCTTACAGTATAGAGAGGTCATTCTGCTTTCTATCATAGCTGAGTTCAGCAGTTGTTGGAATTCATAGGCATCTCATAGTATTCTTTTCTTCAATAATTTTATAAGAATTTCTTCACTGGTACATGTTGAAAGATGTAGCAATGATTGGAAAGGAAGCTTTTGGTAGATGTCAGTAAGAGATATTTGTGTCAGTAATGTTGCTTCTTCATTTGAATACTCAATATTTGTTTTCACTATTTTCCCCTTAATTGTAATCAGAATTTTATCTGGGACTAAATCACCCTGAAGATCTCTGTGTTTTAAGTGATTGGAGTTCAGAGGTCAGACTTCCTTCACCCCCCATTCTCTTTCAGTACATTGGAATCTTTGTTCCCCCATAGTGATATTTCTTACATTCTAGATACACACTGAAAAGGAAATGTTCTTGATTCTAATAGTATGAAAGATATATATGATACGATTATTATAGAAGTAGTGATGAATGAAGAGTGATAGGAAAAATATAGTAGTCTGATGCTTTTGGAACTCTTGGAGTAGATGGGCTATGTGTGGGTTTTCTTCAGGAGTCTTTTCTTGTTCCTGCATCCTACTTCTTGTAAACCATTTAACTTGTTTTTATAAATTACAAGGTTATCTAACTTCAACAGTGTAAACCATGTTAAGGTTCAATTTTCCTTGGAAATATTGTAGTTTACCTTATGCATTTCTTGTAAGAAATCAACCCCCCAAATTTTAAATATGTAAGAGCTGTGACTGACATGAGAACAGCACAAAAGAGTAAGAGATAGAAGCTATTGAATGTACTGATGTTTTCCCAGTGCACCATGATTACGAGAACATCTGTTTTGAGTTGTGATGTGCTGATCAACTGTGGAAATACTGTGTTCAGTGGTTCTTGACACTTCTCATTTCTCCCATGTGGAGGAGTGATGAAGTGGCAGAAAATAGAGCTGCAGTTTAAAGTACAGATGGACAATGATTCAAAACCTTGGGAGGAAAAAGGTTGTAATGCTGCCTGGAGTTAGGCATATCTGTCTGTTTTTAAATATTGTGACTTTTATTTGTAGCTCTATTTTTGACATCCATTCAATGAGAGGAAAATGCACGATACTATGGCTAACACGTAACTGTGCAGGAGCAAATTGAATGAATGTTAAACTAAGATGGGTTCAACACTACAAAGTTCAAGTGAGTGCAAGAACAGTTCTTAAAATCTAGTTATTTTTCACTGCCAGTAAATCAGAAGTACGTATTGCGTGCCTGGTTAAGCCTAGCTGACTTTAACTGAAGTTCAGTTCTGTTCTCTGGGTTTGTAAAAGCATGCATACTCTGTCTTTAAATCTGGTATGGTTAAGAGCGATCTGATTAGCCTCAAAGGTTGACCTGTGGATTTCTGATGTCTGGAGCTCTGAGAAGTATAAGCCATCTGGTTTGGCATATTGGTTGGCTATAGAGAGGCCACACTTCAATTATAATATCATAAATTGAGAATGTTGGTTGTGGAAGGATCACTTGTTGTCCATAATAAATCAGTCCTTGATTTATGGTGATGCACCTGTTATGTGTTAGGCTGTTGTCAAAAGTAGCTTCAGAAACACATGCACCCATACTCAAGTCTGCATACCAGTTTTTCCTGAGTCCTGTATGTGTGCGACTTCAGTAAAAAATAAAATCTGCTTTGGGATTTTATGCCTTTTCTGGCTGCACAGTAGGTGTCATGAAATGGAGAGAACTGATCAGCAAGGAGTAGGCTTCTAACCTTCATGTGCATCATCTTGGCTGATGGTAGGCAGAAGGGGGTTGCTGTTGTATCTAGCATGTGTTTAAGGGGTGCCCGTCTTAGAGAAAAGAGGCATCTGCCTCTTACCTCTATAGTCAGGTGACTGAGTGATAAATTATCTGAAGGGAGTTGCAATCAAATGTATTTAGAGGTGCTAGTGTTGCATTACATTAAAACAAGGCTTCATCAGTAAATCAATGTCACCAAAACAAATCTTAATCCAAATCATTTCAACAAAGGTATTTGCTGTAGCTGCTGTTGTAGACCTGCAGCTTTACTGCTATGTACAAGAGCAGGTCTTCAAGCTCTCTAGAGCACAAATAGCATTTAGCAGAATTAAATATGAATGTTATAGAATCTGTAGTTCTACAAGCTGCTGTCAGTTCTTTGGAACATGAATGATCCTGATTGAACAGGTAAGAAATTTGCGGGTTGAGGGACAAAATGCTTGGTGCTGTAGTGAGTTAACATATAAGCCTATGCTGTAGTGTTGTGGCTGGTTGCTTAGAAAGCTGCTTAGGTAGGTTTGGGGGCTTCGTTATTCCATTAGCTGGTGAAAAATCCTTAAAACATGAACAAAATGTGTTGTGGAATAAAAAAAAAACCTGCAAGAATAATCATAGATTTATTTAATCTAATTTGAAATCCTGGAAAAGAAGGATAATTTGGATATCTGCTTGAGGTAGTTCTAACCCTAAATCACAACATGCTCTAATTCCTTAGTAAACTTGATGATAATGGTCCATGTTCACATATAACTTGTTTTAGGTAGAAATATGTAACTCTTAAAGGCATTCATATTAATATCCAAAAAGTTCCTCTGACTAAAGGGTTAACTTTGAATGAAATTTTAGAAAAAAGTTAATCTCAAACACAACTTTGAAATAAATATTTTTATTTTTCATATTTTAAAAAGTTATTAATTGTCTGTCATAATAATGTTTCTGTGTAAATACAAGATGTAGAATGAAAAAGACAAAGTTTTGGCTCTCTTGTTTTCAGAGGAAAATGACCAGAAGCTCATGGTACAGGACAGTTACAGCATAAGTTTCAGTCTTTTAAACACTATAATCTTTTAACTTGAAACTCACTTAGACAGTAATACTATATCAAAGAGAATATATTGGTTAAAAGATTAATTATATAGAACACACAGATATTTTTCAGAGTTCTCTCCAGAGGTTTTTGCCTTCTCAATGAACAAGCACTGTGTTTTGAGGCTGGGCCAGGTATGCCAGACTAGGTCTCCAGAAAATCAAAATAAGTGATTGTAAAACAGTTGCAGTGTTGTCAAGGAGAAACCACAATGGATGAAACTGTATCTTTTTTAGTGATTGTGTTATATCATCGTAGGAACAGGCCAAAATAATTTTATCTGATTTCCGTCTGGCACAGCAAACTTCTTTAGTGGTTATGTGGGGTACTGTGGGGTCTGAAAAGCCATGCCTTTGAATTCCTTCAGAACTGAGCAAACAAAGGGACAGTATTCATGTGGAAGCTATTCTTTCCTTGTGCTGGCTGCTTTTCAACTGTATAAATTCCACAGGAAAGAAAGATGTCACTGACTTATGCACTGGCTACACGTATGAAGGGAGTGGTAGTTGTGCTGTGTTCATTCCCGCAAGCATGGAACGGTTTAGGCCAGAGCATTTTCAGTATCTTCAGTGGTCTCTAATGCTACTTCAGTGCTTTCTTCTCAAAATCTCCTCTGGCTAGACGGCTTAGTATTTGATCTTTCGGCAGTATTTGCCCAAAGCATCTTTAAATTTTTGTTACATCTCTTCAGCATTTTATCCATGGGATAGCATTTATTGATTAGGTCTATAAGGAATGAGGCACTGTTTCTGAGCCTATCATGGTTTAATTTTTATCAATATTTCTTTTTTTCTATTACCGTCCCCCCAACACACTCTCCACAGCATAAAAGGCTTGATACCATGTCTCCTTTGAGTGTACGAGGGACAGCCAGATGGCCTGCTAACCTTGCAGTGTCCTGTCAGTCAGTCAGTGTACTTACTGAGCCAAAATTCCACCAGGTATCTCTTGGAATTCTGATAGTCAATGTTTCAGGCACTTTGCTTTTTCATACAACACAAACCAGAAGTGTTTCACATGATCCTGATGCAGCTGATGTGTATCAAAATCCCTCTGGGCTCTAAAGCTCATTTTAGAAAGTACAGTAGTCTGGATCTAAAGGATTTGTGCAAGTTCATTAAAAAAAAATCATTTGCATTCCTGTTGTCGTTCTAATCAGTAAAATATGGTCCAATATGTTTACATTGCATATTAACTTTTTAAGATGGGCTTTTCTTGTCTAATTCCATATTATGGATTACCAGATTCATTAGAAAGAAGCATATTAAATATAATCAACTGGTCATCCTTCCTGTGTTTTTTCCTTTATGATTTAGTGATGTTCACCTTAAAACCTGCTGTTTACTGTCAGTCATTGTGGTTTTATTTTTTAAATATAGGAGCTAACTGTATAGACGCTTTTGAGGTTTACTGATGTTTTCTGTGATTTCAAGCAGTCTAGCTATCAACTGTGATAGCACGTTCTTCTAACTCCTTCAAATTCTGCCCGCCTCCACACACACACACACCCCCACACACCCCCCAACTTTCACACTTCTGAAGCTGTAAGTAAAGAATAACTCTTGGTATCTTTTGACTGGTGTTCCAGGAAATGTTTTCTTTTAATATCAAAGGATAAAGATTTGCTGGCACGTGTATGGTAAGTGGATCATAATTAACACTTCACTCAGGCTGTTCATGGTTAAAGTTTGTATATTTCTGACTCCTGGAGTATGATAGGTACCTGCCACAAAGAGGGCCAGTTTTCAGATACAGTATTTTACTTTTTGTAAGCGTCAAATGCTGTCTGTAACTTTTTTCATCCATTGTTAACATATATTCATTATGAATCATTTGTCTTTCAATATGTGACTTGCACAAAAAATATATTCTTTGACTGCTTAAACTGAGTACAGATATTGTGGAGTTTCTTTGCTTCACATTAATAAAATTTCACATTGCAAGTTTGAGCAAGGCACATTCTTCAGCTACCACTAGAGAAATATATCTGATAAGACAGTGCTTAGAATTCATCTCCTTAATTTTGAAAAAGTGAGACTCATAGTTGTGTGTGTTTTACCACTGCGCTTTATGTGGTAAGATCTCTTTCAAAAGTCTGTCTCTATCATGGGGCCCTTATCTGATTTGTATTTCTGAATTTTTTTTCATAAAGACTTTCTGTTTGTCAGACAGAAAATCTGCTGTTGTAGATGAATGGAAAGCTGTATGAGTATCCTACCTTTTTTATTAGAGTAGCGAGCTGAATGTATTACAGGATGAAGTTTCTCTAAAGGTATCTGGTTTCTCCAGTTCTCATTCATTTTGCATTGCTTCATCTTTGTAATTTTGCCTGTAATTTCTTGCGTATATGGTCTATAATAGCTTTGTTTTCAATATAATAGAAGTACAGCTATATAAACATAATTAGCAGGACTTACAAAGCATGCAAAACTAAAGCAGTATTTCAAACAAAGCTAGAGGAGATCTGGTGTTAATTCATATCTGCAGTTTATTCAAATGAAAGGTGGAAAATCCCTGAAGCCCCACCCCATCAAATGTAATGTAGTAACACTAGCGGTGGGATGAGAAGGAAGTCTTGTGAAGAGACCTGTAGTAGCATATATATTTTATGTTAGGAACTTAATTAACTGGCTCAAATGATGGTAGGGAACAGTAAGCTTGGTGTAAACTTGCATAATTTAAAAAAAAAAAAAACACCAACAAAAAAAAAACCAACCAAAACCAAAAGAACATCAAAACAACCAAAACTTAATAAGATCTTGAGTTTGGAGCTGCTCTTGACTTGTCTTCTGTGTTCTATGTAGAAGTGTTTTTGCAGAAGTGTGCCAGCAGTTTGGAAATTTATTTTAACAGAGTTCCAGAAAGTCCCATCTAAACTTGGAATAACCCAACCTTCAAAATCATGAACCATCCATTTGTGGGTGCTTCCTTGTCTTGCTAAGGGCAAGGACAAAGGGGGCTGGGGGTTAGGGAAGAGCAAGAGGGAGAGAGAGATTTGGTACTGTTCACAGCTATGTAGAACAGAGAGTGGTATTGTCAGGGCTACTCTGAATGAGTCTTACACAAGAGAAGAGCTGCTACTTAAAGGAACAATTATGTCCTGAGCCAAATCCTGTCTATGCTGCTGCTATCTTAGATACCTTGTTTTTTCTCTTTACTTACATTTTATTACTTTTTTGTTTTAATTTTTTCTAAGGCTCACCACAAATATTGCAAAATCTGAGTTAGACTTGGAGGGAAAGGAAGGTTAGGAAAGGGGGGGCAAAAAAACCTCTGAAATAAAGCGTTTTTTCCTCGCATGCTTAAAAAAGAAAAATAATTAAATTATTGAAGTGTTTGGATTTTCTGTTGTTTAGCTGTGAAATAAAAGCGTATGCTTTAAATGAAAACTTGACATGAAATCTTGTGTATCAGCTTTTCATTTTGTCCAACTCTATTACACTCTTAGGAATGGAAAAGTAAAAATGTAATGCATATCTCAAGTTTATGGATAACAAAGGCTCAGATAACCTAATGGATGCCCTTGAACAGGGCTTACTGGCATAGTAGGAGCAGAGTATTGTACTTCTGATAGTTTACTATTATACCTTACCCCTCCCATCTCTAAATGGTACATCACTAGTAAAACTAGCAACAAACTTCTTGTTAGAACTTAACTTGTTTCCACAAATACTCCTTTTTAGAACAGAACACTGCAAATATTTTTTTTTTTTAATATGGAGCTGTTTGGTTTAAGCTGTCAATCCATTTATGTGCTTTCAAAGCAAGTTAAATGGTGTTTTGTGTGCACCTGTGCATATAGATAAATGGCTTCCTCTAATATGTTTGTGATCAAACCTTACCTAGCCAAGTGCAACTTGTTCTTTGACTTGTACTCATCTGAAGACTGACATGTCTATTAGCAGCTGATAACCTTTTCAGTTTGTTACCCTCTCTTGAAGCTGCTCTCTTTTGGGTTGGGACCCAAAAAAACCCACAAACCCAAAACTAAGAGCAGTTTCCACTACTCTTAATTTGGGCAACATAATCCGTATATTTATTTGTATCCTGACATAATTTGTGTGAGAATGGCGGTTTTAAATTATGAATGGCCAAGTGAGGAACCCATCACTTGAAGACAGATACAGTTAAAAATATGCTACAAAGCACTAATGTACATCTGTCCATGAAGATGCTGGCTAGGAGTCTTGTTCAGGCAAAGACCTTTCGGTAAGGAATTTTAATGATGGCTTTTGGATTTAGGAAAGAATCCCTTCTTTTCCTGCTGTACTTGGAGGAAAAATGGACGGTGTTATTTAACTTAATTAAATTGGCTTCAAGGCACAGACTTAAACTTAAATTCCCAAATTGTTTTGCTGCAGCTTTATTTCAGTAGCAACCATAGAATGTTTTAGAGGGAGAGACGCTAGTTGTTGCTAAATTCTGCCCCCCTGCCTTGGTTTTGGTTTTTTGTTTTGGGGTGGGTTTTTGTTTTATTTTTTTATTTGACAGTTTCTGTGTAGGAATCTGTAACTGCAAAGCTGTATCTTTAAAGGTATAAAACAACGTTAAAATTGAATCTTCACTAAAGCATACTGTATTTGGGGAGGGAAGAAAGAACCGCCCAAACCTAGGTGCAGCACTGTTTCCCTGTTTCAAAAAGCAAAAGTAGTATCTGTTTTGCGAAACAAATTGTCAGTATGTAGCAGTCCACAAAAAAAACTTTTCACATAATCTGATGAAGGGTGGTCTTTAAGATATAGCTTGTAGACCAAGGAAAAGAATACGCCATCCAAGAAGATGGAAGAGAAAATAGAATAGTTCTTTATCTTCTTCTAAAGAGTATTTACAGGTTATATTTTATACTTCATTCTGTGTTGAGGTTTTCACAGTTACAGTGCAGTCAGAAGACAAAGTAGACCTTAGGAGGCAGACACTAGAAGTAAATAGATCATAGCTATATCTACCTGTTGTAAATAAGCTTGAAACTTTTTTAGATGTATTAATGTAAGTGTGTGGGGCAGTTATAGAAACTAGAGGAAAGAAAATTGAAGTTTATGGACAGCTAGTGTGATGATTTTCCCTTTTCATAATGGAAGATATATTCCTGTCTGGAACAATGAGGAAAGTTGTGGTTACTCACCTTTTCTTTATTCACTTGGAGTGTGGGCAGCCTTGATGAGATCCAAAAGAGGACACTGGGGGACTTGCATAAAGTTGTTACAGTATTGGTAGAATATTCACATGCAGCAGCTTGGCACTATATGGAAATAGCAGGGCTAGCGCTGAACCAAGCTGGCTCCCAACCAATAAACTACACGGGGGTTGTGATGCTCTACCTCTTGGCAAAGAGCCTTCCCAAGCCAATTTGAGTATCTCTTCATCTCTCAGAGATAATGAGAATTGATCCATTTGGTATGTTCACAGTGGAATATGTTTCTATGAAAATGATCACCAGCATCACACCAGCAATCCTGGATTGACAGGAGATAAGACTAGCTACTGATTGCTTTTGGCTTTTTAAAAATCTTTTTCTATTACTGGACAGGTGCTTTCAAGTTCTTTATTGGATTTCTATAGTACAATTTGAACAGTATTGTAATTTTCATCTTCAAGCATGTCTCACAATCGGGTTGCATCTACTGGACCAGATCCGAGTCCTAAAAACTATGTCAGAGACTTTTGAGGACTAAATGTTGAATGAACTATGATTATTTAGTTTATTCTCTGGTTAAATTGTCATGATTCCTATCTTATTTTTGTCAACAGCTGTGTGAATTGTAGAGTGAGAATATGTGTATTGGATACCACTGGAATTGCATTTGCTTTACATTTTCGTGATGTATTCTATGCTTAAGTTGCATAGCAATAACTGATCATGCGCTGAGATGAGTGTATTGCCCTTAGCAGTGCAATTTTGTAAGAGTATATTGTTAGTTTGATTGCCTATCCAAATATATTAATTTTACCAAATGTAACGTCTTTTTTCTAGAAATTAAGAGTGAGGATGATACTTGAAATAGGGTGAGCTCCCATCTAGAATGGAGGGAGTGAAAAGGATCAGTGGAATTATATTGGATAATGAGCTTTTGATCACTGCTGGGGCAAAAATGACATAAAAAGTCTGTGTCCTGCAATGAGATTCCTAGGGTTCTGAATTCAACTCCTGAAAATGAATAATGAGATACGATTGTATCGCTGTGTTTTTGTAGTGACTTCTAGGCACTTTGCTCTACAGAGCAAAACTTAGTAAGAAATGCTGTCTTGAAACTGAACCCTGGCTAATCCAAACCAGAAATTGAATGCAATTGGGTACCAGTTGGAACCAAGCAGTTGTGGGAAAAGCCATGGAACTAATGTTGCAGTTTGGCTTGTATTTAGATACTTGCTATGTGAAAGTTGGAATGGTTATCCACAGCAAGGGGAGTCTTTAGGATATCGTTGCTTGTATAGTGTGCTTGGGAGCTTAATGGATTCTATCTGCCCAGCTTATTTAATTATAAATGGACACCAATATTGTTCTTAAATTTCTTCTCAGACATCCTATGCAGCAGCCCAAGAGATAAAAGCAACTCAGGGACTTAAGAGGTAAAGTTTTATGGCAGTAATAGAACCTTGTTTCCTACATTGATCTCTGGTTTTTGCTTGTCTGAAAGCAGTCATTATGGGGGCTGCCAGGAGGACAGAGAACAAGGTGTTCTGTTCTTCCTGTTGTATAATGAAGATATATGCAGCTATGTGTGAATTAAGATGGAAAAAGAAAAATAATAAACTGTGGAGAAATAGAAATCCCTATATTATCGGGGAAATGTGGGGTCGTATTGTGGATCACAGCTAATACGTGGTAATAATGGCCATGGTATGCTTAACATTTTGGAACCTATTGTATTTCCCATTTGGATTAAATTAAATACATACATCATTCTAACAAACCTCTCACAGCAGATTGTGAACTTTGGAAGCGGGGAAGGGAATTAATGGCAATGTATTTCATATTGGTGTTCCTCTGTCTAGTGATTCAATTATTTTCCCATAAAGAATTTACGGTTTCTACACAACAGATGTTGGTCAGCTTGTGAATAGACATTGCTGAAGGTGGAGTGAAAAATGACCTTCAAATACAATAAACTCAACAGCTATTATTTATCTTATTGTCTAAGAGACGAGTCTAGTAACCCATTTCAAAATAATAGAGAAAGAGAAGTGGGACACAGTTGAATTGCAGTGCCAAAACCCTACGATCAAGAGCTGATCTCAAATACAAGAAGAGTCTGAGATACCAAATCACGGTGGTTCATCAGCAAAACTTGTGACTGAGGGAAACAGCGTGAAAATAGATATCTGAGTATAGGAAGGTAGTTGTGAAAATCTATGCCTTCTTCATTTTTCAATATGAAGTTAATGTCTATAAAATGATCTACTTAGGAAATGGGCTCGGAGAAGGGTCTTGTTTAAATAATTGCAAGGTAAACCAGTTATGACATACAAAGAGGGTTTATGTGCCAAGTAATATTATTTCTGAGAAGACACCAGCTAAGTAACCAGTATTCACAGGTGATCAGTATTTTTCTGTTTATAATCATTTGTGAGACAAAAAAAAAATCCTTTTCTAGTAATGAAAAGGGGTTTTGTTTTTTTTAAGGAGGGCTTTAATTTCTGTTTTGGAAACTTGTATTTGCTGTTTCATGTATACATAATATTCAAGCAGGTTTGAGTTCACGTGCTGCAGGGAAGGCAGGGGCGGAGGGACATTTTTGTTTTTACATGCTAAAAGTCTTCTACTGAAGTTTCATAGAAAAGTTAAAGTAGCGATAAAATCTTCGTGTCTGCCCAATCCACATAAAGCAGAGAGCCAAAAATAAGTATACTGTAGAAACCAATATTGAAATAATCTTTAAATACTTTAATATATGGCTTGTACAGATTCATGCATGTAACTCCTAAGCTTTGCATGTGCAACCATAACGTCATATGTTTTAGATGAACTGTTGGTGTAAGGTTTGCTACTTACTGAAAAGATCCACATCTGCCCTATTTAGAGGGGGCAAGCAGGGGAAAATTAGCTTGTTTCTATTTAGAAGACACACTTATAAAGTGAGTATTAAATTTAAGTAGTGTTAAAAAGCTTTCCCTAGTGTACTTGACTGAAGATTTTGTTAATCAAGCATTGCTGATGATATCTACTATGTAATAAATGTAGGGAAGTATTACAAGAGTAGCAGCTGGACAATGATTTTTTTTTAAAAAAAAAAAGTTTTCAAGAATGCCTTTTAGTAAGTATTAAAAACAGTTTCCAAAATGTATTTAACCTTGCAAACTGTAGGGAAGGGTAGCTTAGAAATAGCAATTTTGTTTATCTGTAGGATATGCAGTGATTCTGTAGCACGGTTGGTAAGGACAAGACTCCAGAACTCGTTCAGGCTACATAACTTGGACTGTAGCCCCTGTGGTTGCCTTGGGGGGGAAAAAAAAACCAGTTCCTGTTGATACTAGGTCTGTCACCCACCGAGGATCAGGGCTGAGTGCCCCATGGGTACCAGTTTTAAATTGGAGCTGTTCTCAGGACTTGGTGGAATTCAGGCCGTAGCCCAAGACATATTGAAGAAGTGAAGGTGGAGCAAGCACCTGCTTGGTGTTAATTGCATAGGCTGAGACAGGGAGGGAAACAATAGCCACATAATAAGAAAAGCACCAGAGGATAGTGTAGGGAAAATCCTCCCATGTCTGCGTATTTTCCTCTATTTAAACCTCTAGTCTATTTAAGCCTCTAGTTGCTTGAATTTCAGACCTATCTTCTTGCTTTACTCTTGCCAGATATTTTACAGTTTAATGCAATTATGAGTAGGCAATGGAAATAGTATCCTTACTGAAAAGCAAAGGAGCAAACACCTGTGGGTATTTTGGTGTTAACAAATAGTGGAAGTTTGTAAATTAACAGAGTCTACATAAATTTTCACAAACATAGTAAATATTTGCTTGTGGGTTTTTTCTTCTTACGAATTATGTCAAATAATAATGCACACAATCTTAGGGCTGGAATATGTACAGTAATGTCGAAGACAGGGCTTATAGTGTTCCAGCCTGTTACAGAGCTGCAAAGGGACAAAACTGCCTGTATATTTTTTTTTATTTTTTTCTGCAACAGAATTGTTGTAGTACCATTTATGTGGCCACATCTCAGCAGTAGCATTCTGGTCTTGTCCTTCATTGATGGACTGGAAAATCCTGTCTTGTATGTGTTTTAATTATGTAATACCACTAAGCTTTTTGCTTTACAGACCTAGTGGCTCTCATCATCCACCTTTCTCTTATGTGTCACTTCATGCTGCAGCGATGTGTAATAACATCCATAGTGCCAGTCCCTTAATAAGATACAGATATGCTTTTCTACTGTCAAATTCAAGTTCTCCATCTGCCAGCTACCGGAAGAAATTTTATTGGTTGTAACTTGACCAAGCTTCTTTGTTTTTCTAAAGCTTTGTACTGTTGAATAGAGTTAAGATTTGCCTTACATCAGTGTAGTAATACTTACTTCAATGGAGTTTCTCTAACTTTTTCTTTAATTGAGCATCAGGTAGGTTCAAATGATCAGATGTATTCTTCGAGACCTGCTCCCCGGGAATAGCTTTGTGTTTTCCAACATTTAAGCAGCAAACAGAAGAAGCGACTATAGTGATGAATGTAAAGGACTTTCATTTGTCAATCCCCTCCACAACCGATGAGTCCTTGTGCTTATAGCATCCTTTTGAGTAATGCTTGAGGAGGGACTGTTACCATTTGGTGTTTATTATACATCAGAGCAAAGCAATACTGTGGTTACTTCTAAATTATTCCTCTCTCAGGAGGAGCGAGGAAAAAGGAAGCAGGATTCAGTTGTTTACCTGCTGTTCTGCATGGTTGATGGGCCTCTAAATTGGTAGAAGGTGCGGTGTTTTCTGAGTGTCAACAGGTGAATTTTGCAAGAAGAGAGGTGTATTTATTCTGCAAGATAGAGTGCTGGGGAGTATTGAAAAAACTTAAAACTTACTAAGAAAACTTTATTAAAGCTGATTATGGATGACAAGCTTACTAGGAGCTGTCTTCATAAACTATCAGTTGCTATCATCTACTCTTCTTTCCCTCTATAGCTTACAGCTCACTTCTTGTTGACAGGCCTGCGTTGTAATGTATGCCCTGTATTTGATTTAAAAAAATATTTATGTCCTGCTGATGTTCTTTACTGTTGAAGCTTTCTTGCTCGGCTTTGTGCACTATGAGGGTGAGTAAGGACTGGAATGCCATTGGATTTTACCCTAGAAGGTGGGGGGGGGAGTGGACCCCACTCTGTTCTTGAATTACTGTACATATTCCAGCCCTGAGATTGTGCATATTACTGGTTGACATAATTCCTAACAGGAAAAAACCCACAAGGCATTAGGGGGATAACTCAGTAGTCTGACTTGGATAATTTATTGAGATGGGGACTGTATTTATATCCAGTTACGCAGACTTGGATTGTAAGAGTTAAGCACATGGGAATGCAGTATAACAATTCCTTCTCCTCTAAGTGCTGCGTGTTTTATTTTAAAAGGAAATAATAATTACTCAGAATTTAAAAGATAATTATTTCAACATGTCAGAAAAGTTTAACTCTTCTTGAAGTTTTTTTCACTTGGCTGTGAATTTCTTTGTTGCAGCCAAGTGGTCTGTTTAATGCCTAACAGTTGAACCAGTTTCTCCTTTCTGCTTCAGAGGGCAACTTCTAGATCTCATCAATGCCACCAGCAGGGGTTGCTTGGAAAAAGTCACCTTTTGTGAGAAATAAGCACACTTCTTACGTGAGCCCTTAGAGCAGGATAATCTACAGCCTGAAGTGTTGCATTTAGCAGCAGTGTGTGTCAGTGCATGCATCCTGATTAAGCAGTGCTCCTATGGGCAATATGCAAGTAATCCCATGATGTCCATAGAGTTACTTTGAATGTCTCAAAATGTTTAAGGTACTCTACTAGAGGGAGACTACAGTTCTGTTAACTGTGGTACTGAAATGTTTCTGTATGCACATACAAAATGCAATTTGTGAGCTCAATGAAAACAGTAAGAAAAAAAATAATTTTACAAGTTCTGAAATGCTCCATCTGAGATCAGTGATGATAGTGATAGCAAACAAAATAATACGTGAAAAGTAAACTATGTCATCCTAAAACTGAAGATAGAAGAGGCTGAGCTGGCAAGTTTTAATTCTAGTTGAAGTTCGTTTCTTCTTATTCTTAAATTTACTTCTTTCATTAAACAATCTTCTCTTTAAGTATTAGATGTTTCTAAAGCTTCCTAGTGCTATTTTATCTTTGCCTTCTATGTAAATTAGGCTTGAATTCATAACCGTAGTTCAGCAGTTCCAAAATACTGTAATTGTACTCTGTAGATGCACTATCTCCACCTATGGTTGTTTTGGCCTGGCTGCCCAAGTGTAAATCAAAGTTTCGTGTGGTTTGAGACCACTTCTTGCTTGTTTAATTTGGGTCATTGAGCTAGGAAATAAAAACAGGAGATGAGGGGAGGCTGACTTGGTATTGAGACACTGGTTTGGAGTTTGTTAAATTCAGTTTTTATTCCAGATATACTGCAGTGCCGTAATTTTCCAATGTAATTGTAGCAAGTTGCTTGGTATCTGTCTTTTCCTCAGTTTCCCAAAGAGGAAGATGATAGTCATGTCAAATTTCTTTTATGACCCAGTGGAAGAAATGGGGTCATACTAGCACTTGTGGAGATGCACTTTCAGTAAACAAAGCTGAAATTTTGAATGTCAAATGCTCTAAGAAATAATCACAACGCAAAGTTTGAGTGATCTTTAGGCATCTTTCCTAAATCACTGAATCATTCATTTTTTTTTTTCTTTTTTAAAAGTAATGAAAGTGTCCTTCTGTGAAAGAGAAAAATAACTTAAGTCTCCTGTATTTGTGTTGCATCACTGGAAGTGGCTTACGCAGCTTAAAAGGGAAGGTGTTGCAGCAAAGCAGGTAGGTCTCAAACATCTATCCACTGACAATGGATAGAGTGAGTGATCTCAGAGTTCAGGTCTGGGTGAAGCTGCACTAGATCCTTTCTACAGCGATATAACAACCAAGAGAGTTGACAACTACTGCCATGTCAGTGACACACAGTGATTAATGTCCTCAGTAGGAAGAAATCTGTGAGGAGGGTGGCATAGGGACATTAAAGTCATTCTTCTTGTCAGAAGTAAATGCTGCATGGTCTTCTGTGCCCTTGCCTGTGTTCTGCAGTCTCTTGTTCTTACAATCAAATGAGTTGGCTTTTGTTTCACTGGTGTAGGCACATAAAAATGGAATTTGTTGTGATATGAAACATGTGAGAAATAAGAAACTCCTATGAACCAAATTCCTCTGCTGTTTAAATCCAAGGGGCAGCAGTAAAATAGAAAACAAAGTGATATTGTGAGACTCAAATTCAGCAGGCTAAAATTTTTACAGCAATTACCATTGATCTTACTGCTTCTTGATGGGACTAGATATCTGTGGCTTTTGGTTGGTTTGTCTTGCTCAGGTTAAAAAGGGGGAGGCGGAAGTTTAGGGGTTGTTGTGTGGTGTTTTGTGGTGTGTGTGTGTTTTGGTGGTTTGTTTTTGGTTGTTTTTTTTTTTTTGAGAGGATTAAAGGGCATGTTTTTCCCCAGAATTAGGTTGTTTGATAAGATACCATTTGTAAACTGGTCTGTCTGTTTTTACAGTATTGTGATTGTATGGATGGTTCAGGCAAATACGTTACTTTGCAAATATACATCAACCTGATACAAAAATTAATAGGGGCAGATACCACTTATGTTTTTGTAATGACATCCACCTCAGAACAAACAGAATATATACATTACATTTATTTTACTTTTTCTATGTTTAACAGATGTTAGTTAATTAATTTTGCATTTATTAGAAAAAGAATACTGGGGAGAGGATGCTGTTTCAAAGTCCCAGACTGTAGAGTTTATGAAAAATGAAAATTTAAATTGATGGCATTTTAGTAAATGCCACCAGGGGACTAAAAGGAATAGCCCAGCAATTACAGCAGAGTGTATTCTGTGTATTACAGTAAAATGACTTCAAAGTTCTCCTTAACTAGTGAGAACCCTACTGAGTGAGATAATTTTATATCATTCTCTTAAAATCGTTCTTTGTAGCCACCATAATAGAGGGGGCATGAAATTGGTTTGAGGTGATGTGAGTTATGAGACAGTGATATATAGTGTAATATACTGGCAGCGTAATACGTCAGAGGCCTGACTTTAAGACAGAGGACAAACACTGGCTTAAAGTATAGTTCTACTAAATGTGTATTATGTATACACATTTATGTATTTTATATAAATGTATTTCTTCTGAAGTATGGTTCTGCATTTTCTTACTGGACGAGTCTGCCCAAATTCTGTTCAGTATATCTGTAGTGAAACTGGCCCTTCAAGGAGCTTGAAGTAAATGGCAGTGTTTTTCTGTGGAACACAAGCAGATTGTTTGGGGATTGGTGTTAGCAGTTGATAGAGATTAACATAGCTCCCCTTCTCTCCTTCACAATCCCTTTACTCAAATATTTGTCAGTTTACTTGTTGTTAAGATCTCATCATAGGGATAAACTCCTAGCTGAACACCTTGTTATTATCCGTGAAAGAATGCGGTAGTAGCCATATTTACATATGTGAAGCCAAGAGAAAGAAGTTTTTACTACTCCTGCCTCCCAATGGTACTTGATATAATCAAGAGAATTTGTTTCCTCGAAGCTGTGCAGAAGAGTTTATAGTGGGTTATATATCACAGTATATATTACAGTTCTGCAGATGTGATGAAGACAGTATGTCTATGCAAACATCGATAACAGCTGTGAAAGTTTGGTAACCATGAACATACAGAAGGCAGCACAGAGATAGCAGGTGAAAGGTTATGTTGTCTTTTTCCTAAACAGTTGCTCCTTCAAGTACGGGATTTAGATTATATTAATTGATAAAGCTGTCCTTTTCCAATAAGCAGTGGATGGGGCAGAGTCAGTTTGTTTAGGGATGGTTTACACTCACATATCGTATTCCTATCAGTGATGAACCTCGAGAGATGTAGAGAGGTGTTTTCCCCTCCATTTTTCAGGATGCTGTCTTAGAGACAAATTACACATTCCATTCCAGCCAGATTGAAAATGTAATAAGGGAGTTAGTTTTATTAAAAATGAAGAAAACTTTCTCTCAAAAAACAGGAAGTTCTCTAATACATTGGTTGGTTGTGTAGTACAATACTAATCAGGGTACAATATGCAAGCAAAAAAAAATACATTTCTGTATGACAAATAGGAATATTCCCATAATCTTATTGTTCTTTAAAACATTAAAGCATCTACACCTTTAGGAAACTTCCCAGTGCACTTTCAGGCACAGGTAAGCATACTGAGGACAGGTTTTCATGCCTTAAAAAAGTCCTCAGGCAACCACAAAGGTGAAAAGTCTATATATTAGAGGGAAGCATAGCTCCAGCTACCCTCACAACTTCTAGAGGTTCAGTAAGCTGATGTAAGAAGCTAGTAGTTTCTCTCTGGGGTTCAACTGAAGACACTTACAAGAAGCAAGTGAACTTTCTGAATAGGGTTTTGGGTATTACAGGTTAGTCAGATGGCACTTATTGTGTGTCTGTAGTAGGCTTAGTCATCTCCTTTGTATGGATCCCTTAGCATGTGAGATTGCTCATGCTTTGTGCTGTGTTTCAAAGTGTGTATCCTTATAGTTAATGTTTATAAATATGCTCATGAATAACAGAGAATGTCTTGTATCTGCTTGATAACTGAAGACTGGCTGGCTTAACATTTTCTGTCAGACTGCGTTTGTTTGCTGAACTGCGGTTTGGCTGGTTTTTGGTTTTGTTTTTAGTTGCCTTTTTTAACTAGTTTTTCACAGCGAGTGTCTTTTTTCTGTAAAAGTGTGGTGTTTGGGGGGGGATTTTGGAGGTAGTTGTTGGTTTTTAAGTGAAGCTTTGAGGTTGGAAAACAGGATCCAGATCCACTGCCTCAGGTGTTTAGCCTTAGTAGGGTAGCCTTTGCAGCTGGAATTTGCCTCTCTTGATGCATCACTGTCTCTTTAGTTGTGTGGTGCAGTACTGTCTCTGATTTGCAGTGAGAAGGGAGTGGGCAATGGTAGACTGCTGCGCTGACTCCCATGAGGCATCACGATAGGATTTAAAAAAATTCTTTTTCTGCACGGCTTGACTGAGAGTAAAAATATATTTCTTTGGGGGTTTTCTGTTCATTGCATGTTTTAATGTATTTTATTTTTTTAGTTGTGTGGAATAGATTAGAACTTTTCATCTTTTGAGGGTTCTTATTACTGTATTTTGATTTTTTTTTTTGAACACTCATTGAATAGTAGCTTATTAATATATTTGCAGATAAATGAGTTATAGTGGTATTTAGAATGCCTAAATCAGTAATCAATAATGATTTAGTTCATCAATGAAAATGATCATGAATTTAAGAACAAATGTGGATCGGGCTAGGGATTAGTCTTGCCCAGTAACCCCTTTTGTGACAGGTGAAGTGTGTTTACCACTTCATTCTAATATGTTACTGACCTCCAGGACTTCTAGCTTAAAGGCATCCCTACCAGGTGTGGTTTCTGTGTGTACCTTTGATCTCACTGCTGTTCTCCGAACCACTTCCATTTCGACTGCATCCTTTTTGAAAGGGGAGATAGGGGACTCTATCCAGCATTCCAGGAATAGCTAAATCAGGGATTGATACAATGGCATAATGATCATCTCTGGTTTTATTCAGCTGTGGCAGTTGATTTTGTTTGACATCTATGGAGGGTGAAGCTAAAGTATGCATCAAGCTACCTCAAGGTTTTGCTTCCCAAGTGGTAATGGTCAGCTCATAACCTAATGCTGACTTCATGCATTTTTGTACGATTTGCCTAACTTTTCATTATGGAAGCTGGAAGCTGCGGTGACCGAGAGCAGCAGTATCATCTTTAATGCTGAAAATTATATTTCTAGAGAGGAAATACAAATATTAGGAAAGGTCTTTAAGTATCAGTTTCTCACTGAAGAAGCCTCCTCTCATTCTAGGTGAAGTTCCTCACCCCTTTTTTTAACCCTTTTCGTTCCATTAGACTGCCTTTCTGCCATCTTTTTGATGTTTAGCTCTTGCATTTACCCAATTTATTTTTGTTAGTTCAGCCTTTAATGTTTAAGAGTACTTAGTCCTGAAATAATCACAGTAATCGTTAAAGTGATACTGTAAAAGGAATATCAGAAAAGAACACATACAACTAAAGTAACTTGGAATGTTTGTGTGGTACAACTAACTCCTCTTAAAATGAAGCTCAAGATAAAATTAATGTGTTACCCTAGAGGTACATCTGGATGGCTTGGACAGTGCTCTAACTATTAAAAAAAAAAAAAAAAATTAAAAAAAATCCTTTGTCATTTTAGTACTGTATGTAGAAATAAATTGAATCAAATCATATGCATAAATGGAGAAGGAAAACTGTGATGAAAGCACCTGCCTGAGAATACTATCAGTGACCATTATCTGTGAATAATCTTAGATAGCACATTACTTTGTGCCAAAACTAGCCATAAGCCAACTATTGTTTTATTTATGCAAAATAATGAACTGTTGCTCGCTTGACCTGTATTTCTCAGTTTTGCTTTTTAGTGTATCCATGGAGAAGTGATTATCTATACCAGAGAGAAATATTTCCTTACTCAAACCCAGCTATTATTAGCAATAAATTTATTCTCAGCAAATATAATTTCACCCAACTTGGCTTTTGTCAATTAGTTTTTGACAAATGGCTTTTGTGTATGAATTTCTGCAAGCTGTAGCAAAAACAAAACTGCTGGGACAGGTGTCAAAAATCTGAACCATCTGCTGTGCTAATAACCACGAGGTTCAGAGCACTGTGGTGGAGTTAAGAGCCGTTAGGAACAGGGCCATTATCTCAATGTTGTTCTATACCTTGATAAGCTTCTCATTTCAAATGAAATAGCACAAAACGCTGGGTACCAAGTTGATTAGAATCAGAGCAAATTTTGTCTTTGGAAACTGTGAAGCTAACTTGAAGTGTCATCTCCAGGCACTTTTTTTGGCAGAGTGGGGAGGGGAAGTGGGAGAGGCTATGTACGTGGAAAGAAAGCTTCCCTGGGTTACTCTGGCTAACCAGAATTCATATCATGTTCTTTTACCATCATGAGTTGTGATTGTGATTCCAAAACATCTGGGGTTTAGAACTCTCTCAGTACTGGACATAATTTGGCTCGGAAATCAATCCAACATAAATAACTGTTTCATAGTGTTGCATTTCACTGTGGAAATGACTTGCTGTTAGTAGTTGCTAGTACACAGTAGAAAGGTAGGCTGACTGATACTGATCCATACAGTGCAGGTGAGTCCTCGCTGCATAATCTTGGGTGCTCTTGACCACGGTAAAGATGGCAAAATGTACACCTGATGTCTAAGCTGCTGAGTGTCTTTATTCATTGCTTTTTGGGGGCCATGTGATGCCAGATTCTAACACTTACAAGTAACTATTCAGGTATAGCACAGAAGACACTTGGAAAAAGCTGCAAGTCATTCACTCGTTATTGTTATGATCATTTGTTTACTTAATTTTGGATAAATCAGCAGAGGAATTAATTTTGGTGAAGATGCTTAAGAGGCAGGTATCTGCCAATTTTGAAGCATGCGCTGCTGTCACTGCCCTTCAGCAATGAACGGTTTTTATCATTTTGTCTGTGTACTTCTCGTGAACATTATTAATATAACTGTGTTATATTAAGTTATTTTGGGACAGTAGGATTGTTGTGTAACATAGACTATTGTTCCTGAGAGAATGAAGTGAAGTAAACAGACCTATATTTCAGAGATAGCACATTTGGACAGGTAAACGGAAAATAATTTATAAATTTCACTGGTATCAAGTCTTTAAAATTGTTGGTTTCTTCTAAAAAAACACCTAATAGTTCTAAGTTCTGGTTGTCTTTGGAAGAAAGTATAAATGACAAAATATTGAGATATTGACAGCTGTTGTTTGAGAAATCAAAGCAGCATTTTACAGGCAACAGGATGGTACTCTTGAGCATGTGAAATTGCATCAATCCTCAATGTCACATTGAGGCTTGTTATTTACTGGATAGCTTCTGTCGTTTTATTAATACTGTAGCAGACTGTCTGTCCTGCTCTTGCATTCAGTGCACACAAGCCTCATACTGAAGCTTGTGTGAATTTTAGTTGTTTTATTAATGGAGATTTGGACATTTTTGGCCAGAAGAACTGTATGGTCCATATAACAGTGTTGCTAAACAATCTGGGGTTTTCATGGAGTATCTGGCCCTGATAGGTGGAACCTTTAAAGCCTTTAATCGCTTACGTTGTCCACAGTGATTGTGTTCTATTGGGTATAAGAGGAAAAAGTAAACTATTTTTTGTTTCTCTTGGCCATTGTGTAACTACAATACTCCATGGTTTAGTTCTTCATAAGACTTATAATCCTATAAGTAGGAAAGGGATTATATAAATTAATTTTATCTAGTATTATGGTTTGTACTTACCAAAATCAGAAGGTAATGGAAAATACTTAGAAAGAAGCCAACAAGCACAAGCCAGCCTTGGAACTACTTTTATTCTCTGTCAAGGTCTTTTTGCTCAGAGCATTAATGAATTAATTTTTAAAAAAGAATGACATCAAAGTCCAATGATGAAAGCAGTTCAGCGTACATCTGTAGAAAACCATTCAAATTCAAGCTGGTATGAGTCTTGTTTGGCTGTTGGCAAAAAGTATAACATGCATAGCCACTTGCTATTCTAGCATAACACCAAAGTAAGGTCAGGCAGTCAGCTGGTATTCATGAGAGCACCAGACAGCGATGCATCTGTTCCAAAAGCAGATGGTGAGGTGACCCAACGGAAATAATCAGAACAGCAGAGGGCATTTTTACAGCCAGCCACCTAATCTTATGTCTCTAATTTAAAAGCAAACAGAAGATGCTTGTAAGAATTGCTGTAAGAGAGAAATGCGTTCTCTGCATATACATATATAGAGAGACTGTGCAGTGTATATATAATGATATATATTATATACTGTACCAATGTAAACTATGAATATAATACTATTAGTTTATAGTATACCGTATCAACACATACTTATACTATATACAAAAAAGAAAAAGCTGGGCAATAATGATCTAGCAATGCAGTTTATACCCATAATATTTTAAATCAAGAATGCTCATTCCGTAACACTAACCGAAGGTGTACATTGGCAAAGAAGTTTTTTGAGCAAATTTGTTGGAAGACGGCTTGTCCCAGTGCCACACGTTACTCTGGAATTGTAGCCTTAACAACTGTAGCTTCCCTGCCCATCTATACGAAAGAAACTTACAGTAAGTCATTAAGCAAGCATCTGGCACCAAGGAGACTAAAATTCTCATGCAAGCTGCTGGTGACACATTGCAGTGCCTATTACTGACTCGGAGCAGCACAGTGTTCAGTGTGCATTAGAGGCCCACCTGTGCCCTGCGGTTGTGGAATGTATGGCTGTTACAGGCTTTGATTGCATGATTTTAGATCCTCTCACTCGAATGAGAGGAGTCTGTGCTATTCAGTAGTTGTCTGGGTCCTTTAACTAATCACAACCAAGGTAGTGGTCATGCTGTTAGCAGACAGGTCCTATATGCATGTTAATGTTCTGTGGGCAAAGGTATCTGCTTGCTGGTCTCTTTTTTTACATTGCTTTTTAGGATGTTAATAAGCCTTGGATACAGACAGAAATGTGTTGCATTCTGGATCTGTGCTGTCATTCTCTAGTATTCTGTCTGGTTTCTGACTCGTTTTGAATGTAATCTTTGCTATATTTTGCTTTAATTGATAGACTTAGGGAATCTCATTTTTTCTTGGTTATTTACACCTTGAAGTTTTTGGAGTGGTATTGATTAATCTTTCTGCTTAAGATTGCATGTTGCGTCCTAAATTCCTGTTCAGGGTTGTCAAAAGCTGATGCAAGGCATGAAGAGCCAGTTCAGTGCAAACTTCTACCTTGTCTATGCCTGCTGGCAGAACATTTGAAAAGACATGGTCTGGTTTTCATAGATCATAGCTTGTACATTCTTTAAAAAGGAAATGAAGGTTTTATGTTGGCTTTCACTTGCAGATCCGAGCTGTAACTGTTCTCTTGTCCTCCAATATGTCAGACTTAAGCCCAGAAAGTTGAGGAAGGAAGCTGAAGAGTAACCAATGCTATAATTGAAGCCATTAGCTATGAGACTAAATTGTTTCTGCTTATGACAAGGTCATAGAATGTAATTACTATGCATATTATTATTATAATTTTTAAATGGAGAACTTCTCAGTTATTATTCCTGACTTTTGACATAAGAATACTTTGGTTGGATTGTGCTAGTTGCAACTGCAATGCTGTCCTCTGCCAGCTTTTAAGAGATGAATGTGCATTATATTAAACAAAGCTACGTTTCATCTTTCTGGCTCCATTTTTTGTTTCTTGTTATATTAGCTTTGTTTAAAACAAGCTGACTGCTCCTTAAATGCAAAAATCCTGCTGATTTTTAACTCATTTGAGGGGAAGGAGCAACTAAATCTAGTCTCCAGTGGTACCAGGTTTCAACTGATGTGGGTTGTGCCAAGAAATGTCCTTTTTATGTAGGATAAAGTCCTCAATTTGGGGCTTGATAGCTAAACTTAACAGAGAAGACCACGCCTCAGTCCTCAATAATAGTACATAAGGTAGACTCAACAGATCCGTGCCAGTCATCTATATGTTACAATCCCAGTCCAACTTGGAGGAAATATCAGTGTCTTAGACTAAGACATAGCCTTGTTGTTAAGTAGAGGCTAGAGTTTTATAGGAGATACTATTCCTTTGATTTATTTTCTTGTGCTACTCGTCATTTTCTGCATAATACTAGACCAGTTCCTCTTTTCATATTTGTATTACACACTTTTAAAAAAGCAGTGATTTTCATAGTAATGTGAATTGTTTCAAAATAAGGGAGTGCTGATGCCATATCATGCACTTGCTAGTTAATATAAATGAGGCGCTCATGCTACAGTCGAGATTTACTCATGAGAATAAAATAATATTTTAGCCATTTAAAAAACAGATACACATTTCCAGCCTGACCTTTATTTTAGTAATTGTAACATAAGAAGAAAAAAATCAAGGTCATACTCTTTAACTCTGGTTGTTCTTTCATTGTGAGTAACCCTGATAATTTTTTTTTTTTAGGCAAAATCAGCTGTTACTTTTTTTACCTGGTAACAGTGATGCTTAGCATATTGATAACACTCTATGCTGCAGATGCAATCTTTAAATTTAGTCCGTAAAGTGGATAGTGCTATGTCTATTTTACTAACAAGGAAGCAAACACCAGTTTCAAACAAGTTTTGACAACCCTAGATGTGAATCCTGGAAAGCCAACATACTTTATTTCACAGGAAAAACTGTTTTTCATGTCACTCAGCCAAGGAATATACAGGTCACGCTGCCAGACAATAAGAAAAGGAACAAAACAAAAACCTATCTTCGGAATCTCTGAAAAGAGATTCTAATTGTATCGATAATGCTTTTAAAAACATGAGTTACTCATTGATTTTTGAAAGCCTATGAACATATGGATAGCTTCGATTTCTCTAACGCTTTGTTATTGACTCTCAGCTGCAGAAGACTGGAGCCTTTTTGAAGGGCGACACGTATGTAGGAATGCATTGATTCCCAGAAATAAAGCAAGCAGTCTGAAGCAGAACAGTGGTGGGTTCTGATTCCTAATGCTTTGAAAAGGAATCACAGTATTTTCAGAATGCTAAGTACAGTGCTTGGGGAGGGGAAAAGATTATTTCTTTGCTGTAATAGTACAAAGGTTGATTTATAGTTCAGTGTGCTTTACAAATACAGTGGCTGAGTCTTCCAGTGTTCCTCTGTAATAGGCAGAGATGGACCTGTCAATGAAAAAGATGGCAAACAGAGACACAAAAATTTAATTTGCCCCAAGTCAATGAGTTAATGGCAGAGCAGGAATTAGTGTCTAATTTCAAATGTCTCTACTATCTGCTCCATTGCTAGTGTAGAGACAAAGGAACTTTGATGATGCGATGCCTACCTCAGGAGAAGCTGGCATGCCTATTTCTGAAGGGAACTTGGGAAAACCAGTTCTGGTACAAGTCCCTCCATTTGGGCAGAGGAGCGCCATCTTTAAGGGTCTGAGTGGCAGTTACAGGACATTTGGAAGACAACAGGTCTGTTAGAAACAATTGCAGAAGAGTGCTGCCATCTAATCACTGAATATTTATGATACCTATTACCAAATACTCTTTCTGCTTTGAACTGCAAAGTAAGTCTAGGGTATTCTTTATTGGAAATACAACTTAGTTCTGGAAGCTAGACTTCTTCTAGAATAAAAGACTTTCTTTGATTCCAATCTGTGGAAAAAAAATTGTGACATTGTATGACATACTGAATCATCAGAGATCTCTCTGATTTCTCTATATCTCAGTTGATACTTGCCATGTTCTGAAAATTTTGTAATGTAATAAAAAACCACACATAATATGAAGCTGGAATAATCAGCAAAAGCAGACTTATTTTGAAATAATTCTGTGGAATATTCAAGTCATTGTTTAGCTTTCTGATTAGTGAATGCCTGGATTTCACCCTCTTCTGTCCTAAGATATGCTAAATGAAAATCAGTGCAACGCATACAGGCTATATAATACCACTGTTTGGGGAGAAATACAGCATTCTTGTCAGAAGATGTGTGATCATGTAGAAAAATGTGTGCGCATACACACCCCAAAATACATGTGAAGACTATGCATTTAGAGCTAGTGACAGTTGTATGTTTGAGATCAGGAAAAACTCAAACACATGGAGGAAAAAAGAAATCCAGTTCATATTTTGGCAGAAGGACATTTCTGCTACTAGGAAGTTTTGACATTATTGGCTTTCTGCACTTCATTTCCAGCAATTTTGCAATTGCATAGCTTTTAATTAGATTTCTTGTATTCTGCATGTAGGTGAAATATTTTGGTCTCTCTGCCAGGAAATTGTCAAAAACAAAAAAAGAGGCCAGTGTACCATGTTTACTCATGATACAGACTTTCTAGTAAAGCATTCATAACTAGACTTCCTTTTTTACTGCTGAAGGCAGGCTGCAAGTCTTGTGTTTGTGCTTAGGTTTTTTTTGTCCAGTTTGCGACTGAACACTAACTCTTCTTTGGTCTGAATTAAAGCTTCATAGGCTAAGTTTATGCTGTAGCATTTAGCATTCCCAACAAGTTCTGTATTTGAAAATGTTTCTGATCAGGCTGGCAACAACAAAGATCTACATGGGAAGTATAGAAAACATTGTTAAAGACTGAAACACCACCCACCGCCCCCATCCACAAATACGTATACAGGAAAAAATAGATCTAGGAAGATTGTACCATTTTATTTCAATTGTTAAAATTCTGTCCAGCCTCTTAAAGTAGGATTATAAATATTCATGTTTTTAATTTCTGTGGGGGTCTCCAGTTAATCTTTCCTTCTTCTGGCCATTTGGCAATTTGCTATACAGTTAGGTTTTCAGAGCACTATAGCTAAGTACTGCTATTCTGTACTTACAACCTTACTGTAGCAAAGGTATCTGTTTTGACTGTCTTCTGTAGAGGTTCTTTGTCAAGACCTTTTCTCTGCTGATGTTTACTGTTTCGCTTAACCATAGTAATTTTGCTATTAGAAAGAGTTGTTATATATGGAATTCTACTGATTCATATATTTTTGAGGTGCATTCACTAATGTTACCAGAAGATTATCATTACTTCTACTAGGGAGAGTGCTGTTAGTTCTCAAAGCGCCATGCAGGATTTTAGATGCCATTCGAAAAAATTCCAGGTTCTGAAGCTGTTCTTTGTGGTAAAAGTCTTCTAATGATCCAGTAATCTTCAGAACTGACAACTTTGTAATTTGAAGACTTGATGCACAGATGTTTCATTATTGCTGTGGGTACAAATGATTTTCCTACATTTAATCATAGTTGCTATAGTTACAGTCAATGCAGAAAATTGCACTATTCAGTAGGTGTTGGGGGATTTTTTTGAAAGCATAAAATTCAGTGTTTTCTTATATTTCCACCATGTGCATTCTTGGATATAAAACCTAGTGGAATTTCAGCAGTTCTGGTAATTTGCCAGTTTACAACTTGAAGTTTTCCTGCCAGTTCTGCTTAGTTCCGTCATACCACCTGCTACACTCTTCCCAGATTTTCCCTGTTTTCCATATTGTCAAGCTGCTGCTTCTTGTCCTTTTTCCCCTGTTTTGAGAAGGTGGGTGGTAATATTTTATCAGGCAAGAATGGCCCCTGTCAACTAGATTAGTTTACTTGCTTTAGTACAAACAGGTGCTTCTGCATTCTCTAGGGGATCCACACCTCCTTTTTGCTAAAATCTTTGGACCCACGGTCCAATTCCTCTGTTGGCAAATCCTGCTTTCCTTCCTTTCAGGCATAGTATGTTACTTACTACTTCCCTCACCCTCAAAGTAATAAGCCTTCTGTTGTCTACCTTTTCTTCATTTCTTTACATGTCTCTGACTAGACATGGTCATGTTCTTAAGTCGTTTTTTGATATTTAGCATTATAATACCGTGATGAATTTTTGGTGTTAGATATTTATGAAACTGGGCTATTTTAGAAACTGATAAAAAATACAAGCCTGCTGTGCAGGAGTTCATTTCTTCTATTAAGTTTGACTGTCATGCATTCAAGCAAATATTATAAGAACTTCACTGGTGCTTTCCTTGCATGTTATCCTGAACTAACTTAAGTTTCCTGCTACAAGGAATGACTTTGGATTTTCTGATTAAAACAAACCAAATTATCCCACTGTATATCCTCTAGAACATTTCATAATAATAATAAAATAGACTTTTAAAATCTGCCGTGTATGTAACTACTGTTTCACCTTGCCTCTGTATGGCTGCTTTGAAATCTGAAATGTACGATGAAATCTGGATTTCTCTTGTGCTTAGTTAAGATATCCTGCAGCCTTAAAGTATCAGAAACTAAAGAAAAAAGTTTAAACAAAGTATCCTAGAAAGACTTCTTGGGATGTTTCCCTATCACTGTTTTTTTTTTCAAAAGGACTGCTACTAAGTGTGAAGTCAGCTCCTGTTGACTGCATGTTGGGGCTTCCTATTCAGTTGTGTTGCAGTCCATAACAATTAGTTCCAGATGAGACTAATCAGAAAAGAAATAATGACAGTTTGAGCCACATCCCGTGCTACTCTAGTTAAACAGGCTAAGTCAATAAAGATAACCCTATTATATAGATTGTAAAACAAAATATGAGAAAGAAGCTAGGTCAACAGTAATTTATACCTTTTTTAAAGGCTGTTTCGGTTTACAGGAATAAGATGTATCTATGTTTGTGTAATTTTAGCATAATAAAGAAGCAGTGCCCGTGGACTCCTTCAGCAACTTCTCCACAGTCTGATCTGAATGAAGTACACTGCTGTAACAACTAAATGCTAGATAAGGAAAAAAATGATAGGAGAGCATTTATTTTGCCACAACATGTAAGAAAACATTCAGTGGGATTGTACCTAATTTGACTCATAATAATAAGGGGCTAATCAATTCTTGATTAATATTTTTCATTGCAGTATTGGCTGTAAAGTTAACATTTAGTAAGCTAATACATATGTGTAACCTTTACTAGTTTTCCATAACACCTTTTTAGAAACATGTTAGATTTTGATTAGCAGAATGTTACAATAAGTTTAAATGCAATTCAACCAAGAATAGCAGCGTTATTTTTAAACAAAGCATTTTGTTCCAAAAATCTTCCAATTCATTGCCACTGTTCTTATAATAGATGGAACTATGATACTTTTTTGTGATAACTAATTAATGTTCATAAGTGTGAAAAATCCTTTTGTGCTTTCTTACAATGTAAAAAAAAAAAAAAAAAAAACACCCACAAAAAAAAAAAAAAAAAAACCCACACAAAACAAACAAACGAACAAAACCCACCACCGAGCATTTTTGGAGAAAGGCCCTTTGTTTCTCAAATGTTAACAATCCCTTGAGTACCTAAAACTTCATTACTGTCACTATGCAAAAGGATGGAGACAGACAGAAAATCACTTTCTTGTTCCACATATAATGCTTTCATTCAGTTCAGAGGGAGCTAGTGGGAAAGGAAAACAAACAAAAAACCAAAACCTACAACCAGACCTAAGGAAACAGAAGGTAAATTTCGATTCTGTCCAGTAAAGAGAAGTAGGTCTCAATAAGGATATTTCCTGTCATGATGCTGTGAGTGTGGGATTTTGGGAACTGACTGACAGGGAGATGTTCTAATGACCCAATCTCCAACAGACTGAGATTGACTCAAGTCCAGAATATTACCATTTTAGATGTGCATAATATGTTGCGCAGGCTATCAGTAGATCAAAATAAATACTGGGTATTGCTTTGGGGTGGGGGTTGTTTTTTTTTTTTTTCCCTTCTGCATTTGGGTAGTATTGATGCTCTGTGTAGGTGCTCAGGAAACCAGCTAAATGCTGATCAGTTACAAAGTTTACTCAGCAATCTGTGTTTTTCTTTCTTAACTAGAGGCAAAAGGCTAATATCTTTTCAAGGAATTAATTATTGTAATTTTATTTCATCTCATTATATTAAATAGTTTCACACAGTTATAGATTATTCCTGTGGTCCTTACTCATTCCAGTGGCAGTTAGATAAATGAACTAACAATTTCTCCCTTTTCATCATTTTATTTCTCCAAGTACTCAAGTGAACTAGAGAAGGGAGATCTTGGAGACTTCACTCCCTTGCAACAGCGGAGATCAGAGTGAGACTTCTGTAAAGCTTGGCCCTTACTTCATAGAGGGGAAGAAAAGATGTTACCAGGCACTACATTTTATACTGACATCTTTTATACCTGTTCTAAAAATGTGGTTTTCAGGTTCATTGAGCCTAATGTGCTATTGCAAATACCTTCACTGTGATGTTAATAGGCCTTTCTAAAATCTAATTAAGGTAACTGGAGTTAGAAGTTATTATTCTATATATTCATTATATTTATAATCCTTTAATGATAAATTAATGAGTTGCTGCTGATGCGGACTGGAGTTATGTGTGGATGACTTTGTTTTTCTACAATCTGTCTTTATCCTGTAAGTTCTTAGGAGAAGCTTCTGGATGAGGAGACCACTGGTCCATATCCTGTTTCAGAATACTGCAAGAAACAATATCCAGTTCATTGATTAGCTGCTAAGAAAGCATGTTTCAAATCATTACTGTCAAAACATTTAAAATGCCCAGTTTGGCTTTGAGAGCTTGAAAATGTGAACTGCTTATGCAAATTCAAACCAGCATGAATATCAGTTTTGATTTGTAGCCTGCAACATTTGAACAACCACAAGCAAAGGCCAAATCAATTATTTTCTGCTTAGCAGCTACTGAATCTTGGCATTTTAAGTTAAAAACTAACATCAGTATTTTGTAAAATACTGTTATATGCTGAAGTTCTAGAAAAAATCTAGCTTTCCTATGCCTGCAAAACTTTCATAGGCAGTCTCATAGAAATGCCACCGCTTTTTTTTTTTTTTTACTTCCCCCCCCCCCAAGATTTGTCACTTGTGTTCCCAAGAGTAAGACTTGATCATATTATAAAAGTAAAATTTGGCCAAAAAACTTGCTGGTGCAAATTGGTCAGCTCATCCAAAGTCATCAAGATTGCATGAATTTGTTAGCTATAAATCTTCCCCTGGACAGAAAAATATTCTGAGGAAGCTGTATTTGTATTTTGTTCAAGACTGTCTCTAATTCTTGTGACCTACTTTATACTTCATTAAGAAAGGATACCCTTGTTCTTTTTTTGTATTTAATGGTATCTCGGTGTTGTGACAGTTAAAAGCTGTCAACCAAAAGTTCAGGCAAATCAGAATTGGTCCTTATGAGCTATAATGTGGCTTTATATTCTTGAGAATCAATATTTTATTAATATTCTCTTTCTAGGCCTTAAATGCAGAGTCTGAACGCTCATTCTATTACATTTTTTAGATGCTAGGATAAGATGGCACATTGTAACGTAATATTTTCCAGATATTTCTTCTGTCTTTGGGAAACCTTTTTTTAATTGTCAAAACAGACTATTAGTATTAACCTGGTTAAATCAAATTTAAATTAATGCAGACAGCTCATCATATAAAGTGATTCATATGCAAAGCACAGTATCTCTGCATAATTTAGTAAAATACGGAGTTAATATCAAGAGTTTTAGGAAAAAGGAATTACAGCAAGTGTAATTTAACCTAATTGAGGTTGATTTAAAATAATTTTATTTTGAAGGGAGATCTGACTTTTCAAAAGGAGTCTCTTTTTCACTGTCCAGAGTTCTCAGCATTATGAACTTTTTCTTTTATAGTCTACATAGTTGTACACTAGGTAGATTAGTTTCCATACTGCCCAAACTTCATCAATGATCTCATGTTTTCAATAATTCTGTACCATTTTCTATATCTTTCTTCCTTACTCATGGTAGCTGTCACCCACACAGACTTTTTAAGCAAGACAGTGCAGTATAACTTCTAAGTCTTTAACTTGTCTGTATTAAGACATATTTTTGACCAAGGGCCGTTGGCCTATTCTGTTTCGTGCTACTCCTGTATTTTCTGTAGATATTATCTAATTTCAGTAGACTTAATTCTTTTGCTTTGTTTCATCAGTGCCACTAAAATTGCTGTTCTTCATTGTGCATAAAAAACTTCTCTGTGTAGAGGGACTTGGGTGTAATACTATGGAAAAACCAAGCAAATAATGGTAAAATTATTGGCTACTTAGTTTTGGTTTTGTTTGTTAAATTATTTGGCAATTGATATATCAGCAACCACAAAAAATTATTAATAATCTAATGAACAGTAACAAAAATTTCTGTAAATTGCATTATATATCCGAAAACAAGCTGTCTTTCAAATTGTAAATGGGTAATATCCTGGTCATTTCAGAGTCAAGAAGTTGCCACTATTTCTTCAAAGAGTTTTAAAATAATTTCCATCATTTTCAGTATATATTTTACTTTAGAAAAAAATACACATTTATCACAAACAATGCTAAAACTGCAAATGAAAACCAATTTACATTAAGGTTTTTTGTTTTTTAGAAGTCCAACATAAAAGTTGAATGGATAACACATAGCAAGTATAACAGAGATCTGGAGAAGGACCTTAGAGGTCATCTTTTGGGTAAAACCTTTTTTCCTTATTGTTAAATAGCTTAATAATTATGGAAACTTCTAGGTTGGCTTTTTTTTTTTTCATTTAACATGGACTTTGAGGAAGGGGAATGTCTTGATGAATGAGGTAGAACTGGTTGAACAGATGGAACAGGGTGTTCTGTGAGCAGGAGAAAAGAGGCAATGTCGTTGACACCTAGGTATTTCATAGCAGTGTCTTATATAGCATTGAAGAAGCTGGAAATGAACCATCTCAACTTTCTCAATTTAATATTACATTGTAAAAGCATGCTCTTCACAATTTGTCAAAATATCAATATTGTCCATTGTTTTTACAACTAACACATATGGTAATATTTCAGCTTCATTGAAATTCTTCATTTTTACTCTTTTGAATCCATAGAAATAATTTTTTTTGTTGGAAATTATCTCTAAGTACATTCTTTTTTCCCCTGTAGTTTAAAGTAAACACAATTGCTTAGTCATAAAGGTTTTTTTAGTAATTGTTGGTTCTAGTTGCCAGGCAGGTGTTCTTGGAACAGCCGAGAAAGAGTTAATTGGAGTTACTGCTTTGAAAGGTGTAGGCAATATATCTATAATTTACCATTAGGGAAGAGTATGTTGGGACATAACGTGTGTGTTAGTACTCTAAAATCAATGCTCTGTATCTGCTAGTTGGTCTCTAGTTTGTGCCTTCTACACTGTCAGAACACCTAACAGTAGTTAAAACTCACTGTGTGTGTAAGGAAGACTCCTATGCATGTGCTCACTACATGTGGTGGAGCGGGCTTAGTGTTCAAACATGGATCGAACTAGTCAGTCTATACACAGCAGTTTCAGCGCTGGACCTTCTGTGCAACGTTATCTGGCTGTCAGGACCTGCTGAAGATCAGGAATTGGCTTTTGATTCTGTCTGAAAATTACAATTTTTGTCTGCATAAATGAGGCAGTACCTCTCGGTAGAATGAGCCACTGGCAAGCTCCCCATTAATTCTGAAGTTAATAGATGATCATGTTTGAGGTTTTTTGTTGTTGGCTGGTGTGCTGTGTAAGTAGTTTGGGTTTTTATTTGTCTTGGGTTTTTTTGGTTTTGTGTGGTGCATCAGTTCTTAGGATTTTCCTTACCTTTTTTACCACCTTCAGTTCCCTATCTTTGTTTGGTTTCTATCCCACTTCAATTAAAAGAAAGCTTTCAAACATTCCAAGGTTTATTTTTCAGTTAATCTATCCAGAATTTAAGGATTTTTATTGATCTTTATGAAAACTGTTCAGTCACAGACTAAACATATGGAATCGAACAACTGTTATTAGGCATGTTCAGTGCAAAACAGAGAATCTAGAGAGTATCATACTGAAACACAAAAAGCTTTTTTTTTTCTAGCTTTTTTTTAAACCAAGAGAAACCAGGGATGGGATTCAATTTCATCAAACTTGAGACATCTGCAGATCTCTAGTAACATGTAATTGCCTACATTAAAGGTGGTAATCATGAACTTTGTATTCAGTGGGAAGAACCAGATTCTTCTGTGATACAATTTGTCTATTTAATTTCTCTACTTTAAGTTTAAATAAATTGTACTTTAGAAGTGTATGTTTCTCTTTGATGCTAGAGGACATCTGTATATTTGATATTTCAACTTTGGTGAGAAGAGTCGTATTCTAAATGAGCTGCTGACAGGGCAACAGGAAACAGGAGCATGGAGGATCTTCTAAGGAAAAGGACTGCAGCGTACCTCTGCAAGACTTTCTTCCCAGCCCCTTTAGAGCTCTATTTACAGCTAATACAGTTATTTACGGTATTCCTTTTAAACGTATTAAACATAACTCAAGTAAAACACTACCTTCTGAGATGTTCAGGATGAATTCAATCAACTCAAAATTTTAGCTTGCTCTGGTGTAACTTTTAAGTGTAGGTAAGGCACTAAGTAGAGGAAACAAACAAGACAAATTGAGGCAAATAAAGGGAAGAGGGAATAATACCATCCAAATTCTGGAGGTTTTTTGGGGGAGGGCTTTGGAGTGTTGTTCTAGACTGCTGCTTTTGAAAAGGATTATTAAATTATATTTGTATTCTAGGAGCGGGCTCTTGAGGTTGAAGATGCTGCTTCTTAGATGAGTTAACTTTAGGTGGTCTGCAAGTTTCAAAGTAGGCTGGTGTAAAGTCACCTGTCCAGGAAAAAAAAATAAAATACAACATATGACTAATATGGCTTTTTGTAATAATGAGAAAAGATGCCAACCCCAAAGCCAGAAACCTTGTAGCCTTTTTGGGAGGGAGTTGCAGTTCTTCCTTGCCATTCTCCCTCATCTGGCCATTATAAATGGTTGCTGGCAGTTAATTACCACACCTAACTAACACTCTTTGTTTTGCACATATTGTATTTGATGGATCTGATACTTTGTTCACCTTACAAATTACTGACATTTAAAGCTGCTTGTTTCTTGTAATAAAGCTGAGTTTGAGATTATGGACTAAATGATAAGGGCATGGATCACAACAGTGCTGTGGAATCACAAGGCTGTCACGTTAACAAGAAAGATAGTACTGTATTTTAATGAATGGTAATTACAGTGAGTGAAACAGGTAGCTATATGGTGTATTAGGAGAAAAGATATGGTTTAGAACAGAAGTTGAAGAGCTACTGAGGCACAGATGAATTAAATATAAAGAGATTCCTTGTGCACTGTGTACGAATTCTTAATGGCAGTTGATAATTAATTAATATCAGTGAAATTTGGCCATGCATGGGGTAGTACTGCTTCTTCTTTTACTTTGGATCCTACTTTGATTTATACTTCCCTTAGTTTGCTTGTGATATAGCGGTAATGTTGTTTGTAATAGTAGTAAACAAAAAGAAAAAGCGAGGCGTGATAGTTCTACAAAAATGTACAAAAAGCTGAAAACAGGAGAAAGTAACAGAGATGCATTTATGGTAAAAAATAAAGCTGTGAAGGATGAATGAGCTGAGAGCTCAGTCAGGTCAGAACTGTTCTGTTCAGAATCCTCTAAGGCTGCGGCGAGTAATACAAGCACTACCATAACTTTATACAGTTGCATTCATAGATTGATAAATGCTAGTTTGGCACTCAGCACAACTAAGAACAGCATTAGTCCACTGTGACCTTTCTTTACCTCCATTTGAAGCAGTCACAAGATGAACATGTTTTGACGTGGTGTTGCCTGCAATTTTTGAGACTAAGCATGGAGCAAGTCAACTACGTTGGTGATCATGGCAAGCTTTGCTCAAACAGCTATATTGTCTGTGATGCAACCAATGACACAGTATCAGTATTTCAGCTATGCCAACCAGTAAGCAGAACAGCTGAGGTAAAGGGTGCAGGTATTGTTCTCTGAACAGCAGTGGCTGGGTGGAATGTGGAATTTTCCTTTTTGTCAGAATTCGAAAATGTAAAAAACAGGGGCCTGAGACAATAAAATAAATGTAGTAAATTCCTCTGCAATATCAGTTCTGAAATAATGCCATTCCTAAGACACTGAAATAATTTATTTGTGTAGGCTTTTGTAACAACTCTGTAATTTTGATCCTTTTTTTTTTTTTTAATTTTACTTTGTTTTTACATTTTAGTTTCATTATAAGCCTGGAAATACTGGCTGAGGAGGTGGGAAGATGAGCAGACATGAAACTGGGCAGGATTCCAGTAAATGTCATCAGAATCTTGACGCAATCAATGTGTTTTTCTGAAGTGTTTAGATTCTTTCAAATTGGCATTTGCTCTCCTAAAGCTGTTCTGTCAGAAGAGTTTTGACCGACTCTGATATCTGCAGGATAAAGCGAACTTTTCCTGCAAGAGGATTTATTCTGTTTATGAGTATAGCCTGAAGGGCTTGAAAGCAAACTGCTATGGAGAAGACTTGAAATAAGTTTTGCGTTTTCATTCTGAAAAAATTGGAAAACTGTACTGTTTCGCTTAGTGGGATTATTCCTACTTATTATCAAGTAGGTGGAGAGAGAGGAAGCGTTCATTTTACCTGTTTCTCATTGCCTGTCTTTTGCGATTCATTTCCCAGAGAAATTTCCATTCTGTGTCCTCTTTGCTGTATTCTTTTCTCTTAAAAAGACCTGGATATGAGAACAGGGAAGTGGGGGATTTCTTGCATGAGAATATTGTCTTATTTTCAATTTAGATCTTAAAGTTTATAGTGTAGGCCATTAGAATTGACTAATGAAAATCCATATATCGGTAGAGAAAATCTATGATAAGTACACCTTACAAAATAGTGTATTTTAAGGGAATATTTTTCTGTGCAGGGAAGGGCAGAAATAACACATGTACATGTAGTAAATAGCTGACAAGTGGTACTTCTCAACAAATGGGCTCTTTTTGTGGATAAAAAGCTCCAAACAAGTAACCCCCAAGGGAATCAATTCCCAAATGGCTGTATAATCCTCCGAGGCCAGATCCAGTGCTCTTTTGTCTCTAATTGTATTGACAGCTGGTAGTTCCAACTTTCTGGCAATTTATATTCCCACTGCATATTTATTGAGACGTTTCTTGTTGTAGTATTGACCATACATTAACAAGGAAGTGGTGGATAATAGCAAAATCCCTACGGTCCTGACAGATGTTTTCTTGGTATGGGAGCTTTTGCCGACAGCAATGGGCCTTGTGGCATATGCACAATAAAGTGAAACTTAACATTTTTGAATAAAAATAAAGCATTAGTTAAATGGAAGAAGTGAGTCAATGAACTATATTCAGTTCCTGATTTGAAACCAGATTGTCATGGTAATTTTTTTATGTAGACACGTGCAAAATTACATGGAGATAAGCATGCAATGCTAAAATAAATGTAAAAATGCTTAATTATGGTGATTTCAGTTTCTTCGTAAGACGATGATTCCAATAGAGAAATTATGGAAAAAGAGAACTTCTGAATTTCGTGTTATTTTTCTTGTGGGTCAGTCTTTACCAAAATTTTAAGGTATTTATTTATGGTATGGTAAAAAAGCCCAAATAAATAAACTGACCGAAACCCATGAAAAATCCTGCCAAACAGGCAGCAGAAAAAGAACCCGAAAAAAACCAAACCACCCCCTGACCTTTACTACAGAGAAGGCTGAGGTGTCTAGGTTGTCCCGTTTCTATCTTTTGTATCTCTTGCAATACCTTTCTCCAGATAAAGTCAATGGAAATGTTTGGGTCGGGAGGGGGAAGAATTGTTCCCAGTGACTTGTACAACACAGGGATGTGCTGTTCTGTTGAAAGTGTGTAAGCAGTAAGGGTTGTGTGTTTATACGCATGTGCGCCTGTATTTGGTCTCATTTTTGCAACCCAGTTACGAGTACCTAATGTAGGTATTTGATAGCCTAAAGTACAGATGGTGTTACTTACTGAGCCTTAAACTTTTCCATTCTGGGTAAGACTAAGAAGCATCATTTATAAAACCTTTCGTAGCGCCTCTTAGACTTTTCCTGGGACCCCAAACAGTGTGTGAGTAGAACCAGCAGCTTGCGGCCAGTTCCGCCTACAGCTCACCAGAAGAAACATTACTGTTCTTTCAGGCATGTGCTTGCTGTTTGCATTGATTGATTGCCTTTTCTCAGAAGACAGCAAAATGGTGTACTGTGTCTGCAGGTTACCAGGCAGGTACGGACATTTCTGAGCATCTAATTGTTAAACACAAGCTCCTTTTTTGTCTCTTAAAGTAAATGTTACGCTGCTCATATGGATATGATAAAGTTCTCTTGTTCACAGACAGGGCACTAAGATACCATGGATATAGCTGGATAAATATTCTCCAAACAGGATTTTTATCCTGATCCTCTGAGCAGGCCTTTTTGTTGTCTGCTGTCATCTTTGTTTATGAAAACCTGCTCTGTAAATTAGCACCTTCCTCTTAATTCCTTCGGTATAGCAGATATTTGAACCAGTAAGTACAGCACTTTAAATGGTTTTGCACAGTGACTGCTGCCTTAATGACCTTTATGTTTGATTACTCTATGTGCATATTAACACTTGTATTTTGTTCAAGCCATCCATTCAACTTTTGGCAGGTATTAGGAAATAGTACTCCTTCATAAAGTCAGCTTGGCAAGTCATCTATTCATTGTAACTAAGGTACTCTAGAAAAGTGCTTTACATTTGCTTCCCTTATGTGTACCCTTTGCGTTGTCTGCAGAACGTTCAGAGCGAACCAACGAAAGTCCTCACAATGACTGCGCTATCAGGTCATTTAGTTTTTTTCTAGCTCAGTTAGTCCAGTAATGTACCAATGAAGTCCCGGTCCAGTAATGTACCAGATGAAAGCTCATCCCTCACTTGCTAAATAGATTTGAAAATGTTAGAGCCTTATGAGGTTTTTTAGTCTTGTACCTTCTTCATTAAAGCTGTGTATCCACGATGCTTTCTGTGTTTCAGGTTCTCTAGCTCTTAGTTCCCCTGCTCCCAAGTTCAGCCCATGTTCAATAAGTAGGTTTGTTTTTATTTGTAGCACAAACTCTGGGGTTTGTGCTGCAGTATGTTCGGCAACGCACTTCTGCCTGCTGACTTGACTTTGAAACTTCAGCAGTTCAGGAGGAAATGAACCCAGTAACAGCATAGCTGATTAGGAGCATTATAGCTAAATGCTATCAAAAGAATAGGAATAAAGTTTTATTTAAACAGTAGCATTGAATTCCAAGCCTAGTATCCTGCTTCTCAGGTTTAATGGCTTAGTTTAACAAACCCTTGTAGCACAGCAGCAAAATTCTTAACCCATTACGAGGACTTGGTAATTGTTTAGATGGAGCAGAAACCAAAAGCAATAAGGAGCAATTGGGGCAGGTTTGGGAGAAAGATGTAGTTTGGATGGTCATTCAGATGGAAGTGGATTCCCCCAGAGACTGTATCTGCCTCTCTGTGCTGTGTATGCCACTGTAGGTTTAATTCAATACAGGTATCATAAAAAATGAACCTTTTGGATTTTGCACAGCCCTAGATAGGAATAATACCGGTTCCTGCTGAGCTCGTGGATAATACCTTTTAGCATATAAGGCCTGTTGAGAAAGTCATGTAAGAATATCCCCCTGAAAAATGACTGTGTTGTAAAGGAGAGTTATTTTTCTTTAGTTGTGGATGCTCTTGATGATTCAAGGGAATGAAATACTAAGTAAGACACATCTAGACAGTTGATGAAGCAACCTAAGGCCAGAAGTGAGGACAGTGAGGAATTTGCCAAACAAGGGGAGACTGCAGGACACAACGAGACATCATTCCATCCTGTGAAAGGTTAAGCATGGCATTACTAGGTTTGGTAGAGAAGGTCATTGCGCTCATATGTCCATTTACAGTAGTATATGTTTGTTTACTTGTAGATTTCATGAAAATTGCAGATATTATAGGTGCATAAACAGACCCTAGCAGTAATTGATTTGCTGGTTCATCTCAAATTTAATAAACTGTGCTTTCTGAACATTATTTTACAGAATTTAAATATCTTATCATGACAACCTGTTTTCCTGAGACAGCGTATTACAGACCTTTCACATAAAGCAGCTTTAATCTCCATTTCTCAAACATCTATCCATTAAGTATGTTCTGCCTGTGCATCAGAAGAAAATCAGGTTAGAAGCAGACAAGGAATTCTTAACAGCATATCTTACTTTGAGAGGGATATTAATGTTGATTTGATTTTTTTTTTTAGGCTGTTGTGTTTTATGGTTTGCATTTTGATTACATCTGATTAACTTAAGGGGAGGCTATGAGAGATGAAAGATTAAGTCATGCTATTTTGAGGGAGATAAAGGATGATAGATGATAAGAACTAAATAACCTACTTGACCAAGCTAATGTGCTCAGTAATCATTCGTCACCTGTGTGATGCTCATGGTGCTTCATCATCTACAAATGAGCAATGCAAACCTGATTTATAAATACCTTTTCAAATACAAACACTGTTCACTGTCTGCTTTGATTTCAAATTACATTTAATTTTATTATTTTGATAGCCATGAGGTATTTGGGAAAACAGTAGTCTCCAAGGCTTTCTAAATTAAGCACAAATACTAATTTTTTCCAAAAATTTTGAAAGTTCATTTATGATCTGACCATTTCTGTACTGACTGTGCAGAATTAGGAATTTGCCAATGTTGGAACGAAAAGGCCAAAAATTACGTGGGAGAAGTAACTCAAACAAAACCTTATAATTAAGAATTAATTTCAGATTACTCCAACTTTTATAGGTAATGTTTCTCCTGGGAAAAAAAAAAATCCCCATGTGGAACTTGTATCACAAATGCAAGTGATTTTATAGCTGTGAGATTGCATAACCTAACTTCTTAAATCCTATTAATGTTGAAAAGTAGATGGTGGTTGGGCACCTGCCTCCTTGAGAGCGCTTTCAGCAATCATCTCCAGTGTTTCTATGATTTAAATAATTTTGTTGTTGCTGTTTTTGTAGGGTGTATGGCTCGATTGGAGAGAACAGGATCACAGGTTAGCCTAACTGGGCCATATTTATAGAAACTAAGTTGGCATCTTCCCAGTCTTTGGATTTGTTTGAATTTTTTTTAAAGTATATTTAGCACTGAAGCCCTCCTCAGAACCACTAGCAATTGTTGCTTTAATTGCATTATTTTTAGAATATCACTGTTTGTGTTTTATAATTTTATTTACTCTGGATTCAAGAACTAACAGCAATAAAAAGTAAAGGCTGTTGAGCAAATAATGCTATTTTGAAAGTTTCAGGAATCTGGCAAATGGCATAAGGTTTCCTTTCAAATCTGGACTAACCTGGGCTATGAACAAGCATTTTTAATGAAAAGGGCAGCTTTTGAATGTAGTCCCTAAGGGTAATTATAATTTTCTGGGATCTTATTAGCATGCAAAGTGTCATAGGCAGAGTAGCAATATGAGCCTCGGGAGCCAACTGAGGGGACAGTAATGTATATGTTATAGATTGTGCAATAATATTTAGCTGTATCAAGGGATACATTGGAAAGACTACTCTAGCTTATCCAAGCATTTTATATAATTTTTAATGCCATAATATATTCATTTATTATATACTGAGATTAGAGCTTCATTGTGGATTTAGAAGGCAAGTGTTGCAGTTTATTCATTACAGTTCATTTCAGTTACAGTAAACAAAGTGATTTGGATGTGTGTTGTGGCTGTCCATTTCATTTGGGCTTCGTTTCTGGTTTTGTGGGGGAGATTTATGTAGGTATGGATTTGATTTGATTTTTTTTTTTGGCTAGTGAAATCTCAGCTTAATCTAAGTAAAGGTTTCTGAAGTTTTGTGGAAACATGGTACTTGAATGCACCTCTTTAATACAGGACTTTGTTAATACCCAGTGGTGCCGAATGCGTGTTCACCCTGCTTTGAGCAGGGGGATTGGGCCAGAAGACCCATAGCGGGTCCTTTGAACCTAAATATTTATATGATTCTGGATACTTGTGTGCTGCCTATGCATACCTCACTGTTGCTGAATTAATAAATTAATTAAAAAACAGATGGCCATGTTCTTCACCTTCAGTTAGTCCACCCTTTCAAGGAACGGAAGTCTGTGCGTGGAGGTGAATATTGACCTAATGTTGTTTAGAGGCACTGAAGTAATTTATTCTACCCATAGGTCAGCTGTTGGTTCATGTGGAAAGGGGCTAATAAAGCAATTTGCTTTGGCCTAATTCTATTCCTGAACAGTCTGTCTTTCTGTGTCTTAATACAGTGGCATATGTAGATACTTCAGATCGCTAGTCTGCTCTTGTGCTCACAGCGGGGCCAGCTCTGAGATCAGACCAGGCTTCTTGGGCTTTATCCAGTCAGGGCTTGAAAGTCTCCAGGAGCGGAGGCTGCACAACCTCCCTGCACAGCCTGTTCTGCTGCCTCCCTGCCCTTATGGGCAAAGAGCTGCTCCTTATATCCATTGTGAACCTCTCCTGTTTCAGCTTAAACCTGTTGCTTCTCGTCCTCCCTACACGTATCACTGTGAAGAGCCTGGCTCTGTCCTTTCCCTCTAACAAATTCCACTCACTAGGTGAAAACAACATGGTGTTTTAAGTGCTTCTTCAGAAGAATTTATGAAGTAAAGTTTAATGAAGCTTTTTACCTTTCTTAATGCCTCCCATCCACTAATAGAGCTTCTCAGCTGGCATCATGGAATGTCTTAAGTGCCTTCAGAGAGTATTTCTGGTTGCTTGCTTTTTTTTTTTAAGGGATGGAAGAATTTTAATGGCAACCAGCTGTTAAAAAAAAAAACCACAAAACAAACAAACAAACAAAACCAAAAAAAACAACCCACAAAAAAACCCAACAATGTAGGATATTAAAGAAATCTACATAATAAGAATTCTGAATCAGTACAACATCATGCTGTTAATAACATCTACTCGGAAAGTTGTGTGGCATGTGCCTCGTGATAAATAAAGGAAATTCTATTGCTGTTATACCTAGCTGACCCCTGAGGATGTAAGTTCAAAAAAATAATGTGACTCCCCAAGACAATAACATTTTTGGGGAAGAGCTTATGCTGACTGACCCTGTGCTTTGAGGAAAAGAAATTACCTCTGCTCAACAAAAGTTTTCAGGACTGGATTTTGCTATTATAACTAAGGATTTGCCATTTCCTATTCCTGTAAGATTTTCTAGGCTCTTATAAACTTGTTTTAATCTCTGTTCTTTTTAAAAGATTAAAGGTATTTGTAAGTTTGAATTTACAGTTTACAAAGATATGTGTGGCCTGAAACTTACAGAAGTTATGGCAGTGAAAGAGCAACAGCCATTTCCTACACTAATGCTTTTATTGTACTGTGGGATTTACTCAGATGAACTGCACATTGGATACGTTATACTTGAGTGTGTATTTTATTAGTCTTGATTTATTGTTATATCTGTAAAAATCAGTAGAATACAGCAGTATATTAAAAAAAAAAATTGTGGGAGGCATGTGTTTCTTAAAATACCATGGGTTTCGTTTTGTTACTTCATTTCAGAACTTTTGTTACACACTTTCATATTTTGCTTCTTTTGACATTAGTGGCTGATCCTCATTGGGATTTTATTGACTCATTCTTCTAGTTGCTTTTGAAAACCTCATTATGTGTTCTATGTTCCATAATTTCAAATACTTACAGTAATAGCAACCACATTGTTCTACAGAAATCAAAATGATTTCATGTAAAAAAACCAGATAATAGACAGGCTTTCCTAATATATCTGTATGAACACTTGAAATTTCAAAACAAACAAAACCAAAAGAAACGAAAAAAACCCACAAAACCCCCAGACCTTTGCCCACAAGATCATCCCATTTTTGCACAAATTATATTGCTACAGATGAGATATTTGAAACCAATATGTAAGACTTTTTAATGAGGAAATGTGCATACACGTGACACATGCAGACTGAAAACCTGAGCCTTAAGTGTTTATGGATGTATGTCCTGGTATAATCATAAAAGTATAAACTTACTGGTGTGAGCAAGTTTATTGATTAATTTATTTGCAAGTCCTTAAAATGTGTCTTAAGATCTCTTAATAAGGATCAAGAGGGACAGATCCCTATTACAGGCTTGAATACAGATTTACTGATATACGTGTTCCCCGTAAAACTATGCTCCCCAGACTTTTGAAGCTAATGTTTCTGTTACTACTTTTATTCTCATCCTTTCTCGTGAAGTCACTGTTCTACTGAAGCGTAATGACAGATTTCTTGAGCATAGTTAGAAATCTTTAAGAAAAGCTTCCCCCCTCCCTCTGTTCTCTGTGTCTTAATTGTGTTCTGTACAGGGTGGATCTAACACAGGAAAATACTGTGGGGCAGATGGGATGTTTCTGGGAAGGCCTAGAGAGGAAACTGTTATTGAAGGTAATGGTAGACCAGATGTAGCCAGCTGTAGATGGGGTGGCAAGCAGCTGAGACTTTCCAATCTAGCGGCTCATCGTATATCCTTGTTTCTCTAGACTCTGGAATATGGACATTCAATACAAATGAAGATCAGAGAAGCTTAGTCTTGCTGAAACTCTCTGTTCAATTGTAGGTTGTTGGGTTTGTAGAGAATCAAAATACTGGGATGATGCCTGTAATTACATAAAATGATGATAAATACTCAAACTTTTCTGTGAAAACTCTGGACAGTACAGAAGCCATGATTTATTACCTTTTTATTTTCTTCTGTTTTGCAAACTTCTTTAAGTTCTGATTTTGATTGGAATCATATATTTCAGAACATAAAGCAGTTGATCTTACTGTTTGTCAGTATGTCAGTGCTCTTTAAAGCTCAGAAATAGCCCCATAGAAATCGTAGGTAGTGTAGTTATGGGAGACTTTAGTCTTTGAAAATGTGGAAATGGTTGCAGAAAAAACAAAATCTGATAGCATGTATTTTCCTATCTCTAAATGTAATTTTGTAAATTAATTCCTACTTTAGTGTGAGGGCACACCCAAAATTTGGGAATTAACTTTATCTACCATTACAAGATATTGCACTAAAAATTGAATAAAGTAATAGTTAGGGAGCAAGAGCAAGTGGTTATTTTGAATTTCTAGTAAGCAAAGAAGATGCTTATTTAAGGCAAGGTCAGCAAAACTGCTCAAGAATGTCATGAGGTGGTACTACCAAAGGAATTTTCACCAGGAAGGAATTTAGTATCTCAAGACAATTTGATATTTATCTTCTGTAGAATAAAATAAAGCAGATAAAATAGCTAAATGGGAATAAAAGTCCCAGGAGTGCATTGTGCTTACACAGGGGAGCATTTCTGTTAGAATGTCAGATGAAAGATGATAATGTTTTGTTATTTTTTGGACCATTATTTTCTATTTACATCAGTCTTCTATACTCACAGGAATTAACAATGAGGCACTGGCATATGTTAAGCAATCACTCTGGTAGCTGTTTTCACATGTGTGGGAATGCCAGGTTGCCTTTCCTTAGTCATAAGCACAAGGAGAGATTAGGAGTGTATGGTGCAGAGGTGCCTCTGGGTTTGTTTTAGTGTGTGTGTTCTTTTCCCCCAACTCAAAAGCTGGGAGTGGATGACACTTCTCATATAGTCAGAGTTTTTACTTCCGCAGACTGCCTCCCAGTGCTTTCCCAGGTTCATCTAAAAAGCAGTGACATTTCAATTGGAAATCTCCCTAGAAAATTTCTCCTCAGTCTGTCAAAATATTTTTTCTTTGATATGACACTATATGTTCCTTTTCTTATTTTTGCTATTACTGCGTATAGAACACTAAATATTTTACCTTCATCCATCTAACGGTTTTCAGACTTCTATACTCCCTCTGCTTAGCCATCACTTGCCAAATATGTGCCTATACTAATGGATATGGAGCAATATTTTATTTCTGTGTGGGCAGACATGGAGTGTTAGATCATCTCTGAACTTGAGAGAATGTTTATGACGGTCTCCACTGCCAGATACGGAATTGTATTGGGTGGGCAGGCAGTAACTAGTCTCCCATCCCTAAAATATGATGAAGCAAATGGCATATTGTACTAGCAATGCTGTTTATTGTGATTCAGTTTAAATGAAAATACATAGCTCTTCAAATGCACAAATTTCAACTTTAAATATTTTTGGCTGTCTTGTAAACAAAAATGTTATGCCTCATACTGGGTCCAGTGGCAGAGGTAGTTCTAGTACTGCTTTTTAGTCTTAGACATAGCCTTATGCTTTTTCCACACTCAATATTTTTAGTAGTGGCTGTTTAAAGGAAACTGCTTATGTAGTCTTTCTGCTGTTGATAAGCATAAAAGAAAGTATGCACTAGGAGTGATGCTTATGCAGGATGGCTTCATAATCCTTATACTTCATGTTTTGTGATGCTTATCTTTAAAAAATGAATCTTTTGTTTCATTTAGTTGATTAAAACGGGACTGACAAGTAGTTCTTTTACTATTAAATCTGACCATGTGTTAAAGCCACTGGGAAGGCCTGAGATTAGCATGAAAGAAGAGTGAATGCACAATTCATCTTCATGTGCATTAGCATCTCAGGGCCGGGAATCAAAAATGACTATTTCATATTTTCTTCCAAGTCTTAAGATAATGAGCTCACTAATAACTCAAGTTGGAGACGTTTCTGATGCACTGGCCTCACCTAAGGATCTGTTTCTAAGTTTCCAGGGTCCTCAGTACCTTGTGCAAATAGTCTAGTAAAGACTGTCCTGAAAAATTCTGGTGTTAGTTATGTTTAAAAAAAAAAAAAAAAAGATAAAGTTAATAGCATAACATCACTCTAAGATTTGGATCCATAAATAATTTGAGAAAATGCTGAATAGAGCCTGTCAACATGGGGAATAAGAACAATTTCTCGAGTGCTACCTTGCAAATACAAATCAGGAACTCAAAGCTTTGTCTAAAATTTGAAATTTAAATTATTCTCTCCTCTGTCCAAAGTCACATCCAATCAGTTACCCATAGCAGACAAACCTCACTTAAAAAAAAATAAAGAACTACTTCTGTTTGAACGTAGAGGCTACATTTTCCATTGTCTTTGTTTCAGTTTAGCAGTTCAATTTTAAACAACATTCAACAACTATAATCTAAATAATAACAGCCCCCCCAACTCCTAAGCTTCATCTGTCAAAATAAAACTGTTTCTTCATTTTAAACAGTTTTGCTTCTAGGTTCAGTCTGTATATTGATCTTTTCTAGCCCAGTTTTTTGCATTATTTGACATCTCAGCTAAAATAAACATTGACTGAAGCTTTTCCATTGTATATTTGAAATGTTAAGGAAAAAGATTATTTATGGCTGAGGAAAATGACATGTGTTGTTCAGACACTTCAAATATTGAAAGATACTTTGTAGGAAGGCAACAGTGTGGGGCTTGGGCTACATGGATCCCCTTTCATTTTGTCACAGAAACTAGTCTGTGACTGAAAATCACCATCACTCAGCCACCAGCTTTTCATCTGTAAATTACCCTCATCTGTTGGAGCAGGATATTTTGACGTACATCGTGCACAATACTCCGTAGCTATAGACACCTTCCTCTGTAATCTGGCTACGTATCAGTCATGTATACAAGGTTCTCCTATAGTAGGAATGATTCCCATAGCCTGTCGGAATAGGATATTGTAAAAGTTGAGAGATACAATGGAAGGGTGCAGAGCCCACGGGAGGCTGTACCTTGGTAAAGCAGAGCTAGCCTCACGCATATAAAATTTTATTTGTATATTTGTGTGCACGGTTAACAACACTGCCTTTTTATACATACTTCTACATAACTTCAGAATTGTCTGTGCTTGCTGCTTTTGTCTGAAGATTAGAGCGTTTGAAACACGTATCTTCTCAAGGTATCTGAGCTTGTGCTCTGATTTACAACTGTTTTGCGTATATAAAAAAAAATCCATTAACTTCTCTGTAATGAAAGATGATCTTGTTGGCAAGTTTCATGGGAATTAATGGGAAAAATCTGGATTCATAATGACTATTACTGTCTTTTTAGTAGTATTGAATAGTAAAAGTGAAGAACCATCTCTAACTTCGTTATGTTAGAAATCTACAGTATAATTACACCTTTATTTTGAATCTTTCTTGCTATAATTTTTTAGTATGGTTACAATTGTAAGAATGATCTTATATTGGAAAAAGTAAATCCAATCCATCTTTCCCTTCTCGGTGCAAAGATATGATTGATTTCTGATTGGAAGCCCAAGTAAAAGGGTGAATATTCTTTTCTAGCAGTAATGGACAATAGATTGTACTGAAGAAAATGATCTTACTTCATTGCATTATGGTTGAGCTGATAACACAGAAATAATAAAGACAGACAACAGGCAGCATTACTGACAGTTGACATCAATAAAAATGGATGTGTTTCAAAACACTCAATGGCATTGGCGATATAATGAAATACTCTCCTATAAGTATATATAACTTTTTAAAAATAGATTAACAGTGCTCCTCATTGCAGAGATTTCTCATGGGTTAGAAAATTGTCCTTATTTTGCTTCAGACTTTGAGAAATTTTCAGTGATGCTGATGACACTTTGTTTTTCACTCTTGAAATATTCTGAAGCAATGGTAATTTACAGAAGAAACGTCTGTATCACAAGAGGCTTGTGTCATTGCTATTGTTGGTAACTCCAGACACAGACACTGTTTTAGCTTTTGGGCGTCTGTAGGAGAAAGAATGGCTGGAGCAGCTCCCTCTTGAAGGAGTTCTGGTAGGAGGTTCAAGGGTGATTTCGATGGCGGCGAGGAGGAGGAGCTTCAGGCAGTTAAAATGTACAAATAATCTGAGTCGGAATCTGCTAAATGGCCTGGCTAGGGTTAGGTTTCTCTCTCCATTTTGAGACAACTAAACCCAAATATTTTGTCATAAAAGCACAGACAAGAATAAGCTGTCCATTCTTTTTTTTTTTTTGACAAAGAAAGAAATAGTAGTAACCAATTTTTAAAACATATTTTTTTATTTTGAACTGTGTTCCTTAGTGCTATAAAAAATATTCAGCATAAGAAAGTACGGTATTAAATAATTGTGGATTCATGTTCTGTCTCTTAAACAAAATACAAAATAGTTGAGAGAATTTGTGCTTGTGAAGAATTCGGTGTTCCTGATTTGGGGGGATGTTTTGTAATTTTTGCTTTTTTTCTGTGATGCTACTGGTTTCTGGTCAAAAATCCTATTTTGAAAATTACGTTCAGACTCTTTCAAATTACTTGATGATGCAACAGCATTTTCTAAACAGCCGTGGAATGTTGCTATGTCTTGTTAGCCTGTATTTTGTCATGGGAGCTTCCTCTTTTCAGGCACAGATGAAGGGATCCCTTTGTTAAGTGGGTTTGCAGTATGGTCTGAAATTGACAGTGGAAGATGTTTTGGACAAAGACTGAAATACACCATTTGTATAACCTCCTTGTAGTCCGGCTAGTTATATGAAGGCTGACTACAGCCCAATAAATGAAAATGGTTATTTATAAAATTTGATATACATGGCCATTTGTTAGCTTGGGAGAGCTCCAGAAATTTATTTTTAATGTCTAAAAAGCAGATGAAATAAAATGAAAAGTGTAAAACTTTAATGTTTATCTAAAGAAGGTAGCACTTTTACACATTTAAAACCAGTAGGATTTATCTTGTTAAGCAAACCTGTGTGCTTCTGGAAGTCTCAGCCCCAACATGTGGCAGCGTTATCCAAAGGAGGGGTAGCATTTCTGTTACACATGCCACTGTAAAACTTGCTTCTACTTTTCCTGATGTAAGAAACAATAATGAAAAAATCTTCCTTTAAATTTTATTTTTCAACTGGCATTAACTGTCACCAGGATTATCAAAGTTTATGTGAATTCCATAGAATTGCTTTCCCTAATAAATGGAAGGACCGTGGGGAATTTCCCCTTTCTGGTGGCTTATGCTGGGAAAAGAGTATGGAGAATAAGACTAAGAATTATTTGTTATTCTATTTTTAGAACTTTGCAAGTTTGAACAGTGTCCCTTCTCTTATTTTTACAACCTGCCTCCTTTTCTCATCTCTCTTCTGCTTCCTCCATTTCTGTTCAAGTGCTTAATACATCTGTTGTGTGAGCTGTTACTGTGAAAGCTAACACCTCTGGAATAATCCTAGAAATGTTCCATCAGTCTCCTACTTGTAACGTGTCCTGATCCAGAAATTGAGGGGTCACAGAAAATAATTCTCCCCCTTGAAAGAATATGTCCTTTAGGAAAAGGCCTTCAGTACCGTGCAAAAGACTATTGAAAACATCACTGTTTCCAGAATAAAAGTCAGAACACTTTTTGTACGTCCCCACTGAAATGGGAATGCTTTTTAAAGTAATGTTGGTTTCAGAGGGGTGGAGAATCATGAATTCTTCCAGAGGCATTTGCTTTCCTTCTCTCATCTTTTGTCCAATGTTTGGAATGATCTCTCAGACACCGAAAACCGCTACATTCTGTTTCAGAGAACACATGGTATTCTTCTTATTTATGTGCAGCAGACTTCAAAACCTGTAAGTCCAGCATTTGAAAGCACAAGATATATGGTGACAAGGATGAAAGCATTCTGTCTTCCACTGCTCGTATGCTGTAAGCAAATTATTGTTGTATTACTCTCAATCCTCATTCTCTCTTTACCATGGGAATTGCTTGAAAAAGTTTATTTAAAGTGAAATACAGGAGACATCTATTTAACAGCCATAAGTCTCAGAGGGACTTGCAGGTCACTTACACAACAGAAATTAAACAATAGTATCTTACAGTGACTGAAAAAAGGGTGGGCGGATAATCATAGCCTAATAACTACAGAAGTTGTATAGTGTTTGTTTCAGACTCTTTTTTTTAAATCCTGGAAATAAAAGCTTTATACTCAGTCCTTCAAAGAGTTTCACACTTTCTTATCTCAGTAATTTTTATTGAACTCAACCACTTAAATAGATAGCTAACCATTTTCATTATGGTGTGCTGAATCAATTCTGGTTGCACTTATGTGCAAATGTGAAAACTCCCACTACATAGCATTTTTAAAAAACTGCTGTAGCTTAATATTACCAAGGTCTGAAATTAGCCTGGAGAAGTCTACCAATTTATGTTAAGCCTATAGCAAAACCTAACCAACCAAAAAAAGCCTAAGCCAAAACTGAAAAAAGTCATTATGTTTTACTGTAGATCTTTCCCACAATCCCTTTCCGTTTGAGCTGCGGGGAAAAAAAATTAAAAATGCCGAGTACAAAAAGGAAGAAAACAACCAAGAGTGGAGTATGTGTGGGAAATACAATAGGACTAAGTGCGACTTGGAAAATACCTTTTACACAGAAAGCTTAAAATGAGAGGGAAGCCAGCACGTTAGGGGAATAAGGAGAACACATTTGCATTGAGACAAAACTTGAAGTGAGAGCAATAAACAATTTATATGTACACCAGTCAGTTTTGTAGATTGGATGCATAGAGGTTCACAGTCAGGCTAATTTTCCTAATTTTTTTTTTCTGTATTGATAAGAAATAGAAACAGAAAATAAATACAGTTGCTTGCTTTGAAAATTCAGAGAGGAACCTTTAATTCTAAATTTACATGTTAAGGACGCATAAAAGTTGAAGGATTGGTAGCAGGCAGATCCCTGAATTCAACCTGAAGCAACACCACAAAAGCTTAATTTGTCTAATGGGTGTTTTTAAATGAGTTGGTAGCTTGTGTAACGTGTTCCAGCTCATGGTGCAATACTTCAGCCCACTGTGGCTTCACATGTCTGCTGAGAAGACCTGAGGAGTACGATGTCATAACACACAGAAACGAAGCAGTTGTCTGAGAACATCAGGGTCTTGCTCAAGTGCTAAATCCACAGCTCTGAGGCAGCATATTTGTTAAAAGAAAATAGTGTTTCCTCCCCACACTGCACTAGTTTTGTGATTGGATGGAACATCTCCTTGTTCAGTATTTTCAGTCTCTTAAGTGCAGCCTGAGTATTTTTATTTATGCAATCGAAGAGCGACTGCTGGAAATGCTTAAGATATGATGCGCCCTAACAACAGAATACATTTGACCTGAATGTGGACTGCAATGTGAGACACAGTGTTTACGGCAGATGATTTGTTTGGGTTTTGATGTTATGCTCTCTTTTAGAACATGTCTAGCAAAATCAATGCAATGCTCAATGTGACATTGCTTTTTTAGCTTCTAAAAGCTACAACTCTCATTCTCAGCATCTCACAGTACAGACTGTCAGTACATGTAAATGTCCTTCAGGTATGATTTTAATGCCAAATAATATGGAAGTTTTCCATTAATTTAGAGATCTCTAGATACCAGGTATCTCTCAAAATATGGATATAAATGTCTGTGTTCTTTCATAAGTTTGATTCTTTATTAGTAAATGGACAGGAATGATTGGTGTGGTTAGCTAGCTGGCTTTTTCCATATTAAGATGTTAATCTGTTTTAAGTAATGTGGACATTTGCTGAAATAATTGACATTCATGTTTCATGTACATGTGTTAAATGTCCTTAACACGTGCAGATATGATGGCAGATTAATTACAGGGAAAATACAATTTGGCAACATCTACATTTTAATTTTTGTGAACTTTATCAGGTTACAAAAGTTGGTGTTTGTATGTTAGAGGGACAAAGAGGTAGAATGTTAGAAAAGTACACATCTAACTCAAAGAATAAGCAGCTGTCTTTTGTGTTTATTTCTTCATTATCTAACTAAACTTGGAAGAAAAACAAGTTACTGTGAATGTAAATGAAAAGCATGTGAGATCCTCTGTTCTTCCAACGCATGGCTTATGGTCTGCAGAACAAACCAAATTTTAAGTAAATATTTGAAAACAATGGCTATGGTATTGGGCACAAAGTAGGATGCTGCCTGTTGTAAGACATGTTGCATATTGCGTTGTTAGGTCTACTCAATTCCAGAGAAGTCAGATGTTTAAATGAAGTTGGGGGAAGTTTTAATGAAGTTTGTATTTAACTTTGAACACTAATTAAGTCACTCCTCTTAGAGTCTCTCTTTCTTTCATATATCATTCAGTCAGTCAAACTATGTACTATTGTTGACTTATCTGTCCTCCATTGTTTTGGCATATAGCAATGTTCAGTTACGTGACTGCACTCTTTGTAACATATGCACCCCAAACAGGGCTTTTTTGCCAAATATCACTGACAGCCCCTTCATCGACTTGGCAGGGTACCCAGGCACAGCAAACTGTGTAGCTCTGTGCAGCCTCTCCTTCTCCGTAGCTGCTGTATTGACAGGATCTGCATGTCTCCCAGAAGGAGATGTGAGAGATGTCGGGCTGTGCCAGGCAGTTAAGCAGAAGCTGTCAGCTTTTTCCAGCAGTGAGCAAGTTCTGTGTAGCCTCGGATACCGTTATCAGAGCAGGTACCGTAACATTTGTAAATCTGACTTCTGAGCGCATATTCAAATGAAGCGCTATACAGGTCTGAAAATATCCTCACCTTCGCATTCTTACTGAGCATAGTAAACTTCCTTGGGTGGGGCTGGCTAGTTGTGGTATCGTGTAGATTACATCTACTTTCACTAGTTCTCATGTTAAGACAAGCATTACCTTGCCATGCGTGAAATTTGACTCTGCGTCTAAATGAATCACCATTCAGAGTAAGTTCTGGCGTGGGCAATTTCAATCCAAAAGCTGTTTGGAAGAGTGCTGAGTTCTGTTAATAAGACAGTTACAAAACTGTGTAGGAACCTCAATTTTTAGGACTTTCTCATAGTATATACTTCTAATTATTAGGCTTTTAAAGTGCATTCCTACTTGCTCTAGCCCTGCCTCCAACAGCCACTTAGAGCTTGTGCAGATGTCTGTAAGAAATTAAGAATTAGTAAGTATATGGTATAGCCAATGCTATTTTGTTTGTCCCATTTCCAGGCTAATCGACGATGTCCAGACCTGGAAATCTCTTGTCTCTTGTGGCTGATTGAGTACTGCAACAGGGAAGACAGGTGGAATCTTTGATGAAAAACAGTCTGAGGCAGAGATGCTCGCCTCTTCCTGACCTTTTGATGTTGAGAGAAAATATATGCATCTGTATATACATAGCCTACTTTAAAAGTTCATGTTTGCTTAACAGTTTTCCTGTCTCCCAGTTAGTCTGAAATTTGTTTCTTGAACATTATTTTGAATTGCTAAATATAATTCAAAATACTTTAATTCATTTTTTTAGATAATGCATTACTGAAATATTAATACTACCAAGTTATTTTATATCCACTTCCTAATAAAATTAACAGTACAAAACCATACTATTTTGAAGATTTGTGAATGTTCCTTTCAAGGTACTGTACACACATATTAATGCAGAAAGTGCCAGGAAAAACTTAAAATTGCTGTGAAACCCAATTTTGTATCAGTTCCATCACTGTTTATCCTGGTCTTCGGTGTACACCTCTGTTCAAAGCTGGAGCTTGAGAAGGACAAATTTGTATGACCCAGTTAGAACTGGATCTTAAAGCAAGTTTATCTACTGTTATCTATGCCCTTCTGTTGCATATAAAAAGGAAATGCGCTATGACATACTACTGTGCATAATGCATGAATCTTCTCATTATGGTAAATTTACGGTGATTAAAGTGGTCTTAATTATCTTAGCACACACGAAGAGGCTAGCAGTGAATTAGATTCCATTCTCTTCTCATGTAAGGTGTCCCTGTTGTGTTTCTCTTATTCATGTTAAACCCTTCAAAGATTCCTTCTCTGAGCCACAAGCTGTGATGTGAGATTATTAAAGGGTCTTCACTTGATCCTGGCTTCTGGTCTTTGGAGAGAAAAAACAGCCACTGGATCAAAGAGAGGTGTTAAACCTTAATAGCTTCTGGCAGAAAGATCTATAGTGAAGTGGAGATGAGCTGTGCTGTTATTGAAACAACATGCAGTTATTTCAATAATCTATTTGGGATAGCTCCCATTAAAACAACATGTAGCTGCGACCTACATGATCAAGTTTTCCAGTCTGTTATTTACGTAACTTCACAGGAGTGTGGTAGAGGAGGCAGAACTGATCAGAACAGTAGATAAATTAGACAAAGGGAAAAAGAAAAAAATCAGTGCTGCCAAAAATGTGCAACTGAACCGTAACCATCTCCTTTTACATTTGAAGAGAGTTAGTATGCATATACTTCATGCAACAGTCTGCAGCATCTGTAGACTGTTAGACTGGAAATGCTACGTGCCATAGTCTTCAATCAGTGTGCTTCATCCTGCATCCTTCAGAGCTTCGCAGGCATAATTTGACCTCTGTGTATTCATTTCTGAGCCTTTTTTTCATCAGGCTCCAATCCACTGAAGTATTTCCCACACTTCTTTTATGATTGCAGACATAATTAGGAAAAGACATAATTGAAGTCATAAGCACTCTTTATGGATATTGCTGTGATTTTTGGCTGTTTACATCTGGTATTTTTGAGAATTCACTCACTTGCACATAATACCATGATTTCCAAATGATCTAGATAAAGTGAACAGTGAAGAGTAACGTGTAGTTATCAAGTCACTACAAAATGTAACCTTTCATCTACGGGCTTTGGGCCTAAAACTGCACTAAACATGGGTGGTTAATTTGGTTGTGCACACATAAAATTACTGTGTTTTGTGCATGGTTTTGCTAATTGAACACACATAGTATAAACAGGTATGGTTGCACAGGAGAGTTCCAAAACTAGGGTCCTATCTTAAAAAAAAAAAAAAAAA
>VYXH01001759.1:824142-878231 GCA_013397275.1 Burhinus bistriatus
AAAAAAAAAAAACAACCAAAAACCCAGGAACAAAAATAACTAAAAAAATTACCATTTCTCTAGGGAGACAAGATTAAACAGCAATATAATGTGCCTCTGTAGAACATTTAAGTTCTATCGACAATAGAGTATGAACTTGTTATAACAACTTTGACAAGAGCTAATTAAGACAGTCTTTACAGATTTTTTTTTTCTTGTTTTATTAAGTAGTGAATTTAGTACCTATGGAATTTTAATAACTTTAACTGCAGCAGGAAAAGATATGTTTCTCTCTTTAAGTTTCTCTCTTTTATAATCAAGTAAAGGGTAGGTTGTCTACTTCTCATGCATTTCAGTGAATCTTAGATTTAATAAAAGCTGAAATAGTGTATAATGTTAGTAAAATACAGTAAAATGATATGGAAACATTCTGTGTTTATTGGTGCAGGTTTTGAGACACTGTGAATATATTACTGGATGTTTGGAAAACTACAATATCGCAGCCTGTACCCAAAGTATGTATATACTTACATACAGACAATAACAGCTTTGAAGAGAACTAATATTCTTGGCAATCTAAAAATTGCATCAAGTGAATCAGTAGGGTCTTTTCTGTGAAATTATTCAGGCATGTTTAATATTCATTGATTCCTCTTATTATAGTAGCAGTGCTTGAATCAGTGCTGATCTATACCAAAAGGTGCTCACTGGACTAGATGGCAGTGTATCACAGCAGGATGTTACCAGGATGGAAATTCCTACAACCAAAAAAAAAGCACAGCTTAATTATATTTTGTTTAGTGTTTATTCTCCTATGAATTAGTTGCAATCTCTTCCTTTTATCCCAGGTTGTATGAGAGTCTAATTGGTAGCTTTATTTGTAAAGCATTGAGAAGTTTTTTAATCTATACAAGAGACATAGCAAGGAAGAGTTCACAAAGGACCTTGAAAATTCATATCAAAGACAGCAAGTCATTATCACTGAAAATGAAAAGCAATACTGAAGTCATAAATAAAATGGGGACTGTCCTAAAATCCAGGAATAACCTCTCTTTCTTTCCACGCATGCTGTAAAGAATTGAAATTACACAGTTCAGAGCATTTCTCTTATCTGAGCAGTAGGTAGGAAAAGTACATCTTCCAAAAACCAAATGATGCTTGGATAATTGACAGCATTAGTGCAACCTCATGTAAATAGAAGATGAAAGGTGAGAAGAAGGAAGCAAATACCAGAATTTTTATGACTTTATCACTTCTCCTTGGGAACCTGGAGGCATAACACTCATAAAACATTACAGACAGCAAAAGATCTAATGAACACACATATCGCATCATAAAGAGATGACATTGGCATTAAAGGGGGCTCTATCTGTTGCATAATTGCATCTCAAGTAATGTAGAAAGCTGAACATAAGAGCTGCCAACCTAACTCACTAAATCAGAGGGAGTTTTTACTGCAGCAACCTGGTAATTGTGCCATAGTTGTGCTTTAACGGTGCCAGGTCATGGATATGGCAGCAGCAGCTGGTGAGAGAACTTGCAGCCCAGGGAGCCTGGCTTAAAGTAGGTTCTGGAGCTGTTCATCCTGTAAAAGGAAGAGCAAAAGGAGTAGTAGCATGACATATTTCAAAAATGACAAAATAATCAGTGTCTTCAAGCCAATAATATAAAAATAGTTACTTATTTACCAGCTAGTTTTAGATCGCAGTCACAAATCAGAGAGCGAATAATTAATTCTTCTCTGGAGGTATGGTCTGTATTGTGAAGTTCTGTTTTACAATAATGCTAAAATCAAGCCTCCTAATTTTTCTGTTCTGGAAGAGTACAATTCTTGTTTGTACTTACGGATGACATGAATGATGCAACGGAATTGTGCACGTCAGCAAACTGCAGTGATAACCAATAAATATGTGGCTCTGCAGTTGGCTATATTGAACAATGTGCAGAAACTGGGCATTACATGTGATTCTGCCTACCCAACAGAAAACTTCAGGAAGCCATGAATGACACTGTTTTTCTCATTGTAGAACTTATAGAAACGGTGGTGTCTGCCAAGAAACAGTGGCTATTCTGTGCACTCCAAACTAGCACTCAAATATTAATTGTTAACAAAGTATTAATTTGCATCTGTCCGTAGCTGCAGCTGACCTAGAGTGTAGCAGCACATAGACTCCCTGGCGTGAAGGACCACACTTGTATTCTGCATGTCTCTGTCTTCCTAGGCCAGGTTGTGTTCAGGTAGGCAGCCTTGCCATTCTTAAATCCTAATGTTTTATACTTTACTATACTATACTTTATACTTAATTCAAGTCTTTCTTGGACCTTAAGTATGTTGATGGTCTTGCCAATACACTTCAGGCTGTTAATCAGATCCCCACTACCGTGAGCTTACAGTCTGCTTTTTTTGAAGGAAAATGACCAAAGATTATTTGTTGTTGAATCACTTCTTTTGCTGCTTACTTTCTGCTATTGAGCCCTTCTTCCCCTCTTCTTCTCCTGCCCTGTGCATTTCACCACTTGTGTGAACTGATTGGTAAATGTTTACATTTAGAACAATGTGACTTCATTTCAGATTTCTGAATGGAGGAAACTCTACTGCTTCCTAAAACTTTTACTGGGGGGTGATTCAAAGTAAAAGCTATTCTTTGTATTTATCTACATTATAACGTAACTGCATTATATCTTCATGTTTTCCAGTTCATCTTGCAAGTAAATGTTTTGCTTTTCTATGTGGATCTAGGCTAGACCTCAAAATTTCTGGTTTAGAGTGAGCAAAAATTGAAAAGGATTTTGCAGAAAATCTTTGCTTTCCTCAGAAAACGTTCCTGGCTCTCGTTTTGATTTCTCAAAGAAACATATTTATTTAAACCTACAATATTTAAATCCTGGCATGCTGTCATGCAAGGAGTTGTCTCTTATCCTTGTTTTTATGTTCACTGGGCTCCCTTGCTGAATTTCCGTTTTCTGTGTTACAATTTCTCGTCATGTGCTGACCCCTCTTACCAAAGGGGCAATTCCCTTAATGTCATCCGAGATGTAGGAACTGACCACAAGCTTTGCTCTGAGTGGTGTTACAGGATATTTTGTGGGTATTCAGTTGTTTTCAACAATTTCTATTCGTTTTGGCTAAATATAAAGCTTCGATGGGACAAAATGTCAAAATTCATTGACAGTTCATACCATCTTTATATGCCTTTATTTTTATTCTTTATCTCAATTAAAGTTTTGAAACAAACTAAATAACTACTGAGACATACCCTGAAACTCTAACTCGCCTTGAACTCGGATAGCACTAGTGCCTAGATCTTGATCTGCACTTAATGGCAGCTGTAGTATTTAACTCATCATTTACCATTTATATATTTTATTGCATTGAAAAATTAATTCAATGAAGAACCTTCAAGAGAAGATCCCCTCTTTTCTTAAGCATTTGTAGAAAAATACTTCATTTTTTTATTTTTCTTTGATTGAGCACTTTGATTAGGCTTGTGTGACATGAAAGGGAACGAATATTATACAGCAAATACAGTCATCACAGAATACTTTCTTTTTCTAAAGAAGAGTTTCAAGTAGGCTTCACGATAGGGAAGGGGTGATTTTTTTGTTTGTAGAAGGTGCTGAACACTGTCTGGTAAAACTGTTTTCTGTTTCACATGAACCTGGGATTCAATCCATTCATTGTGCTAATGCGGTTTTCTTTTGTGAAGTATTGCTGATGCTTGTGACTTATAATTTCTTCGCTGTCTGCTTGTTTTTATGTCAGTAGAATTGAAGCTTACATGTGGACAGAAACCCAGCTTTCTAAGCCGATGAGCACCTGTAAAACTGAGAAATTAAGAAACTTTCCTTTTTTTACTGCGCAGTTCAGATATGCTCTCTACCATGAGATGGCAGCAGTGAGTAACAGCTGCCCGCTAACCATTGTTAACATGCCATAACTATAGATTTTATTGAAGGCTACAATAAAGTTAACTGACATACCTTACGTAAACCTTGAAATTAGAAGTATGGGAAAGACGTATTGCGCTAATAATCAGAAAACTTGTTAAACATTGTCATCTGAGCCGTTTTTCCCAACTGAAAGTAGAAGCTGTATGAATGTAAACTGTGCAAAGAATCTAAGTGCTACAGAGAACAGTTCTAATGTTAATGTAAATAAGTGTGACTGGATTAACGTTATTTGTATTTGGCCCTAAAAGTTTTTCTCATTTCAGCTCCTCGTCATGCTTTTTTACATGTTAGGTTTTTTCACCTAACTTTTGCTCCATTATTTTTATTTTTAAACTTTTTATATTCCAGGAAGCATTTACTGCCTGGAATATGTATAAAGTAGCAGGGAAGGGAAGAAGAGGTCAAGAGCCAATACCTCTGTGCAAGTTCAGTAACTCCTGCAGTTACTGCTTCCTTGGAATACCTCTATGAGTTTCACAGCACTTGGGATTTTAGTGCCTCAGATTATTGCAGCTACACAAAAGAAGAAGAAGGATCAGAGTTCTTTGTAGTCTTAACAGCAGGTGACCGACATAGGATAGGGGCTGGTCCTGTGAGCTACAGGAGAGATCTGCCTTGTGATGTCCTCACAGCAGCAAAGAGAGAGCGTTGGAAGTTTAAAGTTTTGTTCCATTTGTGAACTTCCTCAGAGTTGTTTTTAAGTAATTTTGAAAGTTATCCTGTGCAAAATATGTAGAAAACAGGGGAACAACAAAAGAGTATTCTTTCTCTGTGGTCTTGCTCCTTTGCAGAAAGAATATATTTGAAGCTTGTTTGGTCTCACTTCCCAAAAGGATTTGGTAAGGATCAGATTGGGGTGACTTGCTATTTTTGGTTAGAAAAATGGCAGAATGCAGGCGAAGGACAGGATCCAACTCCAGTACTGCTGGCTAGTGTGTGAGGACCTCCGTGTCTGTGGGACACCACTGTGGCTGGTTGCATCCTGGTAAAGAAGGGATGCAGTAGACGGTGTTGCTGATTCACAGCTGCTGATAACAAGCAGGATTTAATGTTTTAATGAAGTCATCAAGGTGCCACGTTACGTTTGGGCATTGGGAAGCTGCAGTCTTGCTACTTGTCACGAAGGACTTGCAGGTCAATCCTGGTTGTTTTTAAATAATATCCTTCCTTGAGGAGCACTAAAGAGCCAAATCTACCTTTTGCTGTCACTAGCTTCCCACTGATTTGAGGACAGATTGAATAACCACAGGAAACAGTCCTTCATGGTGATCTTTTTTATTACTGTTGTATCCCGCTGTGGGATACAAAGGTAAGTGTGAGTGGAAACATACAAAGCTCACACAAGAAACTACTTGGGTAAATAACTTCACTGTTAAATGTATTTGCTAGATTACATCTCTGTTGGAGTTCAGTTAATCATTGAAGAGCCTCTGATTTGTGTGGTCTTAACACATTAACAGAAGGAGCTTCTTACTGAATTTTTAGTGCTCAGTTTGTATGACCAAGGAATGTTTGTTTTTGTTTTTGTCTTTTTTAACCTGGCAGAAAAAGCTACCTGTTTGCTGTTAGTATAGTTCAAATACAACAGGACCTGAATTTTGTTTTGTTTTTACTTCACTTTGGGGGTTTTTTGCCAATAATATAAGAAAGAAGCAGTTCAAATTTTGTACTTCATATTCGTGGCTGTTGAAATAAAGTATCCTCTCTTAAAATAAAATGAAAAAACATCTCTTCTGTCTCATATACAACTCTACAACAGTTTACTGCAAAACCTCTGACGTATTTTAGTTTCAGATGTTGTGCTTCTTAAAGAGGAATTTGTTGTTAGGTCTCTAACATTCAAAAGAGATTTCCAAGCCATTGATTCAGTGGATAATGCATCATCTAATGTGTAAAATAACCTTGAAAACTAAAATCAGGCTCTGATGGCAAAGTTCTGTGACTGTCATAGTACATCTCTTAAGAGTCTGTTTCCAGGCAGATAGCTTACCCAGTCCCCAAAGCAGTCTTTCAGACCACTGAGGTCTATGTAACTTGTTAATACTAATCTTTGGAAGAAATTAAGAAAACATTAAATGGAAAACAATAGTTTTGAGGCAGCCTTTGTCTCTTTATGCAAACATTGTGGGCAGGGTTTGTAGTGTACTTCCCCCTATTTAAACAAAACCAAAAAAACCTAGGGACTTTTCTGTCTAAAGGTTGGTTTCAGTTACTTGTAATTTTACTGAATGAGTCAATTGGTTTTAAATTTTTCCTTTAAACTACTTTAGATCAACCTTTTCTGTCTGTCTTTGCCCCCTCACCCTCATTGTAACCAGCATTAAGATTAGTTAAGTAACCTTACCTCCCATTGCGTGTTTTTTACAGCTAGATATGACCACTAGGTAATTTTCTCTGCAATCATCCTTACCAATATTTATTTTGTACAGCAACCTGAGAAAAGTAGATGGTCACATCCAGAAGTACAAAAGCAGCAGTAGCTCCACTGCTTTAGTGCAATTACATTTGGTTTGTTCGACAGGATCTCTGATTCTCACTGTGGTATCACAATCACAGGAGAAGTGGGAAAACTACAAGCAGACCTCCTACACATGTGACTAACAGGTTTTTAGGATATACAAAGAGAGAGACAGGGTAATTCATGCGTATTCTGTAGCCTACAAAGAAGAGAAATCAAAAATGCCAAGTTCACAATTTATAGTTTGCCAAGTAAAAGATAAAGAAAAGAATAGTTGTGTCGCTCTGGGAGGTCTCTTCTTGTCTTCTGAGAGTACAAGCACAACATGAGATAGGCATTAGGAAAATGTTTTTAAGAGTCCTTGTATCATGTGACAAATGTGGACTCCTTGGGAGATGCTAGGCTTAAATACCCTTCCTGACTCCACCTAGGAAATAGGCCTCAAGTCTCTTCAGAGAGTAGAGCTGCTAAGATCCTTACTGATGCCAACTCATTCTTTTTGGAGGGTAGAGAGCAGAAGAGTAGAATAAAGAAAGATTTCAAACTCTCTTGGTTTTAGGGACAGACTGAGCAGTGTCAGTTGATGTCAGAAATCTGGCTGTGCGCAGTCCATTTTCCTGATTAAAACATACTAAATGAACTGAGTCATGGTCATTAAAATATACAACTAGAAGGTTCTCTTTTTTCCCCTCTCTTCTTTACATAGTTAATCCAGGTTTAAAATGCAAATCAGAGGCTAGATTCTAATACTTGCTGTATTGTGACTCTGAAGTAACTGCGTTCACATCAATGCAGTTACTTGATAGTGCATCTAGGTAAGTGAGATTAAAATCTGCCTCTAGGCTTGTACAGTGGGGGTTGCTGTTTGTTTCATTTCTTGTTCAGGAAAGTTGGGAGAGAAATGGAAGTTTGCATTCAATTAATCTAACCTCCCAGAGCCCTTCACTAGCACTACAAAACTCCGTCTCTGTAGTTGACCTGTAATAGTCTGTAAGAGTTTGCAGAAAAAACCATTGTGTTTTATTAGTATAAGTTTGATTTTGCCCAGAGGTAAAGTGGGGAACTTAACTAAAGAAAGCTGGCAGCTAAGTAGTTAGACTGCTACAGAGATTGCAAAACTGCTTCAATTCTTATTTCTTTCCCTAAGTGAAAATATGCTTCTCCAAGAAATCAAACTGACAGCACTGAGAAAGATTCCACATATGACTGTTTTTTGTACAACGGGCAATGGCTTCCAGAAGTTGGAGGCATTTGCAAGTGAAAAAGAATAGCTCTGTTCTTAGCTCTACCATTGCAAAGGTATGGGCTTGAGCTATCAAATTCAAATGGACTTCATTTATATCACTCTAGCTCAGGTGCTCTGTGATGCTGGAAGATTCCCTGTAAGTTGTCAGCCTGCTTTTGCTTAACTTTAAGAACTTGTCTGGTAACTTCACCGCTTAACTAGAAATAAAAGCTGTTCCATTCCAGTTCCTTTTGTTGTCAGTGAGGATTTGAATTGCCCCATGACCATCTCTAACCACTAAACACCTGAGGAGGCAAAAATAAGAGGCTTATGTGGGCATGGGTGGCTAAGGGCAGATAGGATGACTCCTGTATGCTTTGATGTATTGGTGAATAAATAAAACAGGAACAAAACATTTGTGTCTCTAAGAGATCTTGTGAGGCTTTCTTTAGATGGGGAAGGGAGCTACATGTGACTGCAATTCTTAGTTGCTTCCAGAATAAAAATAATAAATCATACTAGATAATGCCTTGAAAGCAATTATCAAGCCCTGACCATCGTCAAAATAATTACTATTAGCAAAAAGCAAGAAATGAAATAGCCCCATTGCATTGATTTGTTGCCAGTGACCGTGTAAAGCATCCAGTGGTGGATGTACCAGCTTGTAAGATCCTTTGGTCAGGAGCTGTCATTGATACGGTTTCTCATGTGGCTGTTCACCTGGAAAGTGCTTTATGCACTATCGTAATATGGCACCCTTTGGCATTCTAGTATCGGCTGATGCAGGTCTCCTTTCGCTGCCGTAACTTGTTCAGCAAGTGCTGCTGCTTATTCACAGTTCTGCTGAATGATGGGTTGGGCAACCAAAGCTTTAGAGTCATGGTCTGTGTCTTCCAGATCCCAGTGTTTAAATGGCTGAATACTGAACCTCATTGTCTTTGTCTGTAACTTAGCACTGAGTTGGTACCATGCTTCCTACTCTTTCCTTGGTGTCTTTCACTCTTTGACAGAAATCATTTTAGTTTTGCCTGTGAGACTAAGTGCCAATATACTCACTCCTGATTTCATGTCACATTTTGTAAACTGAAATTATAGAGAGGGGCAGCCTTGAATCTGTACTGATAAGCAAAATAATTATGAGGTACAGCACTGGAAAGTCCAGATTTTTTCCAGCTATTGCACTACTTAGTTATTCAGACTGTAGAAGAGGAAGTTTTGCATGTTGCCTAAGGCAGCCTACAGACCGAGTGCATGATGTAACCCATCCGTGAGAGCCAACAGCTCTAAATTCTGTAGCTTTGCCTAATTATTCAATTCGTGTCATTGTGAATAGACTATTTCTGTTGAGGTGAGAAAGAAAAACAGCTTTCAGGGTAGGATTTCTGTTGGCTTCCTAGGGAGTTGAGTGACTAAACACTAATTGAGGTTCTGAGGTTTAGTGCTCATTTCCCAACAAACTCCTTTTGAAATTTCAGCTTTGGAATTTAAAGCTTCTCTGCTGATTTTAAAAGCTCATCTGCATTTGTAAAACAGAAAATCATAATTTTTGTCTATACAGGCTTGTGCTGTCATTTGAAAACTGATATTTGACAGAAGCTTCATGTTTTGTATCCAGACCGCTGCCTGGAAGGTAAAAGCTGAATCTGGCGGTTTACTCTGAGCTCTGGGCTAGTGAATTCAGTTGTAAGAGTATGCAATTGAGCTACCTCAAAGCCAGCTCAGTGGAGAGAGATGATCTGCAGTTTAGATGTACCCAGATTACAGGATTCAGGCTTTCTTCTTTACCACATCAGGAGCAAAATACTGACAACAGAAGTGTCTGGGCATACTCCAGGCTGCGGTCCAGGAATTTTCTCAGAAGATGACATCCTGTTACACTCTGATTTAAAGTGGCAGCAATGAATGCAAAGAATAGACAAATTTAGAACTTGAGACCTATGTCTGTTTGCAGTTTTACTAGCAGTTATCTGTCAATATTACTAATCCATCATCTTAGTATTTAAGATTTTTGAAACATTAATTTAAAGTGATAGAAGCTGTTGAGCTGAATGAACTGGAAGTTCTCTGTACTTTTGCTGTGGAATTGTGATATTGTCCTGCTTGAAAGAGTCAGAAAGGAGAGGTCATTGTGAAACTATCCAGCTACTGGAAAATGTGTCCTTTGATTTCTTGTTGGTGTGCATTTGTCTATATTATTCCTTCTTGATAGTCGTAGAGCTGAAGTTTGTAGAAAAACACGTTTCTGGTGTGATGTATTTATTGTTGGCTGAATCATAAATTATATGAAGAAGTATTTTCCATATCTAACATTCCCTTGGATTGCATATATTTCTCAGATTATTTTTTTCAAGTATTGGGGAGGAGAGTGTAAGGGGGAAAAGGAATACTGATTGTACTCTGAAAGGGAAGAGAAATGGGTTTATTTATTGTTTTCATGAAATGAAGCTATACCATTTTGTAGAGCAAAAACTGCTGAACTAGGTTTATTTTTATTATGTATTTATCTTCTGAAATTTTAAAACTTCGTAGGAAAATGTCGGTTTATCAAATTCAATTATGCAACCTTCAGACTTACTAAAACCTTACACTTTTCTGCATCCCACATGCTTTCTATATTTAAAAAGAGTCTGTTCGGCAGTAACTAGCCTTGACAGAAATAATTGGGAAAGCAGTTTGCTTTCTTCCTACCTACCTAATTTATGTTTTTTACTTTTTAAACTGGTTCCTCACTCCAGACAGAACACCTCAGTCATAAGAATATTTTACTGGTCACAAGGATTTCCAGCATGAACAATTGCTTAGGACTGTTTTGAGTCTAGGCTGTGCAATTCATTGCAACTCCAATGCCACATTGGTTTTAATGGATCATTTTAAGATACTCTAACAACAGTGATAAATAATGAGGAGGAGTCTTAGCAGATCCTGTTTTAATTCCTAAGGATTTTACATAGCTATTTTAATGTTCAGTTTTTATAGTTGTTTTAGTCAACTTGTCTCGCAGCATGAGTCTCCTCTTTGTCTCTTCATTTTAACTCATGTACTAACTTTTTATACCGTGAAATATAGAGTAAGTGAAGTAGATGGTATAGTGTGCAGCACAATGACATGACTAATTACAACACAGGGTGACACATACTTGGAGGTGTTTGGACAGGTCTGAGTATTTGCATCTGTTATGCTTTGTGTTTCAAATGTGATTCCCTTTTGTGAAGGGATTCAATCTAGGATGTCTGCATGTTGCTGATTCGCTGTGAAGAACACTTTTCCAGCATAGCGTCAGTTACAAGAAAAGGTTTTAGTTTGTCTCCTTTTGTTCGCAGAAAAGATTTTATAACTAATTCATATTTTTATATATGTATACATAAGTATAGACTTTTGCACAGTAAGTTTTGCTTTTCTCTTCAGAAAAGGCCATTGCTGTTGATAGGGCTGTAATATTTTACAGGGCATAAATGTTGTCTATTTAAATTATTTTAAAGAGCTCCTTGAGGAAAATACTGCTGCAGATTTTGTAGGACTTTCCATTTTTATCTTCTCCACATTCAAAAATATACCTTCATATTCTGGTTTTTATATACTACTTGTAACAATACTTGGAACAGCGTACTTCAGCATGGTACCTCAGAGTACTTGGAGAAATTTGCAGTCCTGTTGAAGTAAATTGAAGTCTTGCCATTGACTTCACATGGGGACAGGAGACCATTCATTGCGGATATTTTTTCTTCTTTTCTTCTAATTTTTTTTGTTAAGTTGGAGGGGATTAATAAACAATTAGTTTTATAAGGTAGAATTCTGTTAGGAAATCTGGACTATGATTAGCCAGTATTTAGACCTGAACTTTCCTGATAGTAAAAAATCATTCAAATAATTATTCACACACGTGTGTGTGTATATGTGTGTGTCTGTGTATATATCTACATAAAGCTTGCTATTTCATGTTTGTGCCACCAGGAAATTTAATGTGCATTGAAGAATATCATCTGTCTGACTTTACCTAGCCCTCCTCTGAAAACACAAGTAGAAAATGTAGGTCTTTACAAAACATCAGAAGGTTATAAAAAGCTCAGGCCATGGCAAGCCAAGGAGGGAATGGCTGGAACTCCCAAAGGACAACTTTAACTTTTTGTTGCTTTCGCTTTGTTAGCATCTGTAATCCTGTACTGGGTGCTGGAGGGGGGAGGATCACAGCAGGCCAGCTTGATGACTATGGAGCCTTTGCTTAACCTCAAGGAAACACTGATAAGAAGGACATACATTAGTCATTTCTTTCTCAGGAGGTTATGTTTATAACTCTAGGGTGGCAAAAGGAGCCTGTGTCGTATCAGAATTCCAGGCTGGTTGCATTTCATACAATAACTGTTGAACATAAAATGAACTGTCACTTTCTAGGAGCAGGGGCTAGCTGAGCTCTAGCTCAGATCTCCTCTCTGCTAGGTTACCTGCCTTAATCACTGCCCTGTAAAGTCATACTCACCTGTGTTCTCACCTATTGTTTCCATTACTGATTTATTTAAAAAAGACATGGCTTGAAAAAAGCTTACTTTCAGCAGGTGTACGGGCAGTGTCTCCCCATGGCCAAGACAATTTATGTTCAGGTGTGTAGAGCACTCAGTTAAGACATCTTAATTTGAATCCTTTTGGGTTAAAGGAAATGGAGAATGTGGCTTTTCTGTATCCCCAACAGATGCTTTATCCACTGAGCTAGCCTGTGTAAGGGGAGTGCTCAAGGGCTGTGTCTTGTATTTAAGTGTGTATTCTGCATGTTTGAGGGCATCCATTTGATTGGACCTAGAGCAAGACAGGCAGGTGGACATCTGTTTTGATGCTCTGAGAAGGTGTAGATCTGGATCTAAAAAATAAAAATGATTGAATGAATATTTGAATGTTGGATTTTCAAAGTATAAGTTAGTAATTTTTCCATTGGCGTGTGTTCAGAAATGTTTTTGAAGTGAAAAATCTGTCCTTGATGTAATCGCGTGTAACAAAGCAGGAGGTTAAGATTTGTTCAGACATTAGCCTTTGACACTCATTTATTAAGATGTCTATCTTAAAGGAAACATTGTTAACGATCTTCATAAGAATATGTTGGATTATTACAAGCTTTTATGAGCAGATATTTAATAACTTGGTAGTTAGTTTTGTAATTACTAGGCCATGAATACTTAAAATATTAAATGCAAACTATTTACCCATGTTTCAGGTGTGTCAAAAGCTTAATGAAGCACAGCAGTTGTATTCGATACTGTAAAATTAGGAACATGCACACCTATCTCAAACATCCACATACAGCAACCTGTGGAAAAAATTGCCATGAACTGCATCGATAAGGATGGGAAGTGAATCAGGGCTTAGTAATGCTTCCTTACAGAATACACCGCTACTCTGTGCTCCTATGCAGGAAGCTCCAAAGGGAGGAGTGCCTGTCAGAGCGTTTATGTGGGTGATCTGATCATAAACTGCCATCGGCACAGCCCTGCAGTTGGGAGGTACAGTGGGAATTTGCACGTTGCAAAGCCGTTCAACCTGACCGTTATTTTCACTGTTATCTACCTTTTCTCTCTTGTTGCTGCAATATCCAGCGGTAATAGTAATTCATAATTACACCAGGATCACGCTCCCCTAAATATACTCTTAGAAGTTAGTGTTGGCAAAATCACATCCCATGAGAATGGGTACTCTTGATCCATTTTTGACCTCTCAGCCTCATGGGAATATGTCTCGAGGTGAGGTCTGCAATCTGCTATCTTTTTCTTGCAAACATCTACAGTAAAATGAACAGATTTGTGTTTGTAGTGGTATGTGTGTTGGGATATTTCACTGGTAAAGAACTTAAACTTCTGACTTTACAGAATGATGCTTAAACTTAGTTTCAGGTTTCAAAGAATGTATTCTGAAGAACAATGTGAAAAAGTTTACAGTTGTATGGAATATCTGGAGATACTTTTCTACCACAAACAGAGATAATGAAAATCGACTGTGACATTAATACATCTCTTTTATCTTCATCAAGGCCTGCTCTCTCCTGTCATCTGATCACTTGTACAAAGCCAGAGACGAATACAAACCCAACTCTTCTAGATACATGCCTCAGACAATCAGAGTCAAATATTCTTTTTATGAAACATCATTTTTGATACAATTTGATAAGAAGAGCTGGCCAAAATATAGTCAATGAAAATTATCTTTTAAGGAGAGCTTTAGTATAGGCGTGGGGTTTTTTTTCCTCTTTCATTTCATCCTTTCATTAGCATAACAGTTGAGAAACACAAATGTAAGATTTCCTGAAGAAATCCTTTTTTGATCTTCACATTTTTAAAACATCTAAAGCATATCTGTGACCAAGTAGTTTGGGTTTGTTTTTTTTCCAACACCTGGACAGAAAGAAACTGCCTGATATCTTCAGCCCTCCAGGTAACACTTCTAAAATTATATTGGAGGCAATATTGGTCCTGAAGGTAGAAAGAACAATGTTGTTTAATCTGCTTTGTGTGGTTTGTCTAGCTGTTTTCAACAACAGTTGAGTCACTACTTCTTTTGATTTCTTTGCAAATCCAACCTTTGTTACTAACTCATCTTTTGTTACATTTATTTAGCTTGAAGAAAAGAAGATAGGTATGAACTAGCTTCATTCTGAAAGGAAGAAATGAAGTATCTAGAACTTCTGTAACAATAAAGAGCCTTGCTTAAAATAATGCTCCAGAATATTAGCTGGATTTAGAAGCATATTTTTTTTCCCTGCCTTTTCACTGGTCTTTTGCTTTTGAAGAAGTCTGTAAAAAGTACAAAATTTAATACAACAGTTCAGTCATTTAAACTACTCTCTTGCTTTCCCACTTCTAACAGGAAAGTTTCTTTAGTCTCATTTTCCTGCAGCTGCAGTTACTGAGCCCTCATCTTAAAACTCAGCTCACAGAATTGTTGCCATACAGTAGTGAACATTAAAGAGCTTTGAGAAGGATATAAATCGTCATGCTTAAGGGTTTAAACTACATGAAACTTTCCTTGAAAGCAAATCACTACAAATCACTACATCACTGCATGAGTCAGACTATAATTTGGGATGAATATTAGGTTGCCATCTGTTTCATTATATGGTGTTTCATATAATGTACCTCCCACTTCCAAGTCAATATAATCCTTTTGTTACCAAACGCAAGTTTGCCCTGTTTCCCATTAAATTTTAGGAGATACTCCATCTCTCAACCTTTCTTTCACTGAAAGACCATGTCGAAGATTTGCCTGTTTGTTTTGTTTTCTTAAAAGAAAAATAAGTCTTTCAAACATGGAGTAAAGGGAAACTGTTTTGAAGAGCTAACTAATACTGTAAAACCTCTGCTCAGATTGTAAACTTATCCCCTTATGCTAAATTCAAATTAGATAGGGAACAATAGCTCAAAGAGGCATGGAAAAACATAGCCAGTGTTACCACTTTCATTTTTCATTAAACCTCCATTTCATTTTTAATAAATTATATCTAAAATTATGCTATATTCAATTATACTCTTAAACTTCAGGCTAATGAAAATCTAACATTTGTGATTGTATCAAATTAGCCCTGAAGACTGAGAAACTATTTAGTAATCTGTGCAGGATGGCCTCTATTAAGTGCTGATTGATTTAATATATATGAATACATTTTATAAACTGAGTAAATTACCAAGTGAAAATCTATAATGTATGAACAATATATTGTCATAGATTGTGTATAAGAATTAAAGTTTGTGCATGCGTGCTTATATGGATAGGTATGTGGACTTTAAGTATTTAGAACTATTCTGGAATTATATCTTTTACCAGTTCTGCCATCATTTTGTTCAATTTAGTTTCTTCTGCCTGTAGCATGTCGGTGAGGTTTTTGTCACATAGAGCATGTTGATGCTGCCATAATGAACCACATCATGCAAACTTCTGTATGCATGACTTGACTCTCATGAGTAAAATCTGTATTGGTGAAATTGCTTCTGTATTACATGTGCAAAATAATGGACCTGAATGAAGTCTTGAATCAGATTAGCTTTAAGTACGCCTAAAAGCCTGTTTATTTCACAGTGCAAAGAGCTAAACATGAACATTGAAGGTTTGCTGTGTAAATGATTACTAAATTAGTTGGTCAAGAAGCAAATACCTGACTGATTTCAATATGCCATTTTATTTAAAAGACTGTGACTAAGTACTACCTGATTTTGTTGCTGAAAATTACAATTATTACATAGGGTCAGACTATATGACTATTAAAATCCCTTTAAAATTTGTAAGTGTTAATAGCTGATTGGGTGTTATTTTGTCTTCTGGGGTTTTTTTGGTAGGTCTTTTTTTCCCCCAGGCATTTCTAGTTTGACTACATCTTCTGTTTGTTGTCACAAATTTTATCACTTAGTTAACACAATTTTAACAAGAGTAATAGAGGAAGAAAATAGTGAATTTAAAATGTGTTTAAAGTATTACAAGGTATATTTAGATAGACAGATGAAGTCAGCAGGAGTTTGTTACTTTCTTTGTATTAAAGAGTGTGTCTAAGCTGCCTCTGAACCAGAGCAGTTAATGCTAAGAACTTGGAAGGAACAGTTTAGATCCTACCAGATTGGAGGAGGTTAAAGATCAAGGAGGAGGGCCTAAGGAAGTGAAGTCTAGCATGAGAAACTAAAATATTCAGGTGGGTACCAGGGTGAATTTGGAAATGCTTGGTTTCTGTGCCACAACAGCAGAGTAAGGTTGTAAAGAATAATCAGGACAGATTTGTTGAGCAGAAATCACATCGAATAAAGCTAGTTTCTTCTCTTGATCAAAAGACCACCAGAACAGATAAACAAGAAGTAAATGTGTTTTAGGTTAGGAATCTTACTGAAATTTCATAGACAAAGAGTTGAATTCTCTAGTCTGCAAACTGAATAAACCTCTCGTGTTCTCCTCAATCCAGTTCTAGTCAGGAGTTTCCTTGACAAGTCAGGTGGCATAGTGAGGGACAAGTACACAGTCCTGCACTGACAACCTGAGAGGTCTCTTGGAGGACAGGAACAGAATACAAGGTGTTCTCAGAAAGGGTGGAGAAGTTGCGTTGAAGTCAAGTAAGTGAAATTAAGGATAGTACTACTGTTAGGAAGGAGAATTGGGCAGCTGCATGCAAAATGAAGAATCACAAGACACAGAAATCAGGATTTGATTGATTAAAAATATGACACTGTAGAGGGAGAAAACCAACATAGCCAGTATGTGTTAACAGGATTGTTCTATGTAAGTTAATAGAGGTGTTTAATATTAGATGTTTCTGTAGATTCAAAAAGAAAATGCAATATGCAACTATACAGACGCAGTAGTGCCCAGAACTAGAGGCCTTGGACGGAGTACTATGTCTGTGCACTGCTCTTGAAGGGAAAGATTATAGGAACACTGCTTGGTTTGGAAAACACTAAGGAAATGTGGATGTAATAATAGTCTCACAGTATTTTTAAGGGGAAAAAAAAAAAAAGAGAGGGGGGAGGAGGTTCCTTCAGAGGTGACAGTAATTTTTTCATGCCTCTTGGAACTATGACAAGGAGTAATGGAGAAAAATAGGGAAAATGTCTGATTATAACTGTACCGCAGCATTGCAAAAGGCTGTGATGTCCTTCATTTGGAACTATATTAGACAAACATCTCTGGGGTGGTTAAAATATAATTGATCTTGTCTGGGGGCATGGGCAAGGCTTCTTTACAGCCCTTCCAGACGTACATTTCTGTGATTCTATCTCAAGTATTTAACATGATTGTATTACTGCGTATCTGAAACCTTGCAATATGTTGACTAAAAATAGCTATATATCCTTCTGCATTAGAATTTGTAAGCACGGTTTTCCTAGCCTGCAGCAATGTAGACCAAAGCATTCTTCACAAGCAGCAATATTAAACTACTCTGTATAGCACACAAAGATGTATTAAAACAAATACAGTGTATCATTGTCTGTCTGGACGAGGCATTGAAGAAAAAGGCAATGCCCTAGGCAAGATAGCCCTTCTTCAATCCCAATCAGTCCAAAAAAGACCAAGGAGGAGACACTGCCTCTTGCACATAAATCCATTTGAAACTTTTCTAAATGGAATCTTTATGCAGAGACCTGAAATGAAAGCAGAGCCATAAAAAGGCTTTTCCAAGAGCAATCTCCTGAAAGTCACAGCATATTAGAGAAATTTTAAAAAGTCACTGAACCTGAGTTTAGGCTACTGCATCTTGAGGTCTTAAAATTCATGACTTCTTTTTGGTGGAAAGAGGGAGGAGGTACTTCTGTACCAGGCTTACTTTTCACAAGCCTCAGCTTTAATCTGTAATTGTAATGCTTCAGTCAGTTTTCAAAATATGATCTGAACTGTCCATTGAGTTACAGCCTGAGATAGATCAATATATTAATTTAATAGCATAGCTTAGTAAGGAGAGAACCTCCGTATTATAGCAGACACAAAACTGGTTAGTGGGGAGCACCTTATACAGGCACAAACTCTCTGTGTGGAAAAGAAACAGTTTTATTGCTGCTTTTTTTCCTTAGTGTTTGTCTCAAAAGTGCTGAAACCAGACAATACCCATAAAATAATCTTGGCAAAGCATTTCAGTCTCCTAGCAAAACACAAAACAAGATCACTTTCTAGAACAGAATAACAGTTTCCTATAAAGTCCTTATTCACATGGAAGCAAACTTCGGCTCCTAGCCAGAATGCCAGCATAAAGCCACATAGCCATAAAGCCTATTTTAAGCTTGAAACCATTCAGAAAGGTGTTAAGTGGAGCCAAAGGATACTCATGGTGTTCTGCTTCCCCTGTTTGTTTGAGAGTGGGTGTCCAGAATGAGCTGCTCACTAAAATGTACACAAGTTCCCCTGTGCTAAACAAGCCAGATATTCTTTTATATGGATGGTCACTTGGTGTTTATAATATTTACCTCTGCTTTTATTATGGACAAATATTTGAGTAGAAACAGAAGTTTATACATCTGTTATGTAATGTTTCTCCTTAAAATTCAGCATCACAGTGGTTTGCTTTTAAAATAACACAAGTTTACTCTCAAGTTTCTCCTGTGTTCTCTCAGAATTGTGACAGCTGCTGTTCTGACCCTCCAGTTCCTGTAGCTTTAAGAAACATTTTCCTCTTAAATAATAACTTATGATAGCCAAATGGCGCTGTCATTCCCTTTAGGCATTAATATTCCCGCTGGAAGAAGAGGTTCACGTATTCTGGTGTTCAGGATAATTGAGTTCAACACTAACAATTTGAAGTTGGAACTTAGAGCCAAACTCCCCCACAATTTATGAAGGTTTATAATTGAGTAAATCCTGGAAAAAGGTTTGTCAGGTTTTTAGAATCAGAAGAGTTTGTGTTCGAAAAGACCTTTAAAGGCCATCTAGTCCAACCTCATCTGCAATGAGCAAGGACATCTTCAACTAGATCAGGTTGCTCAGAGCCCCATCCAACCTGGCCTTGAACACTTCCAGGGATGGAGTATCTACCACCTCTCTGGGCAACCTGTGCCAGTGTTTCACCACCCTCATTGTAAAAAATTTTCTTCCTTATATCTAGTCTGAACCTACCCTCTTTTAGTTTAAAGCCATTACTCTTTGTCTTATCGCAACAGGCCCTGCTAAAAAGTTTGTCCCATCTTTCCTGTAGGCCCCCTTTACGTACTGAAAGGCCACAATAACATCTCCCTGAAGCCACCTTTTCTCCAGGCTGAACAGCCCCAATTCTCTTAGCCTGTCCTCATAGGAGAGGTGTTCCATCCCTCTGATCATCTTGGTGACCTTCTTCTGGACCCACTCCAACAGGTCCATGTCTTTCCTGTGCTGAGGGCTTCAGAGCTAGATACAGTACTCCAGGTGGTGTATCAGGAGAGCGGAGCAGAGGGGCAGAATCACCTCCCTCAACCTGCTGACCGTGCTGCTGGTGATGCAGCCCAGGATATGGTTGGCCTTTTGGGCTGCGCCCGCACGTTGTTGGCTCATGTCCAGATTTTCATCCACCAATACCCCCAAGTCCTTCTTGGCAGGGCTACTCTTAATCCCTTCATTCCCTAGCCAAGGGGTGAAGAGTCTTTGTTTTAAGTGGCGAGAATCTGGCAGTTAAAGATGGTGGCCTGCTGAATTAGTGCTGTGAAATCTGCGAGAGACCAAAAAGACTGGCTTCTCTCCTCCATTCCACCCAAGTTGACTGACTAGAGGAGCTCAGTGCTCAGAAGAGGCAGTAAATGTGATAACCCAGGGCAGTCCTTCAGTAGCTTCTCTCACAGGATTCGCTGCGAATTAACTTTTCATTTCTGCGTATGGAATCACAAGAGAGGACACTGGTTTTCTAAGGTCCACTGGCTCAAAAGAATGCTTTTATACCTTTTTGCTCTAGATGTAAAGAATTGAGTCCTATCTTTCCAACTGTGCCATAGTAATACAATAAATAAGGTATAAATTGTGCTATGCAAATATTTCTTAGCTGCTTTGGTATTAATTTAAAAATCTGTTTTTTATTTAAAGAATCCTATGTAGATCAAAAGTATATCTGATTTTTTTTCTACCTAGTCTTAAAAAAACAAGTTGGGATTTGGTTTTTTTGGGTTGTTTTTTTTTTTTTGGGGGGTGGGGGTAGGTGTGTTTTGCTTTTTTGTTGTTGTTTGCTTTTAACTCTGCAAGCCTTACCTTGCTTACACTCTTAGGCAGTTTTGGTTACAGCAACACTATTACCTATTTATATTGGATATATGGAAAGAACTTATTGCAGAACTTTTATCAGTTATTAGAATTAAGTGTTTAAAACAAAATGCAATTGAGTACTTAATGAAAATAAACATACATACAATTTGTAGTGTCAAAATAGTTAAGGGCACTGTAGTGGGCAGTTGGAGTATTTTGAAAAATTAGTGGAGCTACTCTAAATTAAGTCTAGTACAGTGAACTCAGAACCAGTAGAGTAATCCAAAGACATGAGAGTTCTAGGGTTTTAGGGTCTTTTTGCATAGGAGAGGCAAACAATGTTGTGATACACCACATGGAGTTTGGCTAATCAGAGACGAAGTATAGTATAGTAGTCAAAATTCAAGTAGCGCTTAACAAGTGTAAGAAAGCACACAAGTCCTTCAGCATTTGCTTTATTCTGTCCTTCATGTAGAAAATGTTAAGTGCCACTTGAAATGGAAATAAAGTTTGAAACACCCAAACAATGTTCAGTTTTCTCCTAACTTCAGATCAGCTAGAGAAGAAGTACAGTATTTTGGATTCCAGACAAGACTGTATCTTCTGGACATAGTGTCCACAAATTTCTCTGAATTCCTTCATTTTGTTTTTAAGATCCTCTTTCAGGGTATTTGAGATTTTTACACTTACATTTCTTAAAGGAAACAAACAGTTCCACCTCATGAATGAAAAATAATCCATTTATGGTAAAAAAGACGGAGAGTTGGTTTAAAAAATAAACAATTTAAAATGGTTCTCTATTTCATCATACATTTTATTAAGATTTGAAGGAGTAACATCTGTACCCACACATTTCACATTCATCAAGAGTTTTTGGAGCTGTTTGGATGCATATGTGGGTTTTGTGGTTATAAGTGGTTTGTGCTTCCTTGGGGAGATGTAGACAAGAACAGATTTGTCTGGAAGCTGACAGTGCACTTGTACTGTTTTGCTGAAATTTGGTGCCTTCAGAAATCCCAAGCCCTGGAGACCAAGGGGAAAGTTTGAAGTAAGGAAGACTTAACCCTTGGTGGAGGACAATCAGCTTAGAGAATATTTGAGCAAACTGGATGTATGTAAGTCCATGGGCCCTGATAGGACGCACCCAACTGCTGGGGGAGCTGGCTGATTGTCATTGCGAGGCCTCTCGCAGTAACCTCCAGAGGTGCCTTCCAACCTTAAACAGTCTGATTCTGTGATGCTATCCTCAAGCAGAGTTTCAGGTAGAATACCTGTACTGCTCAAGCTGAGGTCATTATTGTGCTAAAATTAACTAAGAAACAACAAAAAACTCCCACCTAAGACATGGTTTATTTAAAACATGATCTGTTTTACCTAAATCAAGACGAGAGACTATTGGAACTTCTGGCAGCTCAAATACAATCCAGTGTGAAAGGCAGTCTTTTCAATTTCTGGGAAAGACAATGCCCTGTACAGATAACTTCCCTTTACTATAGAGTACCTACAAAATATTGGGAAGATTACATTGAATTTTGTTATTTCTAACTATCTAGAATAGCATGCAAACCTTTTCCATAAGTGTACTGTGGCATACTGCATATGGGAAATAGTCCTTTCTCTTGCTCCTTCCATTTTAAAAAGTGAGACAAAATTAAATGTTGTTTCTACCATGTATTTCTAGAGCCAGGAATCTGCATTGTACTGCTTTTCTCCCTCCCCACCAACATTTGTACAGAGTCAGCCACCTACAAGAAGTAGCAAATGTAATGTGGACACATACACACCTTCCCAGCTTTACCTGCTGTAGGTGAGCAGTTGCAATGAAGACATACGGTGGAGGAGTCAGCACAAGCTGTGCTACATCCCTCCCAGACTATGTACTTACTAGGGAGGCTGAGCATCCAGTCCGTGTTGTCATGTTTACTGCTGCTCTTTGCCGATCTCGTTAGCTAAGCTAATTAAATTATAGGTAGCACAATTACGCCTACACTTGTTACAGTTTTACCATTGGGCATATCTGTAGACCGATTGTCAGAAGTCACTGAAGCACTTAAAAGCATCATTTACATTGACTTGCCATGAACCTTCAGTTCCTAAGGGTCTCAGTTGCTGTTGAATTGTGAGTTTACGGACAGGTATTAGTAGGGAGGAAAAGAGTAGGAAAACTAAAATGTGTGGCTATATATGTACAAAAGGCACTAAAAGTGATGTGTCCTATTTCTGTAGAGGCCAGTGAGTATATTCAATGTCTTAAAAAAACCTAATGAAATAAGTAAATGAAATAGACTATCTTCTGCTAACTGTAGCAGGAATAAATATGGATCTCAGGGCTACAGGGTTAGCACCATCAATAGGAAAATTCATGCTGCCACTCTAAGGCTGACTTCTTGAGGGCTGTCTTCATCTCTTACGTGGCGCACATTAGGGAATACAGATGCCTCTATGTTTGTTAGATGGCCACAGTGTTTTCATTTGTTTGCATTTATAATTATAACTTCTGTTCCTTAGTCTTTCTCTGAAGGTCAGCAAAATTAGCAGTCTTCGTATGCATTTCTGCTGAAAAACCCCAAGCTACTGAGGTTTGATACGCTTAATTTACAGAACTTAGACAGAATCAGATTAATTTATAACTATTTTCATTTTCACTTGTCATTTGGCTCATGTTTTCTTAATTTGAGATAATGGGTGTATGCAACATCCTGCACCTTCTTGTTCCTTAGAAAGTCTTTGAACTGTTGATCAGCAGACTTTTCATTGTGCAGAAAAAACTTTGTTCTGTTACATTAACTTTGCTAGAAAATAGTATTGGTTGTGAGAAAGAATAAATTGTTAGCGCTTAAAGGACAAAAATGAATCTTCAGAAGATTCCTTTACACCTCTCTTGATTATATGAGTGTTTACCTAAGCCAATGTAATCAGTTTTTTTATCAGTGTAGGTAAACTGGTTCAAATCCACTGCATTAATCACTTTGACTCACGTTGTCTCTTTTGTTTAATTCATTGATTATAGCAGAAATAATTTGACATGAAATAAAATCACTGGAAGATTTAGAACCAGAACAACCAAAATTTTAACCAGGAAGCTGTCAAAGGTGAAAATGTTGGGTTCTAGGCCATTAGTGCTGCGGCTTCTAGAGAGGCAGAGAACGTGCATCTCTTTTTCTAAGAGTGAGATCAGAGTCAGGCTACTTCAGAGGTGGATTAGAGAGCCCTGGTGTGAAAAAATGTTTGAGATTTACTGATCTAAAGAAGCCAGTAGGTTTTGGATTTTTCCTACCTCTACATGTAAAAAATAACCTGTAGTGACTTTTACTGTGAAGTACTTACTTTCTCCAGACTGTATCCTACTATGTGACTTCCATCATGTTTACCGAATTGTGCCGCTAATTTGTCAGCGCTTCGGAGTAGAGGCTTGTCAGCTGTTTGATCCAGTCCTCCTGCCACAAACAGCTGTGAGAACATTCATTATTACGCACAATAGTGAGCAATAGATTTGTGGAAATTAAGAAGTTAGAAGAAGCAGGAAGGAGAGAACTTGATTTAGTAAATGAACAACCACAGGACCTAAATAGATCAGACTGGCTCAAAGGTTTGAAACGTTTCTTTCCCCTAAGGCAGTAATTTGTAAGTGAGGAAAACAAGCAAAATCAAATAAACTGGAACCAGAGTAGAATAGAAACAATGACCATCCATGATGCCAATAACACAGAAAAGTCAGCAACAAAGGGAGAGATGAGATAATAAAAAGAAGCAGAGAAAAAGAAGATGAAGGCTACCAGCTCGTTACAGTTGCTGCTGCAGCACTGTCTCTGCTTGTCAAATTTACTATGCATGTACCTGTCACTAGAACACCGCCAGCCCTGTATTGGTGTTCTCAGTGCACACACACACACTCATACATGTGTGTCTTCTGAAAGTTTCTGTAGGCTCAGAAGGAGAATGTCAGAAATGGGAAGGACAGCAGAGAAAATGGAGAGAGAGAGAGAGAGACAGAGTAGCTTTCTCTCTGTAGCTGGGTTCAGTTCCATTGCTCACAAGGAGGAAACAGATTGATCTTCCCAGAAACACTCCCTGGCAGATTTAGATGAGTTTATAAGACATGGTAGGCTTTTGTCAGCAGTGATGAGATCTTCCAGAGAGGCTGATGATTAGGATAACAAGATTGCTGCTGTTCAGGCTTAGCTGTCAAAATTACAGAATTACATGGGAAAAATTAATAAGAATTATTGGTTTTACTTTCACAGATGCTAAATCCCTCAATCAGGACACAAGCAAATAAAACCTCAATATGTTATCACTGTGTTTTCTCTGAGAATAAAATCATGTGATACAGAATCACAAGTAATTAAGGAAAATGCACGTCAGTGAAGGGAAAAATAGAAACACATCTTAGGGTAAGGCAGAAGGAAAATCCAGTGAGGAACAACTCCCTTATCTTGATATAAGGTTTAGATTTAGGGCTTTCTGTCAGAGTTTCTAATAGTTCTGAATTTTTAGTAACAATTGGTGACATCATTGGCAAGTTGCATGATATGAAGACACCATTGAAAGAGTAGGATCCAGACTCCTTGGTCACAGATCTTATATTGGTAGTGACAAACACTTAAACCTATCCTTCTTGTTCTTTCATTGCCAGTGCCTTATCATCTGCACTGTGCATTACTATGTAACTGTTCTCACTCCCATACCTCTGTTATTTCCACAATGATGTTTTCCGTGGGATTTTTTCCTCTCTGGTAGATTTCCAGTCAGATATCCATCATCATGGAAGGGGACATCCCAGCTTTGGAAAAGAGCGTGCCTGAAAGGATGTGGAATTGATTGCTTTTGGCAGTGCTGTAGCCACTTCTAAGTTCTAATTTATACCAGGCAGACATAGAATGCCATCTGGTCGTGCCAAAGCAGTTGAAAGGAAGCACAGAAATACACATTGGAGTTGGCCATCTGTCCTCATGTCTGTAACATCATAGAGGGAGGTATTGGCATGTCTGAGGCCAGTAGCTGAGGTTTTGTTGTTTTTCTCGGAGGGTAGTGAAGTAGGATCTGGCACAGCCCTCTGGTAGGAGAGGTCCTTGGAGTTTTTCAGGCTTGATTGCGTAGCATGAAAGGGTAAGAATGCCAACTAATGTCTGCATCCTTGATTTCTCACTCATTCGCTTACATTCCCTGGCAAGAGAGTGTGTTTGTGGGTGTATACGTAGCGGGGGTGCGTGTAGATATATCCAGTTCCAAAACCATTTTCAGAAGTAGCTGCCTTCTCACTTCGGGCAAGGAAGTAATACAGCGTTAACAGTTCAAAGAAGTGAAGATACTTTTTTCTTTGTGGACTTTTTTGGTTTGGGATTTTTGTTGTTTTGGAGGTTTTTTTGGGTTGAGAGGGTTGATGGGTTTTTTTGTTGGGTTTTTCTGTTCCTGGTCGGGTTTTTTGTTGTTTTTTTAAGGCTGGCGGCTTTCTGTGAACCCACTGGAAATAATCAAGTGAAAAGAAACCTTGGCTGCTTACTTCAGAGCTTTGGTGCTTACATATCACACCAAGCACTTAGAAGAAGTGATCAGGAGTTTGATGGATGAGCCCTTCCATTTATTTATTTTTTTTAAAAAAAAAAAAAAAAGTTTCCTGCCTCGCAACTGGGACCATGTGAATTGCCCAAACACAGATGAATAGATGAATTATTTACTAAAAGAGAATGCTAGTGATTATATCATTAAGACTGTTACATTGTTGCTAAACTTTAAGTGCTTTGTCACTTGAAGTTACAGACCTATTGACTGATTAAGGGTGAAAAGGCTGTTTTTGTAAACTAAAAATTGCCAGCAGTCATGGGACAGGGGGGAGGAACTTAGCTATTCTGAGTTTGGGGTGGGTTGTGTTTTGTTTTGTGGTTGGTTTTTTCTTTAAAAACCTAGAATCTAGATATCTGAGGCTAATACTAAAAGATAGATAAAACTTGTGAGGTAGTGTCAAATGTTATGGAAAATGAAGCAAATGAAGGAAATGAATCTTCTTCTGACACCTTTTTTTATAAATGTTATTGATAGGCTACTGGATTTAAATGGATATTAATAATCCAATAATATTATTTCTGTAATGCATCTCTCTCCTTCTCTGTCTCTTCTTTTTAAAAATGAACTTTTGTTCCTGTGGGGCGAAGTGTCCCAGGATAAAGATGTATTTCCTCTGTAGACAGAAAATTAAAGTTACATGTCCAGTTGACGGAAACTACCACACAACACCCATAGACTCTCTGGTAGCAGTATTATGCTCAAAAGGGAGGCCAGGCTCCACAAGGTAAACATACTAAGTAGATACCTTCCACATGGAAGGTGTTATCTTGTCTTCTCTTGTAACCTCCATTCATGCAAACTAATGCAAATGTAGGTTACACATTGAAGGAGGATGGTTTTCTAGCATTTTCATAGAGATTGAATAATTTGTATGCTGAGCTGGAGTTTACTGTCTATATTTTTTGTGAATTTCTCTTCTGGTTGCTACAGAGACATTAAATGTAGCATTGCTGGACATCCCTATACACATGGACAACAAACACAAGGCTGTGACGTTTATAATTGAAAGTAGAATTTCTACCTGAAACTTCCTTGAAAGGGAGGGAAATGCTGTAAATGTCACTTAAAAAAAAAAAAAAAAACTGAATAAAAGGTAACAAAACCAGAGGTAGCAAAGTACTGAATTGTTGGAGTTTGCTTGTTGGGGCACAAAAGGCATCAGGCTGGGATATATTGTGGCAGAATTACAAAATTAATCCATTCCTCTCAGTGCGAGAGAAGAGTAGAACAATTCTCCTATCCGTGATTGCATTTATCGCTAAACACGCCCTTGAGCCACAGACACTGGAGTCTGGGACAGTATCCTGAAGGATCATTATTGCAGTCTTTCCTTGTTGTTTTATGCTTCTTTGGGCCTCAGCTACTTGTCATTGATGGGAATGCAGTACTGAGCCTGATGGAGCTTTGTGCTGACCTAGGGTGGCAGTTCTTATTTACATCCCTTATTCAGGGAAAGATGCGTGTTCAGAGGTTTAGCCTGTGCTTGTAATGCCTTCTGAAGTTTCAAATCTTGCAGTAGAAGATAGAATCCTATTCCCACAGGGTGCATTAATTAAGTATGCTTAAGTCTTATCTGATGTTAGAACTCCAGCAGGAGCTCATCGTACGATTTCAGGGTTTCCAGCAGTCAGCAACTAGACCAGGAAGACTGATTACACTTCTGACAACAAGAACTGTTTAATTTGTGTGGAGGTTCATTCTAATCAGAGACATTAGGATAGTCAATGATTTTTGCTCGTGAGCAGGTTCTGGAAGTTAATACTTTAACAATATCTGTTCTGAGATCTGACTCCTTGCACATTGCTGCACATGCACAACTATAGACATGTCTGCCACCACTCTGTCTCTTCCAACAATGTGACCTCTCTACATGTGATTAGTTTACACTTAAGCATTTCTCAATCATACGGGTAAATACTTTGGTAAGACTTAAGAGTTTTACCTCCCATCAAGGTCTGGAACGTCTGTACACTGAGGGGCAGGAATAATGTAGGAAATAAAGATGCACCTAAGTCTCCTTTTATTTTTTTTCTTCTTTTATTTTAATCTACAAATACCCATCATACCAATGTTCCTTTATAAGAAGGGACTGTTATTAAAGGTTGTATTGTGTACTCCAAAAATAATAAAATATTCCCAAATTCCCTAGCTTTTGTACTTGGTTGCATACAGAACTACCAGTCAAACAGTGCCATTCTTGTAGCCCATTTAAGTACAAAACACAGCGTGCATATTTTGTGTGTTATCCTTACACAGCCCTCATAGTTTGGGAAGCACTAATACAATTCTAGGACATCCCCACCTGCTAATAGGTAGCTCTTGACTTCTAGGCTAGAGGGATTAGGTTCCCTTTTTCCTGAGATCCTCAGTTGTCCAGTGGCCTGACAGCAACAGCGACAGCTACCTGAAATCCATCAATAGCAAAGGGTTCTCCAGAGAAGTAGAGGCTGAGAACTTTCCAAAACCCCCATCCCGCTGGGAATGGTATAGAGCAGCTTCTGGCGTAGTGCTCCAGTTGGGAGATTGGTATGCAAAAGATGAGCTCATTTTACTTCTGTTGCGTTTCTGCCCTGAGCTCCAGTGCATCAAGTGTGTTAGTTTTGCTGGTACCATACCTAGCAAACTGAGCTTGTTAATGGATCTAGAGTTATGGATGCTTAAATTTGGACTCAGTCAGCTGTTAGCAGTGGATATGTACCTGGGCAGTTTTGCACCTGCTGATAATGCCTGTTAGCACATGTTTACGCACATGTTGTATCTAAACAGGCTCAGGTGGGGTTTCTCTGAACAGTCTTCCAAGCTTGGTGTTTTTAACAGCTGAATGCTTTCTTTGGTCTTGTGTTTGATGCTGCATCAGCGAAGCAAAAGTGGGTTCTATCAATAGGTTAGGAGCTGGATCAAACCCGTATAGAGAATTCAATCCTGGTAATACTAATGTTGATGCTTGAATCCACTAAATACTACTTTTTTAGTAAATGAGAGTGCCTTAAACTCTTGCCCTTAACTCTGAATCACAGTCCTCTCTTATTTAGCAGGGTGCAAATGTGGTATATGGTTTTGTGATGGGAGGGTATGAGAATGGGAAAAGGAGGGGGACACCACATTTGAATGTGAGAGCCTTTTTGATTTTTCTATATACAGACAGTACAAATATACAGAAAGAAAATAAATGATAAGATAGAGAATTCTGAATGCTGTACTTGTGGAGAGCAGGAGACCGTCCTTCTTGCCTTTTGGAAAGTGAACCTTGGGAAATAAAGTGCAGATCACAGCAGTTGTTCCCAGTGTGCTGTTTGGTATGCAGCGAATCCAGCAAGCAAGGCCCTAAGCAGCAATCTTTGGAATCCATTACATTTGTTCCACAAAGTCACCCTAAACCTATTTAATCTCCTTCATCACTGCTTCTGACATCTGCATCTTATGCACTGAGTAGACAACTGAAGAAGGAGATTTATAAGGCAGGTCTCTCAAGTGATTCTTAGAAGGCCAATTTTTACACTTTAGGAAGGGCAATGTTTCGTTTTACTACATTTTTTTTGCTTTAACTTCTTCCGTCTTCTCCCATACTGGATTACAGTACCGTTAACCTAGCAATACTTTTTGGTTTTATTAACTAGCCAAAAATTAAGTGGTGATTATCAGTACCACCTTCGTGGGGATTACCTTGCACAGCAACACAGTCCCCCTTCTCCACATGGAACATGGAGACTCTAGGAGCAGAAAAATGGTGAGGGACTGTGGCTTTTGTGTTTATTCAAAGGCTTTTTTGAACTGGGTGTTTAATAGCAGATTGGTCTTTTTTCAAAGTTCTTTGGAGGGCACAGAGGGCACAGAAGCTGTGGCAGAAATCCTGAATGCAGCAGAAGGAGCAGCTTGTTTCGCACACTAGTGCTGGCATTAGTAAACAGGTATTGGCAGGGTGACTGAGTGAGGAGCTCTGGACTGGGAAGTAAATCATCGGCTTTTCTTTTTCTGTGTTTTATTTTCTCTTTCTTAAAAGGCCACTGCTAAGGAAAGGGAGACGGAGAACATGGTAAACATGCTGTGGAATTTTTAAAAGCCTTCAGTATTGGTCTCACACATTGAAGTTGCTAAAACCCCTACCTGACGTCAAAGAGGGAAGAGTTGATCCAATGTTCTGCGCTTTAAAACAATCCTACTGCTAGAGAATAGACTTTGCTGAATAAGCAAGACTCTAAGGCGGTCAAATTCCCAGCAGCAATGGCGATTTGCCCCCGTTAAGGTGTGAGCTGAATTTGCAGGAAAGATCATTATCACTTCAGACTACAAATCCACTATCGCAGCAGCAACAAAGGTCTGTCTGTCCCCACCGTTACACTGGCATTGCTGGGAGATGTCTCTATGGCGTGCTGCAGCTTTGCACATGCTTTCACAGGGGAATGGCTAGTTCTCTGGAGGCAGGTGGAAGCTGGTAACAATACTGGTAAAGAACTATGTATATTTTTCCTCCAGACTCCTCACAGTTCAGAGGTTGAATGTATGGGAAACTAATACTCTAAAAATGTTATTGGAAGGCTAAACAAAATTAACCCAAAGCATAAGGGGCCTTGGAAGAAATTTTCTGGTGAGAAACAAAATTGTGCTGAGCTCTTACTAATGAGTAAGTACTGCTAATGTAATAGTTCAAGCCACTTAAACTCAATTCTCTTACTTAATTGTATATTGTTGTGAAAAGCAGTAGTTAATGAGTTTTACTAATGATTATAAATGATAAAGTTGCTCTAAAACTATTTCATTTCAAAGGTGAGTGATACTTGGGCTTCTTCAGCTGATACTGCATGCTAATCTGGAGAGTAAGAAGTTCAGTAGGTAGATCCTATTAAATTAATCAGTAATTTGCAGTTGACTTTTCTTACTAACCTCCTGACTTTTAACACGCATGCTTCACAATTCAAAAATAGAAATGTGTCCCTTGAAAGATCTGGGAGAGGTCAAATAGTAATTCAATCACAGTGTTTGCGGACCTATAATTAAATACACTTCTGAAATATGGGATAATGTGCAAAAACTCGCCTGATTGCTGTTCTATGGAATTCCCTCTCAACAGAGAGCTATTAGTATTTTGGATGTTTCTGACTGTAACGAATGAAATACCGTCTGCTAGAAGGAATCATGGCAATACTGTTGTCTTCAGTGCATCCCTTCTGGTTATTGTGGGCAAAATAGAGTGACTGTTCAGAGAAAACAACGAGACAAGAACTAGTGTCATCCATTTTTTATTGCTTGTATTCTGGCCACAGTGGTAGGTTCCAGATAGGCCTGGGAACCCACTGCTTTAAGTAATCTATAAATTCCGTGTTGCCAAGCTGAGTTAAATTAATAGCAGAGAGAAGTTATGTGACCTCATCAAGGCAATCAGGGTTGCGATAGTTGCATTTCTTCTTTTCAAATATGTTCATTTTTATTTTTATCATATGAAAGAAATGGGAGGGATGAGAAATGCAGAAGGGGATGAATGACAGCTGAGAATTTGTGAAAAAGGAAGGATGGGAAGCTGGGTTACTGTCACAGCAGAGATGATGCTATAAGGAAAGAAGCCAGAGAGCAGTCTAGGTACCGCATCATGAATGGTGTTAAAGAGTTTGAAGGAGATTAAGCGATAGTGTCATCTCTACTAGCGAGCTCTGGGGTACTGCTGGCCCTGGAGATCTGTTACAGTTCTGAGATCCTAGAACCAAAGGCTAGGAGAGAAGATGAAATTACAAGCAGCTGAGAAAACACGCAAGAATAAAAATTATAAAGATCAGTTGGGAGCTGTCAGAGAACAGTGAACATCTGCTAGATGCTTTGTTAGCTCTGGTGCTGCTGCATTATTTTTTTTAGCAGTGTTTTCATTTAGGACAGTCCTGTTCTGTTTGCCCTAGCTCACCAGGAGAACCAGCTGATGGGAATTGTGTCTTCAGAGGAATGTCCCCTCTGGTGGAATGAAATCTGAAGGCATGCGAGTCCCAGCTGATCTCTGTTAGTTTTGTTTATGCTATTGTTCCAGACAGTAAACTAAAATCGTGTCTTTTGTTGACTGGCTACTCTTCTATGGAACAACACAGTCAGTGAATTATTTCTATCAATCACATATGTTTCTCTTAATGAAAAACTTTTAAAGCCCTTCCTTCTTTCACTCCCCCTAATAAGAGAATCAAAAAGGCTAGTAATGCAGGGAATGGTAACAAATTACAGAATCATAGAATTGTTTAGGTTGGAAAACACCTTTCGGATCACTTAGTCCAACCATTAACCTAGCACTACGAAGCCTACCACTAGACCATGTCCCTCAACACCACGTCTACCCATCTTTTAAATACTTCCAGGGATGGCAATTCCACCACTTCCCTGGGCAGCTTGTTCCAATGCCTGACAACCCTTTAGGTGAAGAAATTTTTCCTAATGCCCAATCTAAACCTTCTTTGGCACAATTTGAGGCCATTTCCTCTCATCCTATTGCTTGTTACTTGGGAGAAGAGACTGACCCCCACCTCGCTTACAGCCTCTTTTCAGCTAGTTGTAGAAAGCAATAAGGTCTCCCCTGAGCCTCCTTTTCTCCAGACTAAACAACCCCAGTTCCCTCATCCGCTCTTCATAAGACTTGTGCTCCAGACCCTTCATCAGCTTCATTGCCCTTCTTTGGACGTGCTCCAGCACCTCAATGTCTCTCTTGTAGTGAGGGGCCCAAAACTGAACACAGTATTTGAGGTGCGACCTCACCAGTGCCGAGTACAGGGGGACAATCACTTCCCTCGTCCTGCTGGCCACACTGTTTCTGATACAAGCCAGGATGCTATTGGCTTTCTTGGCCACCTGGGCACACTGCTAGCTCTTATTCAGCTCGCTGTTGACCAACACCCCTGGGTCCTTTTCTGCCAGGCAGCTTTCCAGCTCCTTTTCCCCAAACCTGTAGCATAGCATGGGGTTGTTGTGACCCAACGCTTGGCCTTGTGTAACCTCATACCATTGGCCTCAGCCCATCGATCCAGCCTGTCCAAATCCCTCTGTAGAGCCTTCCTACCTTCAAGCAGATCAACACTCCCACCCAACTTGGTCTTGTCTGCAAGCTTATTGAGGGTGCACTCAATCCCCTTGTCCAGATCGCTGATCAAGGTATTAAAGGGAACAGGCCCCAATACTGAGCCCTGGGGAACACCACTTGTGACTGGCCACCAACTGGATTTAACTTCATTCACCACAACTCTTTGGGCCTGGCTATCTAGCCAGTTTTTCATCCAGCGAAGAGTACACCTGTCCAAGCCATGAGCAGCCAGTTTCTCCAGGAGAATGCTGTGGGAAGTGGTGTCAAACGCTTTAAATAACGATAAATGATGGAAAGTGGCTTGGCGAGCACTTCCACCAGCTCCCCTGTAAAGGTAGATCGATTAAAATATTGCTTTTGTTTTCCAGAGTCCTCTAAAATTAATGGTTTTAAGGTTAAAATGAACACCGTACCCTTGGCAGTTTTCTGTGTGGATAGGGGAATGAAGTGTTTTCTTTGAACAGCTGCAGTGCTGTTGTGTACCTGAGAGCTTGGCTTTCCCCACTTTGAATCTCTCACGTTCTGTCACCATCACTATATTGAAGATGCTGAGAGTCAGCCTTCTCTTTTTCTGCTCAGAGAAAAAGTGCTTTGACTCCATCTGCAGCTTTCACAGGAAGCAGCTGAATCTTACACTGCTTTTCCAGTTAAAGAACCTACTGAGGTGTGCATGATGGACCTCAAGAGGTGTTTTTTTGCATATGCTATGATGATCTTCCACAAAGAGAAATGGGTTTTATTCACTAGCGTTTGCGTTTCTGGTTGATAGCTGAAAAAACTACTTTAGAGGTTTGTAATCAAATCAAGCGGATGTTTATATAGAGAAAGAGACTTAAGTTTAGAGAAATAATGACTCGTATTCACTTGTACTGTTCAAGGAGTTCAATCTTGGGGGAAAAAAAAAAGCCTTTGTAATAGAACATCTTCTGTTTGGCTTGACTTGTCATATGATTTTTCCCTCAGCACAAAATAAAAATGAAATGAGCCAACATAGATACACGTATGAATACAAACATTGCAAGGCATCTAAACTATAAAAGTATTTGAACTATTTTTTATACATTAATATATGAATATACTCAGTTCACCTGGTTTAATCAATCAGTTTTTGCTGCCAGGGAAAATAAATCTGTAGTGCACAATAGGTCAAGGATCTGGTAGGGAACAGAATGTGAAGTTCATAAATCTGTACAAACATGCAGGGAGCACAGCTACAGCTGTAAAAATGCAATAGTGGATCCAACTTTTCCTTGAAGATGACATTTTAATAAATTGTGATTCTTTCAGAGCATGGGCTGTTAGATTAGACTAGATTAATTCCTATGTGCTTCCACCTGTATGGAAAAAGGAAAATAGACTGTATTCAACCAGTTGACACACTTTATTAGCAGGCCACTGTTCTAGTCTACTCAGCTGACATAATGACACTGCTGACTGGCATAGACAAAAATAAACAACAGTTTAATAACACTCAGGGATTAGGTTGGCAAAGTCAAACCCTCAAATGCTGAAGTTTTGAACTTCTGAACTGAATCTGGTACTTCTGTGTGTAAAATTTACCAAACCCTTATTTATATCTACCTATATCAATATATACACATTTTCTCTTTACGGTCCTTCTTTTAGGCTGTCCGCAGAGTAGACAGCTACCAGTGACTGAGTGGCAATTCAATAATTTTTTTAGTGTTCAGTGTCAGGTACACAGTTCTATTTACTAGACAACATCCTAATATCACACTTGATTACAGATTTATTACTGTTCTCATGGGCTTTTCATGGAGTTCATTATCACAGCAAATGTTAACACGTTTATCTTCACGACTAATTCTGAGTGGTGGTATTATTATAGATTCCTCTGAGAATTTCTGTGCCAATCTATAATTATTTTCCACTGAATATTTGCAAATGGCAGCTTCAGACACTGCAGTTCAGTCAAAATTGAGCAGATATTTCTTGGACATCAACAAGCATCTCCATAATTCCTGAACGTCACCTTTGCCAGTAATCTGTCAGTAAACAGTAATCTGGTGCACATTTCAAAAGTATGAATGCTGGAAAGCTCATCAACTAAGCACTTCTAAGTTTAATTGTTCTTAATTGTTAAACTTGCGTGTTTTCTCTGACTTTGTTCTTGGAAAAAGCTGAGCCTTTTTTTTTTTTAAATTTTATACTCTCTAAACCAGTTTTTCCTGTGAACTGTAGCCCAAGCTGTTTAAAGCCTGCAAAACGTTAAGCAATTGATAATGGGATTTAAGAAAAGCATGCCAGAGAAAACTGACCATGAATGATACTGCTTATAAACATTATGCAACTCAGTAGCTTCAATTTGTTATACCCCAATTGTTAAAATAAATCATGATGTATTAATACGTTATAAAATATGTCAAAACTCTATTAGGACATTATATATTAATTCTAATAAACATTTTTAAGCCAACTGCCCAGTGTTAAGTCAGAGATTTTAATTAGTTGAAGAGTTTCTCCAGAATGTTGGCAGGAGCCCATTCTGTTTCCACCAGCCCTCCCATTGCTCTCATCAGACGTGCTGACATCTGGTCTCCAAAGGCTACTTCCTTTCTCTCTGTACTGCAAGTAGGTCATCTCATCACAGCAATGCGAGAAGCAAAAGGTAGAAAAGACAGAAAAGGAAAGAAAAGTAGCAAAGAAACTGAAAAAGGTCTGTTCAGATTCATAGCACTGACATAATCTGTCAATGGGAAATCCAAAGTAACTGTCTTGAAGAACCAGGTTATAACCCAGACTTTTAAAAAGCTACATACTCCACAGAGTATGCAAAGAGCGAAACCTTTGCAAGAACAAAGTAGGAAATTATGCATGAAGGACTGAGTTATTTCCATGCTGATGAATTCTTTCCTTTCCTGTGTATGAAGTGGAGAACTTCTTTCAAAAGATACAAATTACTAGTGTCCTATGTGGATTAACAGCAAGGGCCAAATTTAAAAGTTTTTAAAGGATTCTGTGATAGTGTTTTAGCACGTATTCTGCCTATGTTTTCAGGTGCCTTTACACTTAGTTACTGCTGCGAAACATGATTCCCCTTAGATGTCACCTTGGAGGTGCTGAAATGACTGAAAATCCCTAGACACCAGTGAGCGGAACTAATGCATGTGAAAACTAACATATGACATTACATGATGGCAGTCAGCGAGCCTCAGCTTTTTGTATTGTAAAGCTCCCTACATATCCTTCTCTTCTGAGCATGTTTTATTTTATTTCTGCTTAAGTGAGTTTTTTTAATGGGCGAATACAATTAGGAGTTTGATACTTTAGGACAGCTTCTGAAAATAAAAATACTGTATCTCCTCTATATGTATGGCCTTTGGGAATTTTGACGACCTTTGGGGGCAGAGCTTAAATGTAAATGTTATGTGAGCATGCAACAGGTTTATGGGGTCCTAATTGGGTATGGAGAGGTGAGATGTTTTATGGCTATATAGAGTTAAAGAAAAGATGATTGCACTTCTCATCTGTGCTTGAAAGGGTTTGAGGTTATGTCAGGAAATGAAGTCTCGGGGAGTAGTTTATGTGAAAGCTACAAGAAGGAATAACTTTTAAAAGCTGCAGGGATTCCTCTGCCAAAACCCCAGATGCGGGGAAGGGCAGCAGGCACGAAGTCTTCCCTAGTGCTGCATTACCAGCCCTGGAGCACTGGGATAGAAATGCTGTCCTTGCTTGCAATGTTGCCCTCTACAAAGCTCTCTCATAAGTTCGGAACAGGACACTTCATCCTTAACGTTTTCTTGCATTGGTAAAGACTGATGCTCATAAAACTGGGAGCACTGAAACAGCATTATCTCTAAAGCTGCTCTTTCTGTATGCATCTGTTTCCTTCTCTTTCTCTTTCCCTGTGGGTTTTGCTGATGCCCTCCTGTTCCACTTCCTGCAACTTTTTCTACTAGAGATACCAGATACCTTCATATTTATTGAGGCAGTTCCTCTGTTCTTCATTGAATCCTCACTGTTTTCTCATTGCAGTGTTCAGTGGGATATTGTGATCTTAATCAAATGAGCCTGAATACTTTTTAGATCTGATTTCTAATGCCAGCATGTATAATGTTACATTTTTAAAAAATCATTACAGTGGCAACTTCTTCCTGATTTACAAATTTTTATAGATTAAAAATTGTTTATGCAACAAGAAGATTCCAATGATTCTTGTGCAAAAGGTGCTTAAAAGGAGGGAGGAGGTGGTTTAGAGGTGTTGGTGTTCCCACCTGTCATTGTCCCAAACAGTGTATTTAATTGAGTTTAATAAAGGTCTATGGGATGAGCTGAACATAGCAAAGATAAAAATCTGTTAATGTTTCAGAAAATCTCCAGAGGTTTATGATAAATAAAAAACTGATTTAGAATTACTGAATGACTGAAAGGGAAAGAAATTTGGTTAAAATAGAAATGAAGTTCATACTTCTTAAGTACGTGTACGTCTGCAACATGCTTATCGTTTCAGGGACAGGAATACTTAAAAAGCATGGTGATGGATAACTGATCGCATAGTGCAGACACATGCAGAGGGATAAATCTTGACCAAGACTTCTAATCTTCAAGTTGGTAAAAGGTTGTCCCCTTGCATCAGCATGACTTTGTGCAGAACACTCAGGAATATGCAGTGTTTAGCTTCTCTCACCATTTATCTACAGAACCAGATGGTCTGCGTACTTTGGGGGGTAAGGCACCCCCCCACCCTTCCCCAATACACTGAGATAGAGGCTAGTCTTCCCCAGAGGTATTTTTTTTAGTATAAGTCTAATTGAGTTCCCTTGAAATGTAGGACTCTGCAGTGTTCAGGGTGCTGTATGGGGTCAGGGGACAGTCCTTTCCGGCAAGGTCCTTGGCTGAGACCATGTGAGTGCCACGGTGTCAGGGTGGGCGGTGAATCTGCTCCTTTCCAACAGCCTGTGTGAGTGAGGAGAACCAAAAGGATTTGCAACTGGAAAGTGCGAGTCCTCTGTGTTTTCGGTCAGGCCTTTGAAGCCCATCCTCAGGAGGGGGTGCCGGGTTCTGGTCCAGTTGCCAGGGGGATGATACCTCAGTGCATCACTGGGTAGAACTGGAATAAAGGAGGGCAACAAGATTCTCTTCATACAGGCATTCAGGCCAACTGAGGCCACGAGGGCAAGGGCGTGCGTGCTGCTGGGTGGCAGGTTGGAGCAGAAATGGCCTTCAAAGAGAACCACGGGATCCTGACAGCCTAACTATCTGTCCCCTACCTGCTCCTTAACTTAGCCCCGTGTCTCTACTCCCTCATTTCACTACAAGGAGGTGGCAGATAAGGATGCTAGTGAGGCAGCACCAGGAACGCTCCGGAGACTGAGTGGCTTTTGTGCCGAAGATCCCCCTGTGCACGATTTAGCATAAAGATAGCTAGGGCTCTCCAAATGTGGCTTAATGGTCTGGGTGCAGGTCTCTGGACACAGGCATTTTGGACAACTATGGATACCTCCTAAAAATGAATGTAAAATAGCCAGAAGTGACAGATAATAGTCTTGAAAAACCCAAGATCAGTTTGAATGCAAGTCATTGAGCAATTATAGCGTTGTAGTCTAGTTTTGTAAAACTGGATAGTCTTACTCATACTGCAATTACAAAAACAATGCTAATTAGCTCTCTCAGAGCTCCAGGTTACTGTTGCTTTCACAGAATAGTAATGTTATGGATAGAGACCAGAAATTATATTTATTTATGGGGACTCAGAAGAAAATCCATACTTTTAAAGTCTCCTGGAGTACTGGGAAGTACACTGACTTCTTTAATGTCAATAAAATCTGATGTGCAGATGCTGTTACTAATTTGGCATTCTGCTTATTGAGTTTTCATCAAGCCACGACACAAAGGAAATCGTTTTAATCTGTACTGTTCCTGAGCTCTACTGGGAGGTTTTTGCAACACACTTCCACTGCAATGTTTCAAATGATTCTTATTTAATTTTTCTCTTGATTTTTTTGTTACCAACCACTGTCAAATGAAAGAGGTGGAAGATCTTGGGTTCTGGGACAAGACTGCTTGAATTGATACAAATCTTCTCTAGCTCTTTTCCTTGATCGGATACTTGGTTCTTTTGAACATTACCACATTCAGGCATGAGCATCTCCCAGTTTTAATTCCACCACAAGGCCAAATCCTTATTCGGTATTTTAATTCAAAAAGACTTGCATTGACACTTAAATAATGCTTGTGCCAGAGTAGGATTAAATTGACAAGTTAACTAAAAAATGTATTAAAAAAAGATACTTAAGGGATTTGAAGTAGTGATCTTGACAACTTCCTATAAGCCACTGAAGTACACCAGTCCTCAGTGAGACACTGTGATCATTCACATTATCCAAAATGTTGCTTCTGCTTGTGATGCCCTGACGCTTTCTATATAAAATGCTTTCCATTTTGAGGAATACGTAGTGAACAGCAGAGCTCTGGGTCTCAGTGAGCAGATGCCCACCCAGCCAGTATAATTCCAGGCAGCTGAGTATTTGATACTATAGGTGGACTGTAAGGGACAAAACCAAGGACAAGGAGGGGATTTAGAGGAATAGCTTATCTAGGAAACTGCCGTGAATGGTTATGAATCTTCTGAGATCTCTTCAAATCTTGAATCAATAGATGTCAATACCGTTTTATTCACAAAGAGAATTCTCTGAGTATGCCAGCAAATCCAGCTGTTTCCAACTAGCTGCCAAAACATCCAGGCCGACCCCTGGCAGCTGTAATAGCACAGTGGCAATTCACAATATAACATCTGCAGCCCACAGACATTTGGAAGCAAAGTAAAGTTGCTTGTGCTGAATATCAAATTAAGAAGTATCGCACAGAATGTATGACAGTTGTTTCAGAAGGAGGTTTAGAGGAATTGTTTTAAATGGGAGAAAAAATGAATAAATATCCTGCTGGGGGAAAAAAATATTAGGGTTTCTGTCCATTCTTCAGATTTTTCCCAAAGATCCACTGTGCTATGACATAAGCTATTGACTCTGTCTGGATTGAGCACATTTGTTCTAGCCGGGTTCTGCTCTTTACTTCAGAAAAGAAACACTTAAATCATTTGGGACTATGCACTTGCGTATATACTCTACTTCTTTTATCAGTCCCTTCTCTCTCCCTTTCTTCCTGTTAGCAAGCCTTCTTCCAGACTGGACTGTAAGCTCGTCCCGTGTAGTTTACATGGTGCTCTGGAGGGCCCAATTCTGACTGGTGCCATTCAGGGCTAGCACAATTCAAGTAAGTTACTACTACCAAATACCTGACCTACTCTCACTTGCTGTAGTTTGCAGATCTCAGAGCTAAAACATGCAACTTTGTATGGAGTTACAATTATAATAAACCAAACGGATTTTCAGGTTCTTCAGTGAAGTAGCTCATATCACTTATGGCAATGGCTGTTTTAAAAGTAGTAATGTTGTAACCTCAGCTTTTGTGCCTACCAATTTAAGAAAATACTTTTTTGTTTGGTTGGTTTGGTTTTGGGTGTATGGCATTTTTCATCCCCTGCATCTTAGAAATATTTACAAACGTGAGTTATTAAACTTCACAGCACCTCAGGAGGTAAGCAAGTTTTTCTGTTTTAATGCTTAATTCTCTCATGACTGAAGCAGCTGATGTCTGTATGGGTATTGTGTTTCACCTTAGCTCTATTGCCTCTTTCTCAGTGTATCATTCAGTTCTGAGTCAGCGCTCGATTGGCAGTTGTTTTTTTCCAGAGCCATCAGCAAATACATGTACCACGTTGGGCCTGAGATGCTTAAAAATACAGACAGCTTTGGTAATCTCTAGCTTAAAATTTCTCCTGTAAGGGAGTTAACAGTTTCAATGTTTGATTTCATTTGAGATTTGCAAAGCTTTGCTGATGGAAAAAGACAATAGCCAATTATTCAAACTAGTTTTAGCACGTTCTTTAGTGCAGAAATCCTGCTAAGCAGGCTCCTGGTGCATTTATCTCAAATGGCATATTTTCAGATTTTTAATATTGTTCCGTTGTCATTGAGTTGTTTGCATAAATAGCCCATCTTAACATCTACCTATACAACCAACGTTTGGAAAACATTCTTCTGTGGTCTGTACTGAGCACTTTCTGCTTTAAAAATGTTGTTTAAATATTAGCAACGTGTGTAAATTCCAGCCTCATTTTTATGCAGAATAAGTCAATACTGGTTCAAGTAGATAAATGATGAATAAAAGGTAAGTTTAAATTTTTTAAGTTTTTCAGAGTTGAGCTCCAAAGTTGTGTTTCTCAGTTTTGGCACAAAGGCAGTTTTGGAAACAAGATTTTGCGTATTTCTGATTTCAGTGTCGTGCTGAGAAAGGAAATAAAAAGTGGAGTAGAAAATTGAGTTCTCTATTTGTCACTAGAAGTCTTTTTGTGAACAAACTTGGTTGATATACATTATTTTGCTCACAGTATTTAATGGAAGGACCTTCTATCCCTGATGACCTTATCATAATGACTCACTTTGATTAAGTAAGGTTAGCCTAAAAATGTTCGTCCTCATTCACCTAGCGCAGTACTAGCAGTTGCAACGTAAAAGCCTCTCCATTTCTTACAAAGGTTCCCATTCCAGAGTCTCGTAGTCCAATTCTGATCTCTCATTAATTGGGCATAATTTACTTCCTCCACTGTTACTGAATTTAACCTATAGTCAAACCGCCTTTCCATCTGCTTCATCATTTTCAAAAAATATTAAACATCTTAGGAAGTATTTCCAACTGTTAATCTGGTTATCTTTCCACATCTTATACAGCAGTTCTTACTCTTAGTGGCAAAGAAACAAACCTAGCACTTAAAAAAAGAAAGGAAAAAAAAAAAGTATTATTGCAGTAAGAACCATGCAGTTTGTTTGCTGGCATTTGAATCAGTTGAATTTTATCTGCCCTCCATTCTAAACGCTATCTTGCTAGCTCAGTGTCTTACTGATAATCAATTTATCACTTTTCATCATTACAAATCAATAAACATAGGCTGTCTGTTCAGCAGCGTAGCTACTGATGACCACAATCAGCTCGTAATCCAATAGCACACTCACTGTAGTTTAAAGACTGAAGGAATGTGCTGCTTTGAGGTGTTTGCCTGAGTATTATCAGATGTGTGAAGTACGGGGTTCTCAATTAAAGCAAAATTCTTTTTGCATCATTGTCTTCCTTAAAGCCCTTTATCATTCTTTTTTTTTTTCCTCCACTGTTTATTTAGTAGAAGTCATATGTGCTTTGCTTGGTCTATGTGATACTAAATAAAATTAATCATGTAAAAGTAAGTGCATTGTTTTAAACAGTCTACATCAAGGAGCACTTAGCTGATGTGCTGGAAATGGTGTGATAAAATAAAATATCAGCTTCTGGAATGCTTACTTTAGCTTTCTCAAACACAATGGTTCAGTTTTCCTGCTCCAGACTAGAGCTGGTCCCTGCACAGATTTTTGAGTCAAAGCACCAGTTCCTCCCAGTGTGGCAGTTGCACATTTGGGCCTTCTGTACCTGCAGCCAGAGCTCAGGCTGTGTCCCAGGGAGTGCCAGGCACAGGTGATCTCATGAACCTCGCGCTTCAGGAGGAGTGTGCTGCAGCTGGAGAGGAAGACTAGAAGCTATCATCTTGCTGCGCAGCAAAGTGCTGTTTTAGGTTTGTCCCCAAGAGCAGAGGCTTCAAAATGTTATGTAGTTCTTCACCTCCCCAGCAGGATACTGCTGACTGACACACCACACCAAGATTATACGAGGCTCAATTAATTCTTGTTTCAACTCCAAGGAGGCACGCTACCATCTATTACACGAAGACTTAGAAATCAAGAAGCGGAGTTACCAACCTCTGTTACTAAAAATCAAAGGAACATTTTTAAAAAGCAAAGCCTTGCTATCAATTCTTGATCTATTTCACATTTACGATCTCCTTGGCCTCATTTAAAAAATAAAAAAAAAAAAAAAAGACAGACTACCAATAGATCTAAAAGCCATCAGAATGGAGACAGTGCCAAAGAGCTGCTTTATAAACCATGGTCTTTTCTGACTGAAACTATTGAATTTATACGTTCATTTTCTTGTCTCTCTGAGTATATTTGTTGCACCTTATTCCACTGGTTAAACATCACTGTATTTACATGTGTATCGTGTACATATTTATCATATCATTAAAGTTAACATGACTTTACAGATCTATCAATGCTCCAGGTGCCAAAGCAACCTAATCTTTCGTAAATCCTATCAAAATATTCTCAACGCCCACTATTAAATGATCTGCAAGTTCCACATCACATGCAATCCAACAAATTAATGTCACATACATAAAGATTTATTACCTTTTACTCACATCCAAAAAACCCCTGGTTTTTTCTATTTAAATGGTGAACTTCTTTATTTCTATTATGCCAGTCTTGCTCAGCCTCTCAAGGGCCAAACTTGTTCCTACTTACACCACTATAATTACTGAAAATGTCCCAACAATCGGGAAAACCAGATTTCAATAGCAATATCTTTATAGTTGTGACTTCTGAATCTCCTTGAAAGATCTCAGAGTGTATTTATAACCTATTGGCATGCTAACAATGTGTTCTATTTGGGGGAGTTTGGGAGAAGGGGGCAACTCAATTTTTAAAAAGGTATGAAAATTAGAAATAGACTTCTAGAAACAGCAGAAAAGTGAAGAAAATCAGTATCTGTGTAAGAAATATTTGCAACTGCTTGTGCAAGATTGAAAATAGAGAAAACATAGTTTTACTGTTATGGAAGGGTTTTAGCTTTTGAGCAAGGAGTTTGTGACCTGAAAAGGGTGTAACTCAGAACAGCCTACAATATAATGAAAGGTTTGACATTGTCACAACAGAAACGTTAGTCCATCAGAAATGTGAGACTGGGTGAACATAGGCAGTATGGTACATTTTAGTGAAATCTCTAAGTGAGGGGCTGCTCTACTCAAAGCAAAATCTATTGTAACTGTAGGACCAGCAAGTGCCTGATTTAATACACTTTGTTTTTCAGTCCTCTTTGTATGTACGGGACTAAGTCATAATCCTTTGATAACCTTACCTCTTTGTTAATTTTTCTTTCTTAGTGATGTTTCAGGTATTTCACAGTTTGGGTATAGATCAAGTCTTTCCTGAAACATCTCTAAGGGTCATTTAAAAATGAATATCATTTAATTGTGAGGATACAATGCAAATATACTTTTTGATGGACATGCTGCTGGAGACTCTGGAGGCTATTCTGTTTTGAATGTGTAAGCAGTGACTAGAATACTCTTTGTCTAAATGACAAGGCTGAGTGGTTAGTTTTTAAAATTTGAATAAGTCTCTGGCTTAATTTTTAATTAGTCTTGGTAACTTATTTTGTCACAGTATCTTTTCAAGCATTTAATGGAAATATCTATCAGAAGGATACCAGGATATTTCCATTCCTTGCTTTTCTTGCACGTGGGTTTCTTTTTCCACGTACTGACCTGTTCCCTTCTCCAGTTTAGTAATGCACCAAACTACCTTACTGAAAACTCTCCAGCATTTCTAGACCAGTGGCCACTGCAGAAGCAAGGATTGTCTCACACGCTCTCTGAGCGTGTGTAGGGAGTCTCAATGCAACCCGGACAGATAAGGTGTATGCAATCTATAATCTGCCTGCAGACGTTCAAGTGTCATGCCAGAATTGCTGTTTATATAAAGCATGTACAGTTCCAGCCCAATCTCTTCAGGTTACTGCAATTTATGTTCTCCTAAATTTATGCGTATTATGCAGAGCAGCTCGGACTGAGTGTGTGCACACACAGCATAGAGGCAGCACCCCAAGTTCAGCACAGAGGCTCTCTGACCTGGTCTTTCTCTCATTCTGAAACTGGAGTATAACCCAATAGCCTTGGGCGACATTCTGACATCTCTTAAGGATATTTCAGGATAAAGCCTTCCCTCGCCATAATGAAAGGGATTTTTTCATCTCAGGCTGCCTTTTGGATGAGTTAATACAGCACATCTTTAACTGTTCAAATTGACTTGGTGGTTGGCACTAATATTCTAATGTTTGACCTGCTTTTGTTTGTACTCTTAGTTTAGCACCTGTATTACTTTTAATGTTACTATTTAGTTAATATGAATGAAAATGTACTAACAGTATTACTGCTTACTGTTGCCAAATCCAAAACAATTGTGAATTGTACTGGTGTAAGGAGGTTCAAAACTACATGCTGTGTCGTTCTGATTTTAGAATGCCATGCAAAACTACAGCCCTACATATTTATGTGAATTCTTTGTTTTATCAAAGAGAATAAACTAGATCATTATCTGAACTAAATAATTTTTCATCCAGTTCCCTCCCATGAGATTTCAGTGATTTACACCACTGAGATTCTTTCAGAGCCAGACCAGTAATAAATAAAACTGCATAGAACGTACTCTTAAGTGTGGAATATAGTAGAAGAAAGGGTAAGGTGACCTAGCAACTCCCTCATCTCTCATTTTTATGATTCCTTGGGGTGGGGGGGAATCTTTTGAGCTGAGTATGTTCATTGTGGCAAAACTACTATGAAAGATTCCCATGGAACGCTTGCGTAACTGACCATTAGGAAAAAACTGGCAGTCAGGAGAATACAGTAGGTACATTTTTCTGTTCTCATTATTATCTTTGTCCCAAGCGTAGAACAGGGTTATATAATCGCACTTAGAATCTGTCTTGCATTATAATACACTGATCAGCAACTGAGGATCTTGCCAAGATGAGAAGATGGCATTCAAATTAACTCAGTCTTGGGATAAATTGAATGCCCTGCCTGAACAGAAGACAGCTGAAAGCGGGCTTGTCTACAATAACGTTAAACTTTTTACAAGCGTTGCAGACTACACAAAAATCTCAGCTAGCAGCTTCATAACTGTTGTTACAAAAGCATAAGATAAATGGCATAAAAAGCTAGTTTGGGCTATGGCATTTCCTCATGTCATTGTTCAAAGGTATTGTAGCGATTACTGTACTACTGTAGTATGAAGTTTCACCTCCCAAAAAATATGTCTGTGTCGAATTGAAGGTTATTGGTACTGATATGTCTCAAAAGTAGTACAGTTTTTCTCAGAGAATAAAAACTTTAGTATTGGAAACCAATGTGAAGATTGTTTATTTATTTCCAGTGCAAACACAACCGCTTTTGGCTCCTCCTGTAATCCCTGATGAGGTTCTGTCTTGGTGGTATCAGTCTACAGGATGTTTGAACAGTCTCGTGACCACACTTATATCAATGGGAGTGAAAACATCTGGAATTACACTAATCGTGTGTGACCCGAAAGCTCACTGAAATCAATAGAAAGGCTTCTATTAATTACAGTAACGGCTGGAGCAGAAGGTCCTTGGCTGGGTCTTTCAAAGGCCTGGCTATTCCGATTCCCCCATCTCCCTCAGGATGCTCACTGGAGTTGTTCCGCACTGTGGATAACTGAGTTCCTTTCCAGAAAGACCTTTTAGTGACAGTGATTTTGATAGGTCATTTAAGAAACGATGCTTGAATGATGTGAAATGCCATGTTGAAATGTATGCCATGGGGCAGTGCAGCAAAAGGAACCGCAACACAGGTTGCTGACGTAGCTCCCCCAGCCACCAAACCATTCTGTGTATCATTTTTTATTATTTCTTCTGTACCTTTTTAACAGTTAATCTATATTATTATTTAGAGAGACTGGTGAAATAAATAAAAGATCTGCCAGCTCTTCCCTGTATGTTCCCCAAAATGAGCCCTGAAATAACACTTTAAACAATACAAAATAATTTGTAAAAGCATTTTTTAAGATTTGTTATTTCATTTTCTATCGCGATGCCATAGTATGCCATATCTCGAATTGTTAGATTTCAGTTACAGATATCAGTCTACCTATGACCAAGTTATTCCCTGCAACTGAAATAATCTCGTGATTTTCTGTGTTTTGATGGACAAGTACGTGCGAATACAGTGTGTGACTACAGGTGCAGAGCTTTTCTGTAACTGTTTAGAAAGCGCTGTATCTAGCTTACCAAAGACTCCTAAACAAGCAGGTTTGCCATTTGTTTAAAAAACAAAATAGACTAAAATTAGAAACATCAGTAGGGTATGATAAATATTAATTAACCTGGACACTGGTGCAGTCAAACTGTATTGATTTTTGTTGTTAAGGATTGCATTCTCTATTTACCTGTTTAACTACGACGTCGAGATCAGTATGTTATTTGCCTAAGGATGCCCTATGCTTTTTCTCTGCTGAGGCACAGCGAGTGGATGCTATCAGGCGTTTCCAAAACACAGAGAATTTGAGTGAGGAGTAATACAAAACCAATATAAAAGTGGCATTTGCAGATCCGTCTGGTCTGTCTTCTATCCTGTTTAGCGTTCAAAGAGCCTGGATATTACTCTGTGTAACAGCAGGTTCTAGTCAACGCAAGGAAGTGACATAGCATACGGTGCTTGCAGCCCAGCTATGCTGCCCTGTGCTTTTTGATTAGGAAAGTGCATACAAGCCTTTGTTTGTTCCTCTCTAGCCGCAGGAAGTTCATCTTCCCATTTGGAAGAACACTAAACCGCAGCGTACCTTATGTACCCTGCCAAGACCCACCGTACGTGGCTGCAGCAGCCATATTCCGGTCAGCGACTTCACAGAGAGCACGCACAGGGCTGAGGAAGGAACAGCCAAAAGCATTTATTAAGAGAATACCGGGGACAGAAGGTTTTGTCTTTCAGGGAGTTCTTTGTGATCAAATTTTGTTATCCAGTTAGTTGTCCTACTGCTCACAATTCAATTGCAACTCTGTACTATAGATTGTATCCTCTGAGACTTCCAGCTGAGTTCACGTAAAGGGCATTTGTGCACTGTTTAAAACTTCTCACTGAGCCAGTGAGGTATTCTTAACTGTCAATAAGTATTTATGATTCAACTTTAAAATGTTGCTATTGTCACAGTTTTCTTCTTTAGGAGAATGAATCTATATGCTTGGAATTATTTAAATACAGGCCTAGATTTGTATGCGTCAATATCCTGTTCAAGGTGTTGGGAATTAAAATGTAAAAGTGAAGCAGAAAAATAGAAAGAATAAATAAAGGGGTTTTTTTAAATGTTAAAATGCTGTGATTCCAAAATATGTGCTGGGGCCTTTAAAATGGCCACAAGTATTTGGGTTCAACTCTGAAAACTAAAATGTTTATAAACATCAATGATTTCTAATTAACATTCTTGTATGTTATAGATAAACTTCTTTACTACTTTTGCTACCTTCAACATCCATACCTACCATTTGTATTTCAGAACATACAGAGTTCATGCTGATACAAGGTTTATTTGTAGGATTAATTTTTGAGGCTTTTGTTATTACAGTGACATATCTATCTTTAGGCTATAGTACAAAGAATGTTATTTCCCTGTACAATATTTAGCTAAATGTAACATGAAAGCTGAATCATATTTACGTGGCAGCAAAACCAACATAATTTAATATGAGAATAACTGTGGCAATAAGTGCTCATATGGTGCAGTGATTGATGTACATATTATGAACAAACATACATACCAAGCTCTGTTTTTCAAGAAGTATAGCGCTTTTTTTCCTGTTCTCATTTTCTATTATATTGCTGGGCTAATAATAAAAAATTGGTATTTGAGTTCTGTTATTAAAATAGGACGGTGTAAGAAGGTATATCAATTAATGTAGAATTTGGCTGAGAAATATGATGATTAAATGGTCAGCACCAGGTGATTATTACAAAAAGTAGTAAAGCCCACAATGGGAGCTACATCCAATAGCAACTTTCTGGCACAGGAACAAGCTTGAAAATACTGCTAAGGTTTCCAAGTACAATTTAGTCTGACCTTTAATTAAGCACCGATCTCTATAAGGTAACTAAATTACCTTATCCCTAGGGTGGTCACTTAAGATTGTTTGTGTAAGGTATTTGCACTATAGAAGCTTAAGAAAAGTATGCAAAGAATAACTCTTTCCTCTTTTCTTCCTTTTCATCAGCTGCCAAACCGTAACTTTCCTGAAGTAATTACACTTCCTTTGTGCTGATACCCAGCAGTGCATGTGTGTTTTGCTTCTCTGGAAAAGTCTCATTGTGCTTTTGTTGCATTGAAGTCAATTAGAGCTAACAGTAAATGATTATGTGGAACATCTTGGAAGCTGAAAGATAGCACAGCCCTTATATGTTCTGTGTGTCTATTTGTCATTCTCTTATTTGTACTCCCCTCTTCTCTTTTATGTAATTACTTCATCCTTTTTATGTCACTTGTTTCCAAAATCACTCAGAGATTGAGCCGCTCTTGCTGCATTTGTCAGTTAGTTCCACTTGCTGGTTTTCTGCTGTAGACAGAGCAGTTTCTCCTAAGTTCCCTTAGTGAATAGTCCTTTGTATATCCAGTTCCTAATGCCTTGTTTCAGGACAAGCCCTCTTAGCTAGAAGACCACCTAGGATGTGTAAGTTTGTGTATATTTGCTAAGCAACCCTTTGCAGCTATGACAAGGTGCAAAATCCAACACTGACCCTGAAGTCGGGTCTATATGCATCTCACCTGATAACATTTGAGGATGGGTATGCTCAGGTTGGAGAAGCAATGGAGAAAAAAAGTAGGAAGGAGGCTTTGAATAGGACAGGAGAAGATACTTCAGTTTTTTCTCTGAGAGATGAGGCAGGAGAAAGCTACTAGAAATATGTAAGAAATGTTTAGGCTTAGGTGGAAAGGATCTACAAACTGAAGGCAGTCTCGTGCAGCAGAGCTTTGCGAGTCAGGGTGCTGATGAAGAATGAAGACTGAGAAGAGACGAAAAGAGACTTACGAGTTGGGAGGAGGAATGGTGCCTGGCCTAGGGTTTAGTTTCAGTCATTTGAAGTTTACTTTTTAATGCTAAGAGAGTGGAATTGGGGCCCATATTTGAGTCTCTGTCTTGTGGCCCACTGTGAAGAAGAGATATTTAAGTGAAGGGGTGGGTTACCGTTGTTTCCCTGAATGCATTTGGTTTGCTGGACTTTCTGGTTATACTAATGGTTTAAACAGCAACGGGAAATGTTCCTAAAGACTGCATCTTATTCACCTCCACTGTTAAATTAAAAAAACAAACAACTCTAATTCTGGTTTAGACCTGGGCTGGCTATCAACTTCCCAAAAAATTTCCAAGTATGGTTTGGGCATGCATCAGTAACTTTTGCCTCTTCGGATGTAGCTTCCCCCTTGTTGGTACAACAAAGTATTTAATCAAATGAACACAAACTCTTCCATGCTAATTGGCCTCGGCAGCTGAAATGTTTCCTGGGAATGTGTACCTTACTGCTACAGACCATAGCTTCTGTTTCGCAGCAAGGTACGTGACAGAAGGTCAAAGTCATAAGAAGAGGTAAGGTTGGAGGAACAGTTCATTCCCTAAACTGCAGTGAAAAAAGGTGCAGCAGCATGTTAGTTACCCTTTTATATTTGATGGTGAACAGAAACATAATGATAGCCCTTGAACTGGCAGAAAGTGGCATAGATGTGAACAGTGGCCTGGACTTGTGATAATGCATATGACATCCAGTTATATGTTGACCCAGTGAGAGAATCCAAAGAGGGAAACCCTATCACTTTTCAGTAGGAGAAGGAGGTGTATGGCCAGTCTGAGAGAGAGAGACAGAGAAGGAAACTAGGGCAGATAATGAGAGCAAATCCAGGGCAGCAGGGAAAGAGAGCGCTGTCTGGATTCCATCCATAGGAGCAGAAGACAGACAGAAGGTGGTTTTGCCTTACACCGCCAACAGATGTTAATGAGAAAAGCCTACAGTTTGAAGTCTTAATGCTGACTTTTTGATGCTAATGCAAGCTAATAAATTGGAAGGTTTTATTTCTTAGGCTGGAGAATTCTTCTGCTGTCACACATTTCTATTTTGGCTGAAGGTTTCTTCTCATATCAGAGAGCAAATGGAGCAACCTTGCCTCCACTTGCACTGTGCTGTGTGTATTGTGAGTACATGTATGTGAACAAAATGTATAGAAATGCCAAAAGGGAGAGGTGGAAAAGCATCCATGTAGTGTCAAGACGATGGGAGTCACCACTCTGAGTCAGGATAGTAGAGGAAAAATTACTCTCGGGTAGACATAACCTGTTTAGCTGAGCTTTTGTCCAAGTTATTTCCACATCAGTGAAAGCTTTGCCAACTCCTGTCCTGACCATGAGGGACTCAGTGAAGGGCTCAGTGGAAAAAATGGGGTGGTGTGTTTTGTTGATTGCTGGTGGGCTGTGGGATTTTCTGCTAACTCAGAAGTGCTGAACAGGACCAGGCCAGAAGGGGAGCCCACGACAGCAGCCTGCTGCCTGCATCTCCTGCAAGGACTACTCCACAATGTCAGGGGAGAATATGCTAAGTAGGAAGTCACTTCTTGAATTAGCAAATCCGGATGTTTTAATTTTCCTACATCTCTTGTAGGAAACTGTCTGAGTTCCAGTCAACAAACACCAAATTCCTTCCATAAAATAAAAACAAAAAGAGAGCTTTCTCCTGAAATAGTGCTATGAAGCATCTGCTTTCAGTTAGACACAAAATTTTGCTTGGAAACATCCTGCTGGAGATGAACACCAAGCTCACTCATTTAATAAACCGATGCCAAAAACAATCTGAAGAGATCTCAGTCGATAATTGGCTTGACAAGATTTCTCTTCCAGAATATTTGAGAACCATTAGGGACTGTTGATTCACTTCACGGTATCAACTGTTGAGCCCTTTGCAGCTCAGGCGGTACCCAGCGGTGTTGGCAGATGCAGACGTGTCTCTGATTCAGTGACAGAGGAGGTGTGCATGCCTGATTGACACCTGCATACTGATGAGGCTCGGTTTGGCTATCTCTGGGCAGCAAAGGTAATCAGCATTCAGTGGGCTGCGCAAGGCACACAGACTTGTGCAGCTTAACTTTCCCTATTCTGCATATGGAAATGATTATACTAACAAAGAATTAAAACTAACGTATCACAGAAAGGCTTGCAGCACCATATGTGAAAACGAACCTTTAGCAGACTAAAGGAATACATCTATCTTGGGGTATGTCTTCTGATTGAGAAAACCAGAGCTTTTTAAATGCAGACCAATTAACTTTTACACCGGGAGTCCAGATTTTCACAATCTTTTTTTTTTTTCTTTGAATTTGCAAGTGGTATAATTTATCTTGTGAAACAGCTTTCCCAATAATATAACACGCATGGCTTTTGTTCTACCCTTTTCCACAGGGTTGCACTTTACCTACTGTGTGCATCAAAAAGATGCATGCTCTGTTCAAAGTTACCTGCTTCACACAAACATGTCAGCCCTGCCCGGCTCCTCCCTCTCCCAACACTTGGCATTCTGCTCTTCCTTCCATTAGGATTCAAGGTATTGCCTGCTTTGGATTTCTTCCTCATTTCAGCTGCTTTCAGGAAGCAATAACAAAATGTCTCTTGATCAAGTGCATTTCTTTTAACTGGATAAAATGAACTGACATGCTTGAAACCAACAGAAAGCTTTAGTGTTCTGTAAAACATTTCTCTGTTTTTCAAACGTGCTTATGCAAATTATATGACTAGTGCACTGTAATCTGTAAGGTCGGTTAGTTGGGATGGAAAGACTTTGGGATTTTTTTGGCCCTCCCCTCCAGGAAAACTTGACACCCAAGACAGCACTCTAGAAGAGCCTAGAGAAACACCTCTTAGCTAGTATTCAGCAGCAGCAATACCAGTATAGGTGCTGCTTTATGCAGTTCTGTTTCATCACTTCATTTTCATCTGAATCAGTTTATGGTATTAAGACATTAAATTGAAAGATTTTAGCAATTTTGAAATGGAAGAGTCTTTCAAATAATGATGGAGATGAACAGGAGCCCTGACTGTGGAATTCTGTGGAGAAAATACCTTGAAATATCCAGGATCTGAAGTTTTCTGATGAAATACATCTTCTGAATACTGAAGGAAACATCTTTTCAACTTCTGCTAGAGTTTTTTAAAGGCAGAAAAGTAATAAGAGGAAAAAACCCTCTACTGATTCTTCTCCTCAAAATGTGAAAGAAGGAAAGTAAACATTCAATTAAGGGGATTCACTTCACTTATGCTACATAATCTTCCTTACTAAATATCATCCCTTACATTTTGTGCAATTAACTAGCTCAGTTTCCTCAAATAAATGCAATGTTAAGAACAACGTGCTAATTAGAGATAGTGTTTCCTGGTTAAGGAAGTGGTTTGGGGTTTTTTTTGCAGCAGCAATATATTTTTTTGGTATCACTGATAGGATTTAACATTTTTAAAAGGCAGTTGAGATTTTAGCTGGTAGGTTATGTTCAGTGAAGGAATATTGGAAAAATATTTATGAAATGGAGCTGTGCTGCTCTGCAGGAAGCAAAGAGGTGTCCATTAGCTGATGGCACAGGAGATGGTTTGCGCTGGCCAGAAGGTAGCCAGTGTTGCGGTGAGTACGGTGCTGTTGGAGTCATGTAGCTGAGAGCGTTTACTACTTTATATCTCTCTTATGGTGCAGTGTAATATCCTGCTTCATTAAAAGTAGCGGGGATAAAAAAATGTTTGTTTTTCTTTACATCGACATTGGCTTATCTAGCAAATCAGCTGCTGATTTGACAAATTCTTTTGAGCTCGATCATGTAGCACATTCATTTTTCATGGAACAGTCCCTTGCTGAAATGGCTTCTGATGACACATTGGCAAGCTACAGAAAATATAAGTTTTGGTGCCATTTTCTCAGCAAGACTTACTCACAGTAGCAGAACACTTGCGCACATAGTTCTTCCAGACACATTTTCCTCTGTAAAACTGAATGTTGGGTTGTATTTATAGAACTGCTCTTAAGCTAGAAAATTACAATCATCTACTTCGCAAATGTGTGTGGGTAGCAGGCTGCAGAATCCAAACAAGCTTCATTTCTGTAGAGAGAAAATCAATGACATGTTGAAATATACAGCAAGCCTGTCCCCAGGGATTCAAACTCTGACAAACAAGCACCCTGAGCTTATGAACTTATCACGTCTCACTTCAAATTATTTTGAAAGACAATTTCAAATTTTACTATTTAGTTCCCAAAGGATAATAGTAATTTCAGACATTCTCAGAGATATGAGCAAGGGCTTGGAAGTACTGACTACAGTGGTTGGATTGCTAGCAGAGGTAGAGCAATGAGGAAATAATACAGTCAGCCTTTTGGCCCTATATTTCTTAAAACAGACTGGGGAAAAAAAGAAAGTTGATGCTGAAAACCTGGGTGAAGAACTTTTCCAGGAGAGGAAAAAAAAAAGGGGGGG
>VYXH01001759.1:878264-911389 GCA_013397275.1 Burhinus bistriatus
GGTGGGTATTGTCATCACTGTAACAGCGAGTCACAGCAAACTATTGCCAAGTACTTAAGCAGAATTGAATCAACAAAGATGTACCGATTTCTGTGTCCTGGGTATGGTCTTAAGTAACTGCTCAGCAGCTTCAGCAGAGATTTCTGCTTGTTTGTATCTATTATTAAGAATAGGAAAAGTTGCCACAGTCATCAATGCAGAAGGCAAAGAAAAGCCTTTTCTCTGCAATTAATAACAGTCTTTTTGGTTGTGTTGGACTTTGAAAGTCTGAAATCTGAAAGAATTTTAACAGAATTCTAAAACAACAGAAAATATTTTCCCTCAGCTGCCTCTTCTGCCGTTATCGATCTAGTGCATTCTTGATCCTCACTTGTAGGCAAAAACACGATGGTAATGGATAATGTTAGCAATGACATTCACAAGAGAGTATGTCTGTGAGAAAGGTGGCCGTTTGCATCCTGTTTGAGTAGATGGTTGCTTTATTTGTACCTAATCTTCACTTATAACTGTAATTTTTAAGGTAAAATAATTTCCAAACTTTCAGGTTCCTTCTTGTCAACTCTGCTTAACCCATCTATTAATACATTGAACGTTAGCGTTCTTTAAAAATACCTTCGAGGTTTGTAACGTTGGAGCCTACAAGTCACCAGTTTCCTGGATGTGTGGAGGAAAGGGCAGACTGGCTGTACAGGGTGGGTAGTGGCTTTTGCATTTGACCAGTACCTAGCCAGTGTCCTCAGAAGGTGAGACTATGCAGTGTCTAGATTTTTTGTCTTATAGAAATGTTAATTAGAAGTTTGAATTAGGCCTGAAAAACTTTCAAAACAGACTAAAATCAGATGGAAAACATAGTCATTATGGATCGTACAGTCATTCAGTTTTATCTGGTGTACAGCTTATTGAAGTAGACAAAATCCTCATAAAATTGCTTGAGAAATGTCATGTGAACCTAGTTGCTCAAAAATATTGAGATTAAGTGTCATAAGTTACTCTTCTAAATCACAATAACGAGTTTCTTAGAACCCAGGGCAATGTGTCAGGTGTAGTCAGGCTGTAGAGAGGAGACTATTAGGTCTTTGTGGTTTATATAATGTGTATGTCTATGCAACACAAAATTACATTAACCTTTCAGACTTACACATTGCGTTGCACATAGAGGTCTAATTAGCTTTCCACTATCACCCCTAGGTTTATTTACAGAATTACAGATTTCCAAATTTTCCCATCTCTTGAATATCCTTACTTAGGATTTTCATTCCCCAGCTATTAGCTTACATTTATTCCAATCTGAGTCGTCTTTTCCTGGGGGAAATTTTGCCTGTTTCTTTGCCACCCTAGTAATGGTGTTTTAATCCAAATTAGTATTTCAATTTCATTGAAACTTAATATTATGAGCAGATTCATTGAAATAGTATTGCTTCCTATTTCAAACTATCTAGTGACAAAATTAATCACAACTAGATATGTTGGCAGCTCCAAATACTGTGTCCCATCTTCCCCCCTACCTGGTGTTCAGCCACGGTCTTCGTTTATGGCCTTCAACCTGTTTTTAATCTAAACCCATGCTAACAATTTTTTTTATATTTAAAATTCCTTACTTTACTTAGGATATATGAAAGCTTTTCCTCCAACAGCCAGTTCTGATTTTATATCAAAGCAAACCATGAAATCTCAAAGTGATATAAATGTGAAAGCAAAAAATCTTGATTATACAGCCTCTTTTGAAAGCTTTTTACACTAACATAGGATTCAACTGTCCAAATGTAGGCATGTATTATATCTATCTCTGAGTTTGTCATCTGCATTCACGTTCTAGTAAATGGAGAAAATAAGCATTTTTAGCCTGTAGTTAATAGCATCCTAAAGAGAAGTCTCAGTCTGTAAAGCAGAATCATGCTCAAGAAATGCCAGTGTCTCTCTGTCCCTCTTCACTAATGGAACAGAGCCCAGATACATGCTCTATAGACAGCAAATGTTAAGCGAGGTGAATTCTGTCTTTAATACCACAGGTGTGTATTTATTAGATTAGGTTTCTAAGCTCTTGCATTAATTTCAGTAACATTTTACATGTGAATCTAAGGCATTATGATCCCTTATTGTAAAATTTTAAAAGATACTTCATTGTCCTTTAATTTGAAGCACTCTAGTACAAGAAAGTGGTAGTATTAAATGCAGTTTTCCCACACTTGGTCACCTTCAGGTTTTTTTGAGGCTCTGCTCCTAGGATGTTGGAAAAAATATTTGTAACAGAAGGTATTTTTATAGTATTCTTGATTTGTACTGCATCAGTAAGAAGGATGTTTGTCCAGCAGGTTTGTTGTCTGTGCTTTCACCTGCTGCAACAACTCCAACTCTTTGCTAACACGTTCAGACTGTGAAAGCTCTCTCAAGAGACTGGAAAGGTTGCTAAGAGCATTGATAGAACTACCGCTGTGGAAATTACCATCCCACAAGTATCATAAAAGTTAATGTTGGTGCTACAGTAGACAAAGTCAACTCTTTAATTTTGGTAGCGGTAAAATAACTTTCTTGTGCCCTTAAATCTGTAAAAGATCGGTCATTTAAAGGAATCTCATATAACATCTATTAACACTGAAATAGAGACATAGGTTTTTCTGTGTGCATCAGTGATAAAGATTCACCAGAAACGATCAGAATTGTTGCAACTCCGTTTTCATATTAAAATGTTAATCTACCAAAGTTCATATACACAACAGGTGTTTTTCAATGGCAGCAGCTTCTGGACTTCATGTTGATCATTTATGCTTGTGTTCTGCTGCTTGTTAGCAAGTTGTTCCACTGGAGGAAAAAAAGGAGTAAGTAACATGATTTTTAAAAGTGCTCGCTTCACCTGAATGCACTTGATGCTGTTTCTTACACCAGATGGAATAAACAACTGATCAGTGTGTTGTTTTTCCCAACAGCATAGCCTCAATAATTCAGCAAGCCTTTTTGCAGAGAGTTACTGCCTTCAACAATTAGCTCCAGGACAAAATGTGGAGAAATCGATAAAAGCATGTTAGGGCACTCAGTTCACACAGAAGATACCTAATATATTTAGGGCAGGTTAACAAATTGAGGTGCCGACACTTGGGGATAAGTATCCCGATAGTTCTGCCTGTGAACTGCATGTATTGATTTTCTTTTGGAATTTTCCTATTTTAGATTTTTCTGTCCCGTCCTTTGTGATTGTTTTAACAAATCAGTAATTTCAAGGTGTTTTGGTCACGTGTTCTTACTGGGTTGCGTGCTGGGTTGATATCTCATGCGCTTGGAAATGGGTTTGGCTTCAGCCTAATGCAGAGGCAAAACAGAGCCAAAGGGGAGTGGGGGTGTGGCTGTGTAAAATACCTCCCCACACAATGCAATGCTTGGTTTTCAGCTATATTTATTATATATCTTGTGACAATTAATTTGCTCCTCTTTATAGCATATATGAAAATACAGGTTGCTACTTACATGTGGGTAATATTAGGTTTGGTTTGTTTGGTATAACCTAGAAAGCTGGAATAAAGAATCTGTCATTTATGTTAAAACCTTATTTCTTTGGCCCGCTCACACTTTTTAGAGTCTATAAAGAGAAGTTTTCAGTGGTATTGAACCTTTCTACATTGTCCTGGTTTGAGGTAAAACAGGACCAATTTTGTTCAGTGGCTTTACTTTATAGTTAGGCCTCTTCTAACTGCTGAAATTAACGGCATGTTATGCAGAAACCGTTCACTCTCAGAGTGATAAGACCCGTGTTTACAGTTGATGCGAAGGAACGGTATGCAGAGAGGCTCTTGCTTATACTTGTTGCTATAACACCCAAGGCCAGCCAACTTTGTTACTTGCCCCGTTGGAGGGTCGGAAGCGGAAAAGCGTAGAGGGGTCACACCTGCGGGGAGGAGCGGACAGGACAGGTGACCCAAAACTGACCAACAGGGTATTCCATCCCATCTGCCTCATGCTCAGTATAAAAGCTGAGGGATCAAAGGGTCGCTCTCTCTTTTCCTCTCTTTCTCTCCTTGTCTGTGCATCTGCCTTTGATCCTGTTCCGGAATCCAGTTCCCGTCCGTCACTGAGTCCAGTCTGGGACTTCCCCGGTGCCTGCTGGTGACGTGATTGTCATCCTGGGAGCTTGATACGGTTTTGTATCTATTTCATTATTTTCTTTTTGTTATCTTATTATTAATATTTCATTAAAGTAGTTTAGCTCTCTCTAAACTCTTAAGTCTCTCTTTTCCTCTCGCTCTCTTGCCTCCCTTCGGGAGTGAAGCAAGAGAGAGAGAGAGCATCTGTCGTTCCACCGGATTGGGCCAATCTGGCCCAAACCACGACACTACATATAGATGTATCCTTGTTGCAGGCTTTGGAGAACAGCAGGGTACAGTCTCAAATGGCTTACGCTGTGCTGCCTGTACTCCTCCCCGTGACAGACCATTGCAATCTGCTTTGTTAGCATCAGGCCTTGGTCAGAACTTGTGGGAATCGTGACCAGCCCTGAGAGGTCCCTGACCTGTTTTGCAACAGGTACATTCAGCAAATTAGAATCTTGTCCTAGAGGATTACTGTATCTAAATATCACTTATGCATATCTAACTGCAAGTAGAAAAGAGAGTTATGCCTTTCCATTTATTAGAAAGTCTATCCTCGTATTTTATGCGCAAGGATTAAAAAAAAAACCCAAACAAACCTAGATAGAAGGAGTTGAATACTTAGTCATTTTAGCTTCCCTTTCATGGAATTGCAAACAGGTGGTAGACAGAAAGAATTAAAGAACGGGGCTTTGAGCAACATAGCCTAGTGGAAGGTGTCCCTGCAGATGGCAGAGCGGTTGGAACTATATGATCTTTAAGGTCCCTTCCAACTCTAACCATTCTATGATTCTATGATTTATTATTGTAAGCCTATGGCCTATCAAGAGGGCTATAGCCTATAACTAGAAATATAAAAAACAATTAAGAGAAATAGAAAAAATAATCTGGAAAAGAACCTGGAATTTTCACTTGTCAATCATCAAAAACTAATGAGGTTCCTCAGGCAATGTGTGAATATGGTCTTTATGTGCCCTGGCTGAGGATGTTTTGGGGAGCTCCAGTGATGTCGGTGGAATTTCCCTGAAGAACACTGAGCCTGTGACTGTGAGTACGTCAGAGGGTTAAGATCTAGACTGCAGTGAGGATAGACCCTCATAGCTTTAAGGCTATGAAGAATCTTCTGTAATACCATCTTGTCACGTTACATCCAGTTGTTCGTTCCAAGGCAGTAGGTTAGAGCTGCAGGGAACTAGTCAATCAGCTTGTCCATGTAGGAGGTCCTGGAAACAGTGGGAGGCAAACATGCAGCTGAGGCAGCCACACAGGATACAGAATAAAAGGGGCAGCAAAGTCAGACTTCTTTTGTATCCGTGTAAGGTTATAAAAAGCCTTGCACCGAGCCTGCCTGCTTGTGACTACTCTGAGAAATGTGAAATGCATTGTTCACTATGCTTTCTCATTTTTAACAGCATTATTTTATCTGGTGTTCCTTCTGCATGTCCTTGAGGAGTAATTTTGGAACATATTCCACTGAAACCAATAAAACTTGTGGGTTTTTTTTGAATCACCTTCCTAATATTTATTGGAGTCATTACACTGGCCTTAAGTCTGGTGAATGCCATTTAGTGCCTTTTATTTGAAGAAAACCCTGTGCTTAAAGTGCAAGAAGCATTCATTGCTTCCGTTTCCTCATTCAAGATGGACACGTGTTCTTGTCTTTTAATTACATGGTAAAGGGGTAGTGTGGCACATACGATTGCTAGGCAGAGGAGACTTTCTCTGGCTAAAACACAAAACTTAGCAGCCAAGGCCAAATGATTAATGCCTGGCTTTGCTGTAGACTGATCCAAAAAAGCTGGCAAATCTCTGCTTGCCTCAAAGTATGGATTGACTGTAGCTCCGAGTCCATTTATACCTCATTTTTGCCAAAGGGAGTGTTCCCAGCACTGCGTTCTTTCTGTCTCCACACACACACATCAATTACTCCCCCCTCAATTACTATCCACTTGCTCTGGGCACTTCCATTACATGAGCTTTGCCACTTAGCACACCCTTTGTGAGCCTGTTCAACTCACAAAGCTGGCAGGAAGCTAAAATAATGGAGCGGGAAGTAGTTTTCCTGGGATTATTTTCCTGCAGGCTTGGCAAATGGAACCAATTCAGTGAGGGATCTGACAAACTCCAGAGCTGGTGCAAGGGGAAGGAGGTGGGCTGTGAGGAGCAGGATGGGATCATATAGCATAGGAAGGCAGAATAGCAGAGGAGGGAGGAGAATGGGAGTACTTTCTTGGTGGGAGCTTAAGTGTAACGTCGGACTGTATTTGTACCCTCTGCTGCCCTGTTTGTCACTGGGGGCTGTACATAACTTGCTGGCTTAGTGTGTCAGTGAATGAGTTCCTCCAAGTCAGCATAGGGTTCAATGGAATAAAATTACTTAAGACACATATATATATTTAAAATAAATTGTCCTTACAGAATTGCTGACCGGAACAATTCAAAGCCAAGTTTTCAGCTAGCATATAAACCAGTGTTATACACTTTTAAGACCAGAAGAGACCATGTGTTTCCCTGCATTTAAATGCTAGTTATGTTTTTTACAGCATCAACACTGTGTTCCCTTGCTTCTCATAAAGGTGAAGTAGCAAGCTTCAGGTAAACGGAAAATACCATAGCTGTGTAAAAATCGGATCTTCACCAGCATTCTGTGCAGGAGAGTTCTTTTTCGACAACCTTTTCAGAATCGTTTGATTATTGAGCAGTGCGCGTAGCTGTTGGCAAAAGCTGTTCTTACGCAAAGGGCCATGACTTTTTTGAGGAATAAAAGAGGCACCGCTTCCTGTCATAGTATATGCCCTTGAGTTTTTTATGAATTTATGAAGATAAATCCTCAGCCAGTGTAAACGTATGTGGCTCCAGTGAGCTCAGACAAAGGTGACTTGTGATATTTTATCCTTGGGTAAAATGATGAGTTGTGGCTGAGCCAATTGCATTGTTCACTACCACGGAAAGGAGCATTTCTGCTCCCAGTCCACAGGCCTACTCTCTTCCTTGTACCGGCTGTGGCGACGGGTGGACTCTGCTGAGCCACTTCAGCTGGCTAGAACTGCAAAAAAAAAATAATTCAAAAAAATATTTACCCTGGGTTGGAAATGTTTCCTCTGTAACTGACTTCATGGTTTTAGTGTGAAATAGCTCACTCAGCTGAGGAAAAAAGTCAAATAGTATTAATCTGGAAAAAAAACCCATGCAAAACCCAGTGTTGCTCACAGTTGCCAACCCAGGGCACAGTCAGAGATGTGGAACCGGTATGGAAGTGAATATGTCAGATAGCAGCAGTCTGGTTTAGTTCTATAGCATTAGATCAGAATCACTTTAAAGACAGAGTTGCTTTTATATTTTATTAGACATCTGGGAATTTAGTTTCCTAAAAGATTTCTGGTGGTGTTGAGTTCTGGGGAAAAAATAATCTACTTTAATATGTAAGTTTTCTTGCACAGACAGTTTCTTTAATATCAAAGCTCTGTATGCCTTTCACATAAAGACTTCTGATAAGAAGATCTAAACTTAAAACAGTTCACTCAATATCTTTGTCTTATTTAGTAAGGATTAAAGAAGATTTTTCTATTTATGTACGATAGAACTGCTTAATGAGAGCTAATGATACAGTCAACAGAAAGTAATTTCATTCCTACTACATTGTGTTGTACAATAGAGTCTGAAATTCATGGAGCTTCTATCAGTTTGATTCAAGCTTATTTAATTCTCTAAATAAAGCTTCTTACATATCGGAAGTGGAAACTAAGAACTGGGATTTGTCGAGTATTTCCTAATGATTTTTTGAAATCATTACCTGAATCAGTTATTGTTATTACATTAATCAGGCTAGAATTAAAAAAAAAAAAAGCATAACAAACAAAATCCCAAACCCCAGTGGAAATTAGGAGAATTTGACCTCATGTAAAACTTTCACTGTGACACTTTCACTATGTGTAGGCAAACCCTGCAGAACGTGTTTAGCTTTGCCATTCATTTTGAACAAAAAAAATCACAAATTAGAAGTTTACTTCAATGAAAGAAATGAGTAAGTAGCTCCTGCTGGCGCAAAGTGTTAACACTGGAGTCGTAGCACTTTCTGCTTGACTGCTAAGCCATAGAGAAAGTTTTCTAGAAGCAGTTTACCGTTTTAACCATGGGACTTATTATGTAAAATAAACAATTATTTATTGGAACTAAAAGAGTATTTTTCTGGGTTAATAACTGGACAATGAGCAATGTATACTGTTTGCTCTCTTTTTAGGGGCTGAGAAAGCAAATTGAAAGGTCAGCTGCTGTGGGTAGCAGAGTTAGAATGCGTGACACTTCAAGGGTGGGCATTCAGATTAGTAGTACAAATATTTGCTTAATCCATTTCTTTAAAACAGTACTGTAATTCTCTGCTACCTCTATCACAAATCTAGGAACTACAGGTCATGATACAGAATAATCAATATCATTCTTTTGGATAACTGATGCATCCTTCAGAGGGTAAATCATCCACTGTGTGGGGCTTTTTCACCTACTGAGAGTCAGACTTCCAAAAAATCAATATGTACTTGGTGGAGTCAGAATTTAGGTTTTGCAGCAAAGTACAGCAGGCTGTATTTCTTCCTGTAAAGCAAGTAGCAGAAGGGGCAGTGTAGTCACTTTTGATTTGCTAATATTCCTTCTAGCTGTTGTAACCATTATGTTAGTGACGGTCATTCTGTGGAAAAAAAAGATTTGGTAATGCTTTTATTTACCTCTCAGACTTGAAAAATAGTATCTCTGGCTACAAAAGGACCCTGTCCTATGTGCTGTGTGTATGTGCACATGTGTGCACATACTCATGTGATTTGAAGCTGCACGTAATCAGATTTGAAGTGCATTATTTTACATTGGACTTGTGCAAGTGTGAAGTAGGTGTCATCTTTTTCTGACAAAATCTCAGTTCATCCCAGTTTGGTATTCTTGCCTTGATAAAAATGTCGTTAGTGTTCAGACCATTATAAAATTCATTTTCTTAGACTCCCCAGCAGATAATCAGAGAAATGAAGCTCACACAGTCCAGTAGTCTCTGCCAATGTGTGAAAAGGTTAATTCACAAAGGCTTTAGCTTTAAAGTGTTAGCTGCTCGAATGAGCCTCCGGGCCTTGGAGGAGGAGTTTGATCTGATGATTGAGTGGTCTCAGTTTCGAGATGCTTTTCTCCGTCATGTTGCAGACTTCTTCAGCTTCTGCTAAAGCCCTCTGTTATTAGAGATGGGTCTGAACATTACCGTTCAGGCTGCCTGCCTGCTCTCAGGACTAACAGGCAGAGGTGGTTGGGCTGGAAGCTTCGCCTGCTCTCTGCTCTTGGCAGTTAGCTCAGATGCCAGCCCTTTTTACCTGGTGGAGAATCTTTTGTTGCCTGTTGACATGAAAGAATTCAGCCAGAAGTCGCTCTGTGTAATAATAAATCAGATTTATCAGTAGGAGTTCTCTCTGTCAGCAAATATCCAGAGTGTTTTTCCAGCATCGTTGTTTTTCGGCTCCCAGCAACCATGCAAACACCGGTTTCTTCAAAATTGCTTCCAATCTTGAGCCCAAGGTTTTAGCTTTTATTGCGTCCCTTAGCAGCAGCCTACCTGGAAACCTTCACAGAAAAATCTAACCCTCTTCTCCAACAAGGCTTGTAATTTCCTGCTAACTTACTGGACTATCAAGGCTCAGAGGGGAACGACTTGAGTTTTTTACACTGTTAATTATGCAAATTAGGAGCCACAAAACTTTCTTTGGACTCTACTCATTCATAAAAGTTACCTCATTTATTTTAACTGCGAAAAAGCCACTGTAAGCTGTGGGGGATTTCACATCACTTTCATGGCCTATTGGCTGGCCTCAACAAAATGAATAGAATGACAGAGGAAAAGCATTTAATCTCTGGCAGTCGGAATCATGCTGCCACTAACCAGCCTCAGCCCTGGAGAGCAGCTGTTACGGTATTTCTAGAAATGCGAGTAAAACCATGTGCTGATATGCCTAACTGGAATTATTAAGCTTAGAGGAAGCTGGTTCTGCTGTGCCAAAGACTTTCCAGTCTTTGGTCTCAGAAACCCTAGAGAGCCATAGTAACTTTGGTAAACCAGTTGGTTCATTGTCCCTGGTGCTAATGGTCTGTGGTTCAGGAAACTGTTCTCTGCCATGAGAAGTGCCCTGGTTGTCTCTAGGCTACACACAGCTCTGCACCTCCACTGGAAAAAGGGCGGGGAGGAAGCACTGAAACAAGCTACAAAAGTTTGAGAATTGCTGCAATAAGGACTTGCAACATTTTTCATTTCTCTACTGTCTTTGGAGGTTATTACTTACACATCCAACTGCAGCGTTCCTCCCTTGCTGCAAATTTGTAAAATCTGCCTTTGAGAAGTGTGTTTTCTACTTGGAGCTCTCAACACAGCAGAGCGTGGCAATGAGCTCCAAGGGGAGATCCTGCAAGGACGCTCATGGTGAGTTGGCACCTGCACTATTGTGTGAAATAACTACTTTAAGTGGAGAAAGAAATCATTAATGAGCTAAATTAAAAATGTCAACTTAGTACTGGACAAATACATTGTAATGCTCTTGTCTTTTTTATTGTTTCAATCATGTGTATAATTTTCTGTTAGACTGGAAATATATGTGGAGTTTAACGATGTATAGGCAGTTTTAATTTCATGACAGTACAAGCCACTGTTTTTTATTACATTAGTGACTTTATAAATTAACCGATTAAATTGTTCAATAGATTTAGGCTTGGTGTATAAAATAGACTAATCTGAAATTTAATTGAATGTGTATCAGTTGTCATTCATATCTTTCGTATAAAAACTTAATGTTATTTGGTACCTGTTTTTTCCAAGCAAAATGAGCACAATTAAGAAGTTCTAATTAGCTGAAAAATGTTTTTATTTTCATTTTGCTTTAATTCCTCACAGAATTGTCTTTATTGTCTGTTAAGGGAATTGCTCCCAAACCATTAGCATTTATCATATTGGAAGACCCATTTTAATTGTACAAACTCTTAAGGCAGACATAGGCAAGGAAAATGTCCACTGGGTTAGTACAGTCTTATGTATAAAATCCCTGGCTCGACTAGTACATACAGAAGGTATTGTGAGTCAACAGTGGCGTCCATTATGGATAGCGTTAGACATGAATTCTAACGGGTGTCTGAAAATGAAAGAGTAATAAATGAAAATAGCTTGAAACCAGAAGCGTACTTGAAACCAAGTTCTACCTTGATCCAATGTTTGAATTGCTTTCTTCCGTGAAAATTCCTAAAAAAGTTTTTGTAGGCATAAGCAGAAGGTAGCAGCCAGGCTACACCAAAGGGTGTGCAAAGCCTATCTGCCAAGAATGGGTGTTGTCAGAGGAGTTGGTTGCCTGTAAGAAAATCCGTCTTTCGTGTTTTGTAGTACTTCTGTAATACCTTCATCTTTGGAATTTACACTGCTGTCTTTGCTGAGTCAAAATAACATTTCGTTTCTCTTACTTCCGTTGTAATCAAAGGCAACTCATACATTCTTAGTCCTTTGGCTTCCATTTAGGCCCAGGCTCGCGCAGATACAGGCCTTTAGATCCAAAAAAGCAGCTCCGTAGCCGGTTCTGTTACTTAAGATACTTGTTACTGTCTGCTGCAATTCACATCTCCGCGCTGCAAAGGTAATTCGAAGTTATTTATTTATTGCCTTTAACTCTCCAACTGCCTCTGAACAGGCACCTACCTCCAGCAGTTGGCAGTACTTTCGGTCAAACGTCCCTGGCTCAGCTTGAGGGTGACCTCCTGGCCAGAGCTCAATCGCTGCTTTCACCTGGGTGAGTCCTCTGCTTAACCGTCATACGAGTCCTGGTCAGGGGACTCACTGGATGGTTGTTCACTGTGAGGGTCTCCCTTTAACGAGCTTGTCACTGGACAGTGGTGGAGGATGAAGGTCTAGCTCAGCACCCAGAACCTCACAATGTTCTGAAAACTCCAGTGCTGCTAAGCAGCACGGCTTGCTTGCTTCCAGACAAGGGAGACGTCAGAGGAGCTTGCAGGCAAAGACCTGGAAGTCTAGTGGCTTTGTTATAAAACAAAGTCCTTTGGGGAGACTGACTGGTTTGAAACAGATGTAATATTACCATTTTGCAACTGGACTTAATAGCCTCATGGAACTTGACAGCACCACCAGCATTTGAATGAATAAAGTTTCTGTCATAGCTGTGAGCTCTGATTTGAACTGATTTTTCAAGTGGCTAGCGGCCAGCTTGTGTTTTTAATACTCTTACAAATGCTAATGCCCGCATGCTAGAGAAGTATCTAAAGAAGACAGACTAAGATGACAGAAATCCAGAAGTTTTCAGATTTTTTCAGTTTAAAGTTGTTTATTTGGGGCGGGATTTAAATGTTTTTTTATATAGGAAATGTTTTTCTGAAAAGAAAACAGATGAAAATTTTATGTAGGTAGAAAACACTAGCATGAAATCTTATATATATCCTGAGAAGTAAAGAAAAATATATCCATCTCCCCTTGGATTATATGAAATGTTGTTAAGTATTTTAATTAACTAGTCAGTTAACCACTTCCAGTTGGAAAGTGCTATAGAAATACAAACTTGTTATTGCTAGTTGTTTTAGTACATGAGTACCAATGAGTATTTCCTACGTTCAAGGCTAATTTCTTCAAAAGGTATATTTAATTAAAAGAAACAACCCTGCAATTTGTCAGTATAGATTCTTTTTGCTGCCAGCAGGTAATGAAGAGCTCCTACTTCAGCGAAGTACCGCAGTCCTGAAAGATTGATTGCAAGTGTGTAAGTTAGCAATATAGTTGCAATTCTCCTGAGAGTTGCAGAAATTTAAAATAGCGCTTCTCCAAAGTTCTGATAATGAAAGAATAAACAGACTTCCCACAAAGAGTTGGCAAGTTTCTTGGAAGTATCCTTGCACGTGAGAGAGCGCTTTCATTAAAAAAAAGCATAAGTTTGCCAAGTAGATGAGTTAAGAGGCGTTATCTTGCGAACAATTTGTCAGTTTTAACTCTGTATTTACCAAACTGATTTCTTTCTTTGGCTTCTTAAGGCCGCAACTTGCAAAGTTCAGCTCGCTAAATTGGGATATATGAAAGCATTGGCTGGAAATGGTGCTCACGGGAGTACATGTCATGTTTTTACGGAGGAGGCTTTTGCTTCTACTAAACACAACGGGGAATGTGTAGGTTTAGGCCAAAAATAGTATTCTACTGTTTAAGGTTTTTGATATTTTCATTTCATTTGTGTATTTTTAGACACTGGTTGTCCAATGTTACAGTTCATTTAAATAACGTGTAACATTCCCTCTTCTTCTTCCAGAGCAGTAATATTAAGCTAAAAAAAAAAAAAAAAATTAAGTGTGCAGCGATTGCTGCTTATTGGAAGTGGATGAAGTACACAAAAGGGAAGCTGTAGACCAAGACATGCTGTTTAATAGCTGAATGGGGATGCAAAGAAGCGCAGGTGTTTGAAGATTAATTTCCTCCGGTAGAAGGAAATAAAAAAGGAAGAAAATTAGTGAAGGATACCCAACCTTGTCTTCAATACAAAATTAGAGCAAATAGAAGGATTCTTTTTAGGATGTTTGTAGCAATATTTCATCAGGAGAAAGCTCAAATGGGGAGAAAGCAACTTTTAAAGCCTAAATTCATGACTGAATTTCCATGATTATACTAAACCAAATGAAATTGTCAAATTTAATTATCTTTAAATTTTTAGCATAAGAATGGTTTTGCACGAAAAGAACATTGTAATACCTTTTCTTTATGTATAATTAACACAATTAGAAGAACTAAGGAGGCAGAGGTACATGGAAGCAGAGTTTAAGAGCTGAAGATAGTAGAGAAAAATACAAAATGAGATATATGAGAGACTCATTGGAAAAATATACTCATCTCAGAGTAACTGTTTTTGGATATTGTGAAGATTAGAGAATTTTTCACGTGGCTTTAAGGGAAGGTATGTATGTGTGACACCATTTCAGGAAAGCATAAATTATCATCTCTAAAGGTTTACTGTCCTTTGAAATACTGCTAAACTATTTTTGAGGGTAAATTTTCAAATGGTGATACGGACCTTAGAATAAGTTACAAGGAGTTTTGTGGTCTCTAACCCTCCTCTTATCCTTTTATGAAACTGAGAGGAAGCTAGCCCATAGAAGATGGTGATTACAGTAAGGGTCAGAAATTTCTCTTTACTCACAGAGGATTATCATTAAAGAGTTGTCGAAATCTCAGTTATTCCTGGAGTTCTGAGTAATAATGGCAGCCAAGACTCTGAGTTAAAGGAATAAAGAATAAATAGGTAACTGAAGATAAATTCCTTGCCTCAAGCTAGATTTTTCTGAGAAAACTCAACACTTTACTGTGAACTTTAGCTTTTCCTTCTGCCCCTCAAAAATCTCATTTACTGTTAAAGCTGCCTAATTGGGCTAGTATGAGAACAGTTGCTTATCCAGGCCAGCCACTTTTTCATACCGAAATCTTTTTTTAATTCGTGTTCTATCATATCATTACTTTTTATGTGTGATTTTATATAGATTACAGTAATTATAGAGAAATATTGAATCAGATCTCCTACAGGTTGGAGATAAGAGGTCTTGAAAACATCTACTTCTGATGTGTTTCTCAGCAGGATCCATTTCATTATTATGAAATTATCACAAGAAACCAGAGCTGTTTGGACAATAATATGTGATGAATGCTCTGATAAAAGAACAGTAGAGAGCTAAGTCTAGTAAAGCAAAATATGCAGCTATGAAAAACAGAAGTTGTGGCACAGTAAATAGGATAACATCTCTGAGCTTTCAATATCTTCAGTCAGAAGAATAACTTGCTCTGTGACAAATATAGGACGAAGTGAAGGATCAGATTAAACCCAAGAACATCAGGGTGTTTGGGGTTCCAAAAGGTGCACAGGGAGATAATTCATTTTTTGATTGCTTGATTTGAAAGATACTTCATCTTCATATCAGAAACTTTGCTTTATGTAATGAAAAACACACCATTTTCAAAGCAGGCAAAATAGGAAGGAGATGCAGGTGCTGTTTAGTCTGAGATATAAGAGATGGAAGGGACATTTAGGTTGATGGGAAAAACAAGCTTTTATCCAAGAAGAGATTTTTTTCCTTATCTAGTATTCAGGCCTCCAGTCACATGTGAAGGGTTTATTTTGATTTCTCCATTAAAAACAAAAAGCAGACAGACATGCAGTGGTAGAATAAAGTCATATAGAGGAGAATTTGTGGTGGTCTTTCATGTGCGTTTTCATTGTATGTAAGCTCAAATGGAGATGAACCAAACTGCACTTGCATCTAGGTTCTTGCCCTCAGCAATGTTACACCATATTTCTGGAGAGGTAGTATAAGGCAAAAAACTGCTGGGTTGAACTCCAAGCACAGTTTTTTAATTATTTTTTTTTCCAATTTATTTTTTCAACAGAAAAGTATTAGTGATGATGACTAATAAAACATCAAAGACAATTATTGGTACTAGCTACATTTTCTTTGAAAACTGAAGGTGGGATTTTTCTTTTTGGTTGATTGGTTGGCCTGAAAAGGTCCTAATAACACTGTGTCAGAAGGAATTTTCCTTCAAAATTCATGCCTCATGTTTGCCTTCAATCTGATGTCAGCAGTGTTCTTTCATTTGCTCTTTATCCATGTAATAGGCTATTTAATAGTTAAGCGTTGCTCTTTTCCCCTGTGAAAAGCTGTGAATCATGTGGTGGCGGAATCTCATTCCAAATATCTGTCTTCATTTTTGAAACAACAAAAAGCAGATTTTCGAAAGAACAAATGAACTTTTCATCTAGCAGTATTATTAGTTGTTTTATCAATAAAACATTTACTTTTGCACCAGTCCTCCAAACAGTTTGATTATAGTTTCACTTTTAAAAGCTTGGCAGTCCCTTTTTCTTCAATAAGACTACAACTTTTTCTCATCACCCAGATACTCACACCTTTTTCTTGGCTATTTGGAGGTTTAATATTTTGAAGGCGAAAATAAGGAGTAGGATTTATTATTGACATCCAGTAGTTTCTGTGCTTCCATGAGGAAATAAAGGTTATTGTAATTAAATGCTAATATTACAAATGTGTGTGTATATATATATATATATATAATTTTTCTCTCCTGAATAGTCTTCCTTGGCACTTTTTTCCTTACTAAAGCAATTCATCAATGTGACTGACTGGAAGTTTGAAGGTCTGAGACTCACATAACCCAGTCTGCTTAATCCAGTTCTAGTTAGACTGATCAAGTATGGATTGAAGTCATCGCTGCTCTTTGTGAAATGAAGCAAACTTGTTCAGCTGTTTGGTCATTCAGGAACATTTGGCGTTGGGGTTAGTGTTCAACTACCAAACTTCAGACTACCAGCTTTGATTCCTAGTTTAGGATTTCAGTCTCCCAGGACTCATATGGGTGCAAAAGGGGGGGAAAAAAGAGTATGGTGAAAGGAATATGTGGAAGGGCAAAAGGACAGTTCTGTGGATTAAAAGAGAATAGCTCTCCAGAGAGTGATTCAATGCACCTAAATTAGGCCGTCATGTCTCTTACAAGACTATTCTCACTTTCAAACACGATTTTTTCATTTGCTGTCTTTCACGTCCCTTTCAGCCTACAGTCCTCCTCTGCTAAAACAGTGGACTTTTGGGGGGAATAAGAGTAGAGTTGTTCTAGCTGGTGGGTTTTGTCTTTGGAGCATCCCGAAATGTCATTTCACAAATCTTTTTGCCTCACGCAAGTCTGTTCCAGAAGAGTTCAGACACTTCAAGCCTCTTTCTAATGGTGCTTCTGGCAGGAGAACTGCTAAAAACTTAAGGAAGCTCAGGTGCCATTACCTGCATCTCCTGCTAGTAACAAATGGTGACTAGAATATGTGAAACTATTACTAAATTACTAATCTAGTATATATTTAATTCATTAGAAAATACACGTATATTGTCAGTGGCACACAGAGTGTTATGTATACACATGTGAGTGTATAAATACACAGATGTACGTATGCATATATGTATAATGCCACTGATAAATGCCAAGTTAGATTTCATTTCTTGTGGTAATACCAGACTTAGTCCTCACTTACTCTTCAAATAAATGATGTTTATTTATATGTGCTATCTAACTATCAAGTACAAGAAGTCCAGTCTGTGTATTGTCCCTGCAGAAATACTCCATCTTGTGAATTCTCCCAAAGCTTCCTAGTTTATTTTCCTCACCTCTCTCAGGTTATATTAATGCCACGCAGGTACTTAAAATCTAGCTTGGTAATTCAGTCTGAATGTATGTCTTTACTGCTAACTCAAGTCCATGTAAACGTTCCTAAGCTTAGCTATACATCAGCTAGCTCAGCCTCTGATGGAAGGGCTGCCAGTGCGGCACAGGATTCGTTATGGTCTGTGAAGACTCCTCCAGGACCTTAGGGAAAGACGGGCAGATAGTCCATAGATTGTGATTATATGTTGCTCTAATTAAAAGCTAATTCTGGATGACCTCAGCATATGCTCCCTAATATTCAAATACAAAGCAAAAAGCAAAAATAATATTTTCTTTGTATCTCATCAAATTGCAAACAACTATGATCTTAGGAACTATGTAGCAATCAAGCAGTATGACGGAAACAAAACAGAAAAGGAAAGACAGTGAATCCTATAACGTATCACATTTTCCCCCAGGTATTTAGGGAAAAGAGAGAAATAGTGCCAAAAAAAATTGGAGTTCAAGGCAGAGGTTTTTAATGGCCTCAAATACTATTTTAAAAATGCACCCAAACACCTGATTTGATTTTTATGTAGGCAACATTTGTTCATTTGCAGTTGTCTGTATGGGAAATATAGTAGACATATTTTACTTAAGGAATACGTTGCCCCATAAATGACTGTTTGAGCATCTCATCCACTGTTTCCCAATAGATAGGTTTTCAGCTGGATTCAATCTAATTTCGCATCATCTTTTTCCCCTCTCAAAACAAAAACAACAGACTCTTTCTTGCCTAGTTCTTTTGTAAACTGGATTGTACTTTTGACAGCTCTCCAGCCCGGTGGCTTTTTGGCAATGCAGCAGACTATCGCTGTGATCTTGTGGTCATATGTTGTGATTCAGAAGTTGACAGTCCCATGTAATGGTTTAGAGTGAATCTGAGCATTTGAATTCATGTTAACACTTGAACCTTCTCGTTCTTAAGCCTAGCGCTTTGCTTTATTTTAATTATGCAGATTGAATATTGGGAGTTACAAAGAAATAAGAAAAAGCAAAAGAGAGGAGATTATTACATGATGGTGTAAATCCACGCTGTGTCTGCTTCTTGAACTTTGTGTGCAGTTCTGGTCCCTTTATTTCATTGTAATAATGTAGGTTTGAAAAATATTTGGAGGTTGATTGCAGAGATGATCAAACATCTGGAACAACTTTTAACCCACATGAGTGAGTACACCATCACTCTTCAGCCTGGAGAAGGAGGCCAAAAGAAGACCATGAGTAGCATAGAGAGGAGGCTGAAAAGGCAATGAGCGTTCATTGGTTCTTCCATTACAAAAACTTAAAGGGCTACAGATGAGACTAGTACGTAAAGTGGTTCCTCACAGGCCAAATGATGAAATTTTATTTTCAAAAAGTGATGAATTTGTGGAGGAGAACTGTATGCAAGGCTATCGCATATAAATGCGAATGAAGTCCATGATGTAATTTGCTCAAGTCTAGAAAAAATTCAAAGAAATATCACTGCATGCTAGCCTTCATCTTAATATTCTTCACCAAGCGTTCATTGTTAGTACTGCTGGAGAGCTTGGATCTGGTTGGTAGGGCTATTCTTTCCCTTTTTTAATGAAAAGCACTGTAGAACATTTTTAAGGACAGGACCAAAAGGAAGTAGACTTATCTAGATATGGAATTTATAAACCTGGTTATCACATCTTTATCTAAACCTGTTTAAATGGAAAAACACCTGGAGTCCCCAGCTGGTGGTTGTCTTTTACATGTTAAAGATTTTCAGTCAAATTTCTTAGAATTTGAAGAGATCGGGATTTCAGTAGTGTAAGAGTTTCGATGGTCAGAGAGGTGGAGTTTCCTTCTCCCGTCTAATAAGATGTGTGACATGTTTCTTATCCTGCCATGTTAGACTTCATCTGGTAAACCAGAACAAATTCTCCCAATTTCCGTTTGTAGGCACTTTGCAGTTTGTGTCTTGAATGTCTCCATCAGTCTTTTATCCATCCCTGCTACTGTATATTTTTGACATATATCTGTTTTTGATGTATGTTTCGGTCTGACTATGTATTTGTTAAAAGGTGACCTTTTGATTTGATTGTTTGGCTGACTTTAGTGCTAATAAGCTGAAGGATGAGGTGTCTAATGAATCCTGTGTATAGAAATAATGATAGATGACTTATTTGGAATTCTACAGACACAGTATGGCCAAGCATGCTGAGGAGTCCCTGGAACTGAACCAATCTTATGGTGGGAAGCTTTATTGATTACACAGAGACAGGGCACATTTTAATCATTTTTACAACACTGTACTGCCTAAGGTACTAAAATCCATTAAATGAGGATTATAAACTTTGTTTTAAACTGGATCCTAAATTGTTTCTTGATGTACAGTCCACAGCAACTCGGTGGGATCAATCACAGTTACTAAGGCATATTAAAATCAACTTGTTTAATTTTAATTGTTCATACGCCTGACCCTCTGTGAGGCAGCTGTTCATTAAAGCTAAATTGCTTTTCTCCCAGACAGGCGTTCCATTTCACTTCATGGTAGATTTTTGCCTTGTACGCTAACCAGCATTTTGCTTTCCTTTCTCCCGTCTTTCTCCTGGCCTATGATTCTCATTTCTCTTCAGATAATTTTCTCTCTTTTTTGCCTTTTATTCTCATTAGCAGAAGCTGCAGCTTTGCCAATGAGTCAACTTTAATAAAGTAGGTGGATCATTTGAATTATTAGTTGATGTAAAGTTACAGACCTGGAGCTCTTTTTCAGCAGTCTCTGTTAACCTATGCTACGTGAGTGATTATGCTTGCGGACTCCTAATCAGATCATAAAAACTGCTGGCTGTATTGATGGGTGTATTGTGAACAGGTACATTTATTGTAAACTTGTATTATATTTTCTGTATAGCTGGATACATTTTAGTGTCCTGTGCTCTGTTTTTTCTTAGGGGAATTCTAGAAAGCTATTTAGTAATTTCCTTCCTGCTGTTGCATCTTCTGTCATCCTGTGTTTCGATGGTGAAAGAGCCCTGTTCAATTTGTATCAATTTATTTCCTTCCTCCAGTATCTAAAGTTAATCATAGACTTTAATATCAGAAAAGGAGTCGTCTTAATCTCACACATAATGTATTAAATGTTAGTGTTGCCCTAATCTTCTTTCGATAGAATGGACTTATAAATACCTACTTGCTGCCCAGCACGGACACAAGGGGATTCTCTCTATTCTGAAGAGTGTTGGGTGCTTTCAAATTTCCAGTTTATTTTGAGGATTTTCTGTGTCCTTCAAGAGGCAGTTGAAGCTTCTATTTCTGGTCAGTACTTCTAGGTTGATAGGAAATGCAGGGAAATGAGAATAAAATTACTGTTTTTCATTTATTGAAAGGTAGCACTTTTTGAAAGAGAACAGGTGGATGCAAGAGACAGGTGAGCAAAACCAGAATACTGAATCTTTTTGGAAAAACAGCAATGGTTCCAGCACACCAGTTTTAAAACTACTGAGTTTGTATAAGGCATTACAGTAATGGCACATTAAGGCAATAAGCGGAAGAGTTTAGGATGATTTGGACATGTTATCTGTGATTTTTGATGCAAAGGGAGTCAGTGGTAAGGGAGAAAAGATGCACGTCTGAAAATCTAATGCAATATGAAGTTGAAGAAGTAGAATTTCTTCTACAGTAGAAGAAGAAATGAGAACCTAAGTGGTATATAAAATAATGTAAAGTTATCAAGCGCCGTTATATGCATAAAGAACACCATGTAATTCTGTATTTATAGATTTTACTAAAACTGTTACCCTAATGATAGCCTTAGACCCTTTAGGTTTTAGAGCACTCTGCGGATTTTTGCATAGTTTCTGTTCCCATTAAAAAATGAAGGGTGATTTTTTTCATATGGATGATTCCCATAATTTTATGAGTTTAGTTCAGATGTGACTTGTCTGTTTCTGCTTTATTTCTCATTTTTCATGTACATTCTGTCCTACTTTTGCAGCAGATTTTAAAATGCAAGCTGCCATCTTCCAGCAGGTGTGGGGGGCAGAGGGACAGCATACACTGCTGTCTTGCTGTGGTAGTCGAAAGCTTGGTAAAGTAGGGAGCTCTTCAGAACTCACTCTTCTTTTTTTTTCTTGGCTACATATAATAATTTGCACTGACTTTGGATTTTGGGGGTTTTCTAAGCCAATAAGAAGTGTTGGAAATAGGAAAAGCATTCTATAAATACAGGTATCTTGCAGATCTCTTGAGATCTGGAGGCCACAGTCCACTGAGCTTCAGTTATTTATCTATAACTCATCCTTTGCAGCTGGCTTGCCTTCTTCTGTGGGCTTGTACGAGAGCAGACAAAGCCCACAATCCTGTCCTGTGACCTCCTGTCTCTTCTTCGAATGACTGATAAAGCCACACCTGATGGTTACATGTTTCTAGGCTGAATTTCTAGAGATACATGTCACTTAGCAATGCTGAGTGTGCCTTAGTTCAGCCTCTCCTCACTTAGTATGCCTGCTGAACATTTTCTTCTACTACATGTATCTTCAAATACAAAGGGGGTTTCCAAAATTCAGCAAAAGTTTAAAGGAGAGTATACTGTTTGCAGAGATTGTTCTGTGAGGGTTCATGAGCTTTGGGATGCACTCCCTCGTTGATCTTAAATAGCGTGAATTTGTTAGTATGTTTTTAGAGTAAATAAACAGCTATCTCAGTGCGACTTTGTTCTTAATTATCTGGAAGGGCAAAATTTTAAACTAGAGGTCTATTGAGGTGAACTTACCCTCTAAATAAAGCACAAATTCTCTTTTAAAAAGGCCTGACAAGTTACTAGTTTTATTTAGGTAGATCTCTCCACAGAACTGCCAGATAGTAAAACAAATACATGATTTAACTGCTTTCCTCTGACTGGGCCAAACTCAGGAAAAGATGTTTTGCCATAAGAAGGGGGTGAGATTTGCTTCTATATGCATATAATCTGAGAAAGTCATTATTATGAATAATGGGGCATCTGAATCGGAAGAGCCCCATGGCTCGTATAAAAATCTCACTAAAATAGAACTCTAGGATATTCTCCCTAGTTTTTATTATAAGTCCCAGGCAAACAGTCCCAGAAATGAAAATCCTCTAGGCAATGTTAAATGTAACTCAGCCTTGACTTGCAGGAATTCATCTTCAGAATGGAAAAATTGTTTGTCTCTATGTCCAATTAATTCTTGGCTTTCATTTGAAACTGCCAGCAGGTTTGCCAACCCAGTTTTGATGGGTTTTATTTATGTGTATAAATCCTTGTTGGCTGAGAATTAGTCACATATATATTGGAAGGTGATTCTTTTATTTACCAGCAACCTGCATCAAAATGTACACAAGAGACCTGAAAATGAAAGAATCTGTCTCACCTTATAAGCCACAGAGCCAATCACTCTCTTTGAATAGCTTTCAACCCAGCATGCCCCATACAGGCAGCAGGTAAACCAGTGAAACACTGATTATTAACAGAAAACAAAATAGATATATTATTATCTTCCTGCCTAAAACCCCGGTTAGAAAATAAGTTTCCTGAATTCCTCAGACTTGCTTTATATGAGGGAAAAGTTTCATTTTCTGTACTTGCAAGCTCTCTCAATTTATTCTAAAAATGAGAAACAGTAATGATTGTAATGTTTTTGATCAAGCACATAAGACATATTGCAGAGTGTTTGAGAGTTATTGCAAGTTTGCTTTGCAAATTCACTTGGATTCATTCCAGCATTTGGAATAGGCCTGTGGGTTTTTTCCGTTATCAATTTTAATGTTATGCTCCAATACAGATTTCCCACTCATAATCTTTCTCTTACTACAGAGGAAGATGGCAACACTGTCATTCCCACTCTCGGTATGTGGACATCAATCCTGGCTAGATTATTTTGCCCTTGTCTGAAACTCATGCTGAGTTCCCAACCGTCCAGTGGCTTAGTGAAGCGTATAATAATCAGGGGTCTTATGAACTGGAACCTCCTGGTTCAGTTGGTGCTTTGGCAAGTTGTTGATCATCTACAACAGCCTCAGGGATTTTCTTTGACGAAGTGCCTGAGAAGGCTTATGTGTGTCCAGCAAGAATAAACAGTGACTCAAGCAGTTACCTTTTCTTAGAGATATTTTTATTTAAAAAAGATAAAATTAATTGTGACCTGCACTCTTCAAAATCAATTACATTCTTGCAGTACGTTTACTCTGTTCAAGCTAAAACGTGGAGTTGTGTGCATTCTGACTCGGTATATACCCTGATGTGATGTGCCAGTGTCTACCAGGAGAAACCGAGTGTTAACGCTGTGGAATAAATCAGGACCAAATTGATGAAAGTCCGTAGAAATCAGTATTGTTAGGCATGCATGTTGGTCATGTTTAAGGATATATTTGAGTCAAAAACTTGTTCTATGTTTTGTTTACTGATGAAACAGCCTCCATTAACAGCTTGCCTACCTATTTAATTGCTTCCAAATCATGTTTTACCAAAAAAGCTGTAGAGCAGAAAGTGTATATCAAAAAAGTGTGAACTGCATAAAAAAATTATGCTGACCTCATATTCTTTCTTGAACTTAATTTGTATTTCCGTATTCTCTGGTTATTTAAAGTGCTTAAGAGAAAGTGAATGTGGAAGAAAGAACAGAATAATTTAGTATATAGCAAACTTAAAATTTATGTGCATAATTCTAGATGTCATAGGCTTCTGAAGAACAAAGATGGACAAGCGCAGCTAGCTGACTTTTCCTGCAAATACACAAGTATCTGAATTGTGTATAATCTCGTAATGTAATATATTATGTTTCCACAACGCAAAAAATACCTTACAATAAAATAATTTGTAGTTTGAATCCAAAATAAAATCAGCAATTTTAGCATGAAAATAAAGAAAATTCTAAATTAAAGCTTTTAAAATCTTCAATTGATAGAAACAAATTAAAAAAAAAAGTTAAGCAGTAAAAATTATAAAATGCAGATTTGTTTTTAATTCTAAATCATCACAGAATCATTGAATGGTTTGGGTTGGAAGAGACCTTTAAAGATCATCTAGTTCCAACCCCCCTGCCATGGGCAGGGACACCTCCCACTAGACCAGGTTGCTCAAAGCCCCGTCCAACCTGGCTTTGAACACCTCCAGGGATGGGGTAGCGACAGCTTCTCTGGGCAGCCTGTTCCGGTGCCTCGCCACCCTCACAGTAAAGAATTTCTTTCTTAATATCTCATCTAAATCTCCCCTCTTTCAGTTTAGAACCGTTAGCCCTCGTCGTAGTGCTCCACTCCCTGATCAAGAGGCCCTCCTCATCTTTCCTGTAGGCCTCCTTTAGGTACTGGAAGGGGCTATGAGGTCTCCCCAGAGCCTTTTCTTCTCCAGGCTGAACAACCCCAACTCTCTCAGCCTGTCTTCATAGGAGAGGGGCTCTAACCCGCTAATCATCTTCATTGCTCCAATGGGTCTGTGTCCTTCTTATGTTGGGGGCCCCAGAGCTGGGTGCAGTATTCCAGGTGGGGTCTCACAAGAGCAGAGGGGCAGAATCACCTCCCTTGACCTGCTGGCCACGCTTCTTTTGATGCAGCCCAGGATACGGTTAGTTAAGTTACTAGTCAGTAACTTAAGATTTTACCAATAGCAGATATGAAGTCTGCTCTGAATCTAATGGAGCTGAATTTCCAAGAATCAGTTCTTCAGGAAAGGATCAGGGAGTCAGAGTGTTCGCAAAGAACGAAGGCAGGCTATTATCAAGAAAGCAGTTGTTGTATTGGGATAGATATGGTAGGCAGTACCCCTCACAAAAGGCGCACAGTAAGCCCTTTGCTCTACTCAGCATGGGTCAGAGCTCATCTGGAGTACCTGTGCAAAGTCCGGACACTGCACTGCAAGAAAAAGATCTGTGCAAACTGAAGAGAATCCAGAGGAGACCAAAAAGAACATTTAGAAGCTCCAAAATAGGCCCTCTAGGGAAAGACTTTTGGAGCTACTTCGCATAGAAAAGAGAAGATAAAGAAGTGATATGTAAAAGCTACCTTCAATATGGCAAAGGAGAAATTATTGTCCATGTCCATGGATAGGAAAAGAATCAAAAAGCTTGAAATACATTGAGATTTATCTTAAACATCAGGAAAAACTTCCTAATGGTATGGTTAGTTAAACACTGGAACAAGGGTTGGTTTAAACAAAAACAAAATGAGCAATTATATAAGCAGCAGTAAAATCGTAGAAACAGCAGATGTATTCCCTCAATCAGCTTCATTTTGGTGGCCAGACCAGGCAAACTCTTTGGCCAGAATAACAGGGATCTGTAACTGAGGGATACACACCTGGTCCCTCTTCATGACTTTACCTTGCTTTTAGAGGAATGGGTTTGTGAGCGGGAGACTGCCCCGGCAGTGGAAAGGGTGGCGGGGAGGACCTGGAGCTTTTCCTCTAGCTCCCTGCTCTTGGCTTGCAGCACCTTGTTCAGGCATGCAGCCATGGCCTCTAAACTGCTCCAAGGATCATGGCTCCAAGGAGTAGAGCAGACCAAGTTTGGGAGGATTTTTTGTCAAATACTGAAAAGTCTCAGCAAAATTAAAGTTTGCTGAAAATAGAGGGAGATGCATGAGCAAGTCCTAATAAGAACTCATAAAGATGGGACTGTGGGGAGCCTCCATCACTGGAGGCCATTAAGAATGGGTTTGACAGTCATTTTAGAGCTGTCACTGATTGCGTCCTGGGGCAGAGAGACGGCTTACGTGGCCTCGTAATGTTCTTTCTGTTATTCCTTTGCTATCTGCTTCTGTAGTGAGACCTCTTTTAGAAAGGGTCTGATTCCAAATACAGCTTCTGTTGAGGACTGCTTGTGGGTGAAATGACAGTATAAAAAAACATCCAGAGAAGGAAGGCGATTAGCTAATTTAGAATATTTTTAAAGCTATTCAACACCTCTCTCAGTATGTTCCTGTAAAGAGTTTTACAAAGATGAGACTCCTTTATATTTTTATGAAATCTGTTTGAATGTTTCTAGGTTAAATACATATGTGGAGTATTTGAGGAGTGTGATTAGAATTCCCAATATTGTTCCTACATTCTCAAATTACCTTGAAAATGAATTTTCCTATCTCTGCATTGATCTCCCATAGGTTTCCTAAAGGACAGGACAGTCTTCCCCCCAGCTGGGTTTTCACAGCCACATTATGTGTTGGCATAATCCCAGTGAAGCTAATAGAATCACACAACTGGAGAATTTGTGGTTAAAGAGATAGTACTGGGTAGGTGAGATACTGGGTTGTTTACTGAGATGCTCTCAAGTAGTTGATACTAGGCTGATAAGATTTGTTTTACACAGATAGCTGTATGGGTAGTTAGTGAAGAACTGCAGAAGACGATTACTGAAAATAATTGATTTTCGAACTACAGTTCTTTCCCAATTAAAATTGTCCTGAGGCACTCAAAAGCTATAATTTAAAGTTGCAATAGAAATCCAAGTCAGTCCTCACTTGCAGTGATTTTTTAGATATAGTAACCATTTTGAGTCATGCAAGCAGTAAAAAACCCCTCCTCTTTATTGTAAATTATTTAACTTTACACTTTAATTGGATTAAAATTGATTTTGGTTTGTTTTTCAAATATGTTCCAACCAGGAAATTGGGGGCCATTTTTCATACAGGGAAAAAAAATGGATAAAAATCCCCACTCTGATGTAATCAGCTCAAACTTTACCATTGGCTTTGGTGACACCAAATCTTACCCAGTGCCCTAAACCAGATTTCACTAGAGAAGAACGGAACCAATATCAGCCCTGGTCATGTGAAATACCTTACTTTTGTGAGCTTACTGTGGGCTACTAGTCTGGTCACTTTAGTTCCAGAGTATTTTGTACAGGCCTGCTTTGTCTGTAGAGATGAGAGAAGCTGGTATTTCCAATTAAGAATTCTAATGCTTACAATATGGGGATTTGCTCTTAGAACAAAGCTGCTACACAGCAGCAACATCCATAATACACACATGCTGGGAAAATAAGAGGTAAATTTAACCCAGACTCTCTTCCCCTCTGTAGTCCTTCTGCTTTTGATCCACATAGGATCATTCTAGTCCAGTTTTAAGTCTTCCACCTCTGTTCACTCATTAGTCTGCTCAGCAGCCTCTCCTTTCTCCAGCCTTGCCTCTGATTTGATGCAAAATTTTATATAGGTTTATTTTTGTGAAATGGAATTTCTAAAGGGTTGTGATTATTTGACATGAGAACTTGCAAAAGAAAATATGATACACTTCAGATAATGCTTACATGAAGTAACATACAGTAATAGTTATTGTCAGTTCAAGGAAAGGTAGATATCTTTGCTGGCATTTATTTTATTTCCAGTTCAGGTTCGTCTGACTCACTTCAACACTAGAAATACTATGTGTTTGTGACAGAAATAAATTCTTGTCCAAGAAGTTTCCCACCCCAACCCTTGCTTGTGGGCTCTATTAATAGAGTAACTTCAGCATCATGATGTCTACTCAGGGCTTTGACTTTGCCAGAAAATATTGATCTGTAGCATGATCTGTCCAAGGGCAACAGCATCATTAATTGCTAAGTGATCTGCAAAACAATTAGAGACCTCCTGGCTGTTGTACAAATAGATGAATGGAGCTGTCTACCTAATCAGATACGGTTGTATCTATCTATGGACCCAATTGTGTTGTTCAGAACCGTCTTCAACATCTGTCACCTTCCCACTTCTCACAATAACATATGCCATGCTCTGCTCTGTGGGGGTCCTGCTCAAAAGCCTTTGAGGAGAATTTTCTTTGCAGGGGAAGATGTGCAGAGTTTTTAAGGAAGTTTTTATCCCGTATCTACTTTCTCAGATTTGCTTTTTGAGAGACAAGCAGGATTAAGCTAAAGATTATAAGCATATAAGAAGCTGTAATTCATATTTGCATTCACGGCGTGAAAGCAGGACAAATATATTAAAAGTGAACTCGGAGGCTGCACATGGTGAATTTAGCACTTAAGGAAATGAATAGGATTGATGATTTTCTAGGCTGTGTTGTTCGGCACCTTATGCAGTGGGAGTCTGGCCTTAAATTGGGTCTCTCAGGAGTAAATGGTTAAGGGTAAGAGTGTGCATTTATCAGTGTCGTGTTTCTGTATGAAGGAAACCAGTTAGGAAGGAAATACACAATTAGTATCAGTGCCCTTAAAGTTAGATGGCACAAATGCTGCCTAAGTGTCCTCTGCTTAAAATGCTTGTATTGGGCTCCAGGTGATTATTGCAGAACCAGAGCAGCCACAATCAAAGGTATTCTGTCAGACAGGTAAGAGGGAATTAAATTTGTGATGCGGCGGAGTGATGACTATGGTAGGATGTGTTCTATGAACGCACTCATGTTTTCCTGACTATTCCTGTTGTAGGTTTCTAGACACTTTGAAGGATTCAGTCTACTGTTTGGGGGAGGGTGAGGAAACTGTCTTTTCATCAAGACAAATTGTATCTTTAGGAGTGTCTCCCAGCATTTAAAAAGTAAACATAAGCACTGCATGCCACACATTGACGCTGTTTGTGTGCGATACTTGGTTTAGTGCCTCTGGACAATTCACTATTGAAGATTAGATGCTAATATTTGACTTTCTTCACATTCTTTGTTTAAATATGTCATTGTTTTAAAGCTCTTTTTTTTTTTTTGTACCTGGCAATGAGGTTTGTTAGCAAAATTCCTGTGGCGGTCACTTTGTCATTCCAGCTAGAATTTGAAGTTGCTTTTGGTTCAAATGATGCACAGATTTTAAGACATTTTCCTCTGTACAGTATCAGTTTAGCACAAAAACAATGAGAAATATACCCAGTGGGTGACTTCCAGTATTCCTATTGCTATATCTGACCTAATTTTAGTCAGTCAAATTCTACAGAGAAGCTGTTATTTCTTTGAATACAGGTCTTGCTACCTACAGTACAAGGGCCAGAAGATGAGCACAAGCAGGAAAGCTCATGCTTGAGAACAGAAGTGTGTAGGCTGGTTCTTTATATGTGATTTAGCTCCTGCTTCTTTTAAGGACTGGTTAATCTTTCTAAATTAGCAGCAGATCCACTGACCATCCTTCCAATCCCTCCGAAGGAAAAGAGATGAGGGATTCCCTGCCTGAGTGATTGAGTGCAGTCCCCATTATCCTGTATCTCTGGGCAGGGCACTGTGAAAGAGCCAAGAGGATTTATCTGGTAGATAGAGGGGTTGGAAGGAGAAAGCGATCCTTTTAAAACAACCAGAAAAGCAACCTGATGATTGTTCCTTTAAGAAGCAGTTCCTAAAAAAATTGAACTTTTCTATAAAAACAGCTGTGTGGTTCCTGTTCTTATTTCGTCTTTAAGCATGTCTTCTGCACGTGGATACAAGCAATACCATTTTTACAAAAATGATCCCTATTTCAGTAGAATGGTTTTGTGATGCTTTCATTGACATCACATCAGGGGTTAGGTGGTGCAACAGAATAATAAACTGGCTTTCCACCTTCTGCAAACAGGTGTCCAGGTACACTGTAGATCACATGTAAAAATGAGTCTGGCGGTCCTGTCCTTACCGCTCTGTTTTATAGCCCAAAAAGGGGAAGAAGAACATGAAAAATACTTAATTCTTGGCAAGCTCCCAATTTAATTTTTCATCCATATATTCTGCTGCCCTCCATTCAAATAAAAACAAACACAAATCATAATGCAGGTCACAAGAAAGGTAACAGAAAGTCTGAAGCAATAGCCTTAACAGTGACAATCAAATTTTCTAACTGCACAGCACTGCAAAGGGTAGGTGTTTATAGCAGGGGAGATTTGGTCTTTATTCATACATTATTTTAGTTTCCACAGTTACTGAGGATTGGAGAAGACTCCCACAACTCAGCTTATGCTTTTCCTAGCACTGCTCTTGTGTTACTGGCAGTTGGGATTTGGAGCTGCAACAGTGCTATTTCACTTGCATAAGCAAAAAGCTTTCCTGGGAAGGTGGCATTGTACTGACTTAATTATACAAAATAAGAATTTTTCTGGAGTATAAGGTGTAAGAATGGAGGATTTGGGCCTATAAATATTTTATGCAGTGAAAATAATTTCCTCTTTTCATGAAGAAAATGCTTTGATTTTTTTCTGAAAAATCCACAAGTATTTATACTCAGAATATTATAATTGAGGTGGGCCATTATAGTGCTGTGTAGCGATTCTCTGCAGGTCAGGCTCTGTATCCAGCCTGTAGCTCAGGCAATGTGCCGTAACTAGTCTCTCTCCCTTCTGTCTAGCAAAAGTGTCGTGGGTGTCTGTCCCAACAGTGCAGAGCAATGTTTGCTCTTGAGATCCCCACCCAGAAATGCAAGAGGGTTTCTGTAACGCTCTGAGTAGTTGCATCTTAGTTTAAAAAATCAGCCTTCCATGAAAACCAGAAAACGACGTGTTTTCAGGAAGAACTAACCTTTTTTCCGCAGAAGAGCCCCCGTGCTGTTCCCAGGGCACGTTCTTCCCAGCAAACAACTTGAAAGTCCCAACCTTAGAGCACTGGCTTTGCAGAGACTTACCTGACGCTGGCACAGTCAGAAAGGGCTACATTCTGCCAGCCTTCGTGATGCTCATGTTATAAATCCATAACAGGAAAAACTCATCTACACAGCATAGGTGAGCAGGCACTTCTTTATTGCAGTGCTGGGGACACGGGGGATAGCTCCTCCAAACACGTGTCGACCTTTACATTAAAATCTACCAGCTCTTACACACCTTTTCACTATTACATAAATTGTTTAGCATAAAAATGCATACTATGTTTGCTCTTAGATTTAACCTTTACATTGATTGGTTTCTTTGATTATATAACTTCATCAATATTCATATCCCAAAATAATAATTGGTCACTTCTACTGAGGTCCACTGATTAAAATTCTTGATATTCAAATCAAGATGGGAAGGGTAAGGGGTTTCCAAGCAGCATCGCTGATACATAACAGGTTTCGATAGCAAGTTTCCTTAGTTTCACAAAACTTAACAACATGTAATAGCTAACAAATACGGTTCCTAAAGTTACAAGACTCAAACAGAACACCTCTATTCTATTCTTCATTGTTTCATCCGGTTTCTATTAGTTTCTTAATACTAATTACCTGGTGAGGGTTCTATGGTTACAAGTTTCAAAACACACAGCCTTTTAACATTTTATTTCTACTAAATCCAAATCTAACGATTTTTGCAACACTCACTAGTCTTTTCCTATTTAAGTAAGCCTATGGTAGTCAACTGAGCTCTCTGGATTATGGTGATACTTACTCAGAAGCCGGGAAATCAAAACTCGGTGGTGTGTCATGTGGTCTTACGCTTAAACTGAACATTAAGAGGAGCCTCTGAAGCTGTCTGTGGCTGTCAGGGTTGTGTGCAGCAACATTTAGTAAACAAAATGAATTGTACCGCCTTTGTATGTTACTAGCCAACAAAGCTGAAAGAAAAACTTGATTAAAAGCAGAATTACTTCATTAGTTCAAGTATTTTGCATCTGTGGATAGATGTGGCTGGAAGGGGAGAACAAGAGTTCCAACTTTGAACAAGAGTTTTAACTTTAAATGTACATGCTGGACTCAAATACAGAAATCAAAAAATGCATGTAGTTGTAATCTTTTTTCAGGATGGCTCCTTGTTATTCAGGTGCATGTTGCCCTGCTTAGGGTAGAACCTGACTCGTTTGATGCAGAAAAAGTCCTTCCTTTCCATCCCTTTACTGTGTTTACCAGCTCCCTGCTCTGAATATGTTCTTCGGTCGTACAGTGTCATCCTCCTCTTCATTTCTATTTGCTAAACTGAATTAATAGCAGCTAAAAGTATTTTTTTCTCAAAGAACACATTGTTAACTCTTCCACTGCTGTTACCTTAAACATTTACCTAATCAACCAAACACACAAATTGCAAGCAGCTCCCCTGTGTTTTTTCAGTACCTAATCCCCAGCTGTTCCTTGTCTACCAGCTGCTAAAACAATGAGTGTTCATCATGATGTCCGTAATTCAGTCATACATTATCAATAAAATATCAATACATTAGCTTTGAGAAGTGCTAGTAATTTAGAGAGAATACTAAAATTAAATCATGTTTGAGGTAAAATAAATAATGTTGGCTATCGCAACGATTATTCATTTCTGTGTTCAATGCTGCAGCACCTTCGTTTGGACTGCTGAAGATTTGATTTTCTGGTTCGCCTCACCAGAGGAGAGCACATGGCTAAAATAACGTCCTTCATGTCATTCAGGTTCTGAAGACTACTGTAGGGTCTGTGCCGGGGCAAGGGCTGCCGTTGCCTTCCAGCGCACTTTGGCCAAGGCAGTCCTTGAGACGTAGGACCTTGCAAGAGCGCTCACTTGCCTTTGGTAGGAGAAGTGATCGCAGAACGCTAAGAAGTGCTTTCCCCAAGGTTGTTACTGTTGCCCTGTGGGCAGTACAGGTATGTTGCCAGCCTGGGCATTTTCTTAAAGTGGAAAACTTGCGGATTTTAAAGAGCAAAACAACAACAAAAAAACCCTTCTACTTGTGGTTTTTTGCCACAATGTTGCTTTTTCCTGTATGTTTGTGTGTTTTGTTTTAGAGTTGCATGGCAGTGTCATACTATTTAGTGAATGTATATTTTCCCATAGAAAGGTTACAATACTGGCATGGATAAAAGAATTCAAGGAAATGGAGTCTTTCAAATTTTAAGACGCCAAGAAAACTCTGCCAATATAAAGTCCTTTTAACAAATCTCAAACTTTTGCATCTCTCTTACAGATACTTTTTTTTTAAGGATTTGAGAAATATTTACTGTAAAAAAAGTCTTTCCTCAAAACTTTGACATTTCTGAGTTCAAACCACAATCTCGTAAATTTTAGGATTCTATGTGAGTTTTATGGTGGAGCAC
>VYXH01001759.1:912091-925154 GCA_013397275.1 Burhinus bistriatus
GGGCTGCCGTTGCCTTCCAGCGCACTTTGGCCAAGGCAGTCCTTGAGACGTAGGACCTTGCAAGAGCGCTCACTTGCCTTTGGTAGGAGAAGTGATCGCAGAACGCTAAGAAGTGCTTTCCCCAAGGTTGTTACTGTTGCCCTGTGGGCAGTACAGGTATGTTGCCAGCCTGGGCATTTTCTTAAAGTGGAAAACTTGCGGATTTTAAAGAGCAAAACAACAACAAAAAAACCCTTCTACTTGTGGTTTTTTGCCACAATGTTGCTTTTTCCTGTATGTTTGTGTGTTTTGTTTTAGAGTTGCATGGCAGTGTCATACTATTTAGTGAATGTATATTTTCCCATAGAAAGGTTACAATACTGGCATGGATAAAAGAATTCAAGGAAATGGAGTCTTTCAAATTTTAAGACGCCAAGAAAACTCTGCCAATATAAAGTCCTTTTAACAAATCTCAAACTTTTGCATCTCTCTTACAGATACTTTTTTTTTAAGGATTTGAGAAATATTTACTGTAAAAAAAGTCTTTCCTCAAAACTTTGACATTTCTGAGTTCAAACCACAATCTCGTAAATTTTAGGATTCTATGTGAGTTTTATGGTGGAGCACTTGGATGCCATATTATAAATTAAATTTAAAAATTAGATTTAATGTAAAAATTAATCTTTTCAATTAAAACTCTATTGAAATATCCATTTCTGTAATACCACCTACAATATTTATGCATTTATACTTCTGTTTACAAATAAAAGACAACTGCCGTGAATAACAAAGAAGTGTAATGACAGGCAGTTTTAGCTTTTCATTGTCCTGTCCTGTACTTATTTACTCAGGAAAAATTTCTGCTGGTTGAGAGTGCTTATAATCTCTCGTGTGAGGAAGACTCATAGTAACTTTTGTAGTCTTTGGAACAAAATGTCTGTCCTATACAGCAGTTTCCCTGAGTTAGGTAGCTAAAAGTCAATCAGGTACTTCAAACTGATTCTTTTCTTTCCCCACATTCATCTGCTTTATCCAAGAAGCCTACTATAAATCTGGTTTTAAACTTCTTTTGCTTCTCAGACTTGTTGTGTGAAAAAAATTTCTCCAAAAACTTGAAGTGTTTAGCCATTGGAGACGCTGGCCAGAGTGGTAACATATCATTAATGTTGGATACTTCCACTTTCAATTTTTCTTGTAAGCATATTTAATCTACTAATATAAATATAGAAAGAAATGACAGTATATTCTAGCATGCATTCTGATTGCAACGTCAAGCTTCAGGCAAAAAGCGTGCTGTTTCCAGGGCCCAGTGTAGCTGTCGTTACTGCAGAGGAACTGAGGAGTGCATTGTGAGAACTCCAGGTCATGTATGGAAATGTCAGTTCTTCTGCCATTTGCTTAGATGAAATCCAGAGTGGTTCCAGTGGCATTGTGCTACGTTTATTCTTTGTGTGGCAAAGTATCTGGAGCACATTAAGCACTATGGAAAGGCAGATTTACATTTAGAAATGTGAGAGTATTGAAATTCTGTACCCAGATCTGACTTCAAAGTAGTCTCACCTTAGCTAATTTGCTAAGAGGAAAACAGTTGCTGGAAGTTCTGTATCACAAAATAGCCCTATCATATTTATAGTCAGCATTTCCAGAAGTAAGACATTCAGCAGCATCTTCCCAGGCAGGTAAGAAAAGCCTATTCCTGTTTACAAGATTCTGGTAATGAACCGTGAAGGATGGTGCTTTGAAGCCATCTGTCAAGTAGCTTACTTTTTTTGGTAATTGAAAGTGATTTAATACATCTTAGAAAAGAATGGTCAAATCACATGCTGTAATTCTTACCCTAGTGACTTCCCATACAGAACTGGGAGGCAGCAGTTTCTTGAGGACAAAAAGGAAAGATAGCTGTGCTCTGTGTATGTCCAAACAGTGCAAATGGAGCCCCTGCCCTGGGGTACTAACTGGATGTATAAATAAGTACACATCTTGGCTAACAAAGAACTTAAAGGTTAATTTCTTTACAGCATTTGCTGTCTCCTGCAGACAGATGTTCATTCTCCAGTACTTGCAAGGCTTTAATACACATTTTTTTGTAAAATTGAATTTCACCCAGATTAATTTCACTTTGTGAAAACGTTTTCTTTTCCCCTTTTTCCAGTAGTAACCCCTCTGTTGATGATAACTATATTCATTGAAAGCTTAGAATATTCAAACTTCAGTACATCATGCGTGAAGTTGGTATCATTTTCCACTACCATATAATGTATTTTCATTTTCATTGTGTAGACTAGAGCTTCTCCCACTCCTTGCAGATCTCTAGAGATTGTAATTGTGACAGGGGGAAATATATCCCTGCCTGGGAGATGCAGTTCTACCAGCCATCCCAGGAAAGAAAGGAGGATTTAACTGCCAGTAAAGATGTCAGACAAGTCCGATGTAATGCAAGATTGTTAGCAAGGGAGCTGGGTATCATACCTACCCATCAAGGGACTAGTAACCCTGAGCCACCTCCGTGTGTGAGGTTACACAACAGAGGGAAAATAAGTATCTCCAAATTATTCTATCTCAGTCTAAATAGTCATCCTAGGAAAACAAAATAATCCACATTTTTAGGAGATTTCCTTCTTCCCTAGCCAGAGCAAAAGGGAGTAAGATGACTGGTAGAACGAACCCAGTACGGGATAAGTTTCTGTGAAGCTTTCACTATTCTTTTTTTTTTTTTTTTTCCAAAGACTGACAGTGCAACTTTTTATCCACACTATAATGTGTCCTGTACCTGGCTCTCTTGTATTGATTTAGGTGACCCTGCCAGTGTACAACACTGAGCACTGGGATTTCAGAGAGGGAAACCTAATCATGCTTCTTCCCATGCTTACAAACACCGTGAACAAACTTTATAAGATACAGAAAGGAAACTACTATTTCTGTTTTACTCCTGAAAGTCTTTATAGTGTAGAGCTTTCTTCTGTTTTCCCAGTGAAAGAAGTTTTTCTAAGGAAGAATCTCAATGCTCACTCATTTTTCAGACATTGGCTGATGTAGGTTAGTTCTATTATTTTTCCCATCGCTCCATAAGTTCAGGAGCTTCTTGCAGACAGGCTTGAGCGTATACGCTTAAAAAGGGAATGGAAATGTGTGGCAAGGACAGCTTCTGTTTCTGGTTCTAACTTCATAATTTCTTTCCTGGAAAAACATGGGCAACACATATAACTTACCTGCCAGCACCTGCCAGAAAAAAGGCTTATGTTGGGTTGTTGACTACAGTAGCCCAAATCTCATGTTGAAGAAGTTAGCCAAAGTTAAGAAGACTTAACCAAGCAGAGCTGGTGGTAATGCCATCTGGATTTTGATCTAAATGGTGATGTATCAGTGGAGTCTTAGAAGACAGTGAAAGGGGAAGCTTGCCCCTTTCAGTCCTCCCATCCTGTATTGCCCTGTTCTCTGAAAATCCTTCAAAGGACCTAAACGGAGAATTATAGACAGAATGGATCATCTCTGTGTTACTTCTTCTACCTTAGGTCTAATTTCCAGCACAAATATCTTGTTCTAGTGAATTTCTAATGTCCGTTCCTCTTTTCTTTGCAAATTACTCTGTGTGTGGCATTAGTAGATTTTAAGTTTGGACCAAACCAGTATTGTCCTTCTCTCGTTATGATGTAGGGGTTCTGACATTTCTTGGGCTTTCATCCACTTTCTGACTTTTGAGCTCATAAATGGGATAAACCTGCTGGAATCTATTTAGCCCCTGTCCTTAAAAAAGTAGGTGGTGCTTTTCTGTCGGAGTGCCCAGTCGTGCTTAGCTGCACTCTCTGCTACCAAATGTCGGAGTGGGAGACGCACACGGAGTAACGATGGAGTCTCAATATGAGTATGATCATTCTCCCTTTATTCAAGTTCTCACACCGTATATATAGGCAAATAGCAAAAGCACGCGCTAGCAATAGCTATACGATTGGATTACAGTTTTTGTTCACAAGCTTGGAATGCTCACATAATTGATGGGAACCTTTCGTCCATGCCAAACAACAATTCCTCCTTACACCCAGGTGGTGCCGCTTATCTTGCTTGCCAAATGATGACTCCGTTACCCTTAAGCTGTTCAAGGACAGTTCACAGTCATTTCGGGGCCTTTGTTTAGCTCGAAGACTGGATTGCTCATTGCAATCAAATCATGCCCCTTTTCCCTCAGCCATTCCTCCACACTTTTGTACCTGAGAAGATTAGGGTGAAAAATAAACGTCCATGAAAGGCTGTGGGTCTTCTAGGCACTACGAAAGATCGGTGCCATCAAAATAGTTGATTTCCTAAGTCAGTTTACTAAATTTGTGATTAAGTGAAACCTGAATGATTTGTCAAGTTTTTCCTTTGTAGCCACATTTATAAAATGACTATCCCATTACACTCCCTTTTCTAGAAGCACGTTACTTGACCTTGGGCTGGTGATTGACTGTTACCCTATCTTGGGAAGGTGAAAAGCTGGAGTGACTTTTTGTGCCACCATTCCTCCGTGGAATTTCTTCCTTATCTTTTAATCCTTGACATGTGAATCACTCCAGTTTTCCCTATCATTTAACCCTTGACATCTGGATCATGCCCCCTAGCTGTGTGAGCCAGAGTACATGTAATTAGCATATATCTAAGTGTAAATATGCACTAGAGTGTATGTGGCTTCTGGTTTTTCTTTTCCTTAACATAGTTTGTACTTCAGAAGAAAAAAACTTGGTGCTTTTTTATGTAGGACAAAAAAGAACAATTTAAACCAGCTAAAACATCTTTGTTTCTTCCATCTTTATGCAGAAAACAGCTGAACAGTTTAAAACTAACTTGAAAAATTCTATCTAAGACAATTTATGTGCCAAGCTTCAGCCAAAAATACTTTTTGCAGCCAAATTATCAAACCTTCTGAAAGAGCGTTTATAATGGAATTGCTGATGCAACCTTTATTATAGGGATATGAATAGCTATAATGAAGGCTTCAGCTGATGTTCTGGCAAGCCTGCTGCTAAAAATTATTCCGAATTTATCTGGCATTCAGAAAATGCTTGAAGTGGCCAAAATGTTTACACCATCATTATCGTTTTGACAATATCTCTTTTATCCCAAAGGAAGTCAGTGATGAACAAATTCAAGCAGTGTGCGAGACGTGTGCGTATTTAGCATCTGTTACGCGTTCTCTTGGCAGCATTGTTTTATATGAGAAATCCAGGGCCAAGGGCTCAACCACCAACTTACCAGCAGTTGTGTTGAATCAAACATTATTGCCTATTGAGTCATTTTAAAGTATATTAGTGAACTGCATTATGATTCTCCTGGGGACTTGATTTTGGTTTATAGTCAGGAAACTCCTGGGTCTGAGCAAGAGTGTTAAATTCAGAGTGGCAGTATTTTGGAGTTCCATTGGTTCTTTCATGCCACCCCTTTGCACAGTTTTGCGTTACCATTCACTCTTTTATTTTTAGAAAAGTCATACAGAGCTTTGTTAATCATGGGCTAATGACAGATACAGCATTTTCCTGTGATTGTGTAACTTTAGACTCCCAGAGCGGATCCAGGTAGACACCTAATGATAGAAATTAATGGTTGGCATTTGGTGCGTCATAGCATAGGATGCCTGTGTGCAATTGCATCTTGTAGTAGCCTCATCTCTTTTATCAGCTTTCTTTTTGCTACTAGTATATTTTCAGATGATAAAATAGTGCCACTTCCTCTACTTCTGATGGTTTGGCTACTTGTGAGATTGCACTGATTAATCAAGTTTGGGTGCTAAATTGATTTTATTAAACTCTTGTTCAGGGAGCCGTCAAGTGAATTAAACCTGTCCTGTATTGACTTCCCTTAAGTTGAGAAGGACTTGACTTCTACTGAATCAATATAAATGAAATTTAAAATTATTTAAATGGGTGCAAAAAAGTGTTTGCACCAGTATAATGAAGTAAATTTTAAAACACAGTTTAGGCAAGTTCAATATGATGTAATTCGGGGTTCTGGCTGCATTTTCTAAGGATATCAATGCTGATGGCAGTAGAACCAGAATGTCTTCACGAAAAACATTCCACATGAAATTTCTTAAAAGCTACCTATTTTTTAAGAAACAGGAGTTCTCTCTCATAGAATTTTCATCCAGCAAATGCTAGGATTTCTATTGGAAAATTTCTGCACCATTTTAGAAATACCAAAAGAAAAAATGGCATAACATCATTTTGAAAGAATTTTGAAGTTAAAGAAATGTTTTTATTAAATGTCAACTGCAAATGCTGTTTTGTGTCACATCACTGAAAAATATAATTGTGTAAAATTTGTGAATTTTTGATCTCTCCCTTTTTACTTTCAAAAATCTGGAAAAAGAAATTGAGAACGAACCAAAAAATTATCACTTTAGTTGGAAGACTTCAAATTGGATTTGATTTGAGGAGCTTTGCTACCAACTAAATATGCTGATATACTGGTTTTAACAAAACCTCTGTCTCTGTGCAGCTGGGGCACTAGCCCAGGAGGAAGGAGTGTCTCGTTTATTTTCTTCTTGTCATCGGATTCAAAGCAGAATATTTTTTTTTTTTTAACACCGAATCATTCTGGATGAGATAGAAAGGTATTTGAAGATTGTCTTGCACAATCCCTGGTACATCTTCACACCTTCATGAATTGAAAAGCTTAATGTTTCAATTAGAAAAAAAACCCCATGTTTTCATGAAAGTGTTTGAAAAGTTTGACTCTAGAAATGAGACATAAAAGTGTATTCTGAAATGAGGGAAGTTCCTGTCAGATGGAGTTCCTCTTTGTTGCTGTATTCTGACCCACAAGTCCTATTTAGCTCTGGAGTTTTCTTCAGTTGTTCAGATTGCACTTCTTCAACACCAATTGCTTGATTTACCAGGTTACTACTGCCGTTTTCATTCTTATCACCATTTTACCTCCTTCCCTCCCCAAGCAGTTGGATGTCTTTGCTCTGAAGTTTATGACTATACATGAGAAAACTGGAAATTACTAGCTGCATTGTGTAATCCTAATCTTTTCTTCAGGGGCACACATTGCTTAGGGAAGGAATCTCTTGTATTGAACAACAATAAAAAACAAAAATTGGCTCTTAATGATGGTACTTGGCACAGTTACAGCTCATTGCAAGCTTAACTGATAGTGGGTCCTTTCTCAGTGTGAGATTTAATTTTCTTTTAGGTAGCTAGCTGTGCTTGGTGTCAGTACGTATAAACCGTCTTGTCAGCAGTTGGTTACACGCTGAGATGGGAAAGTGCCCCATGGGAAGGAAGAAGAAAACCACTTCTTAGCATCCTATCAACTACAGGGCTCTGTGCAGCGCTGTCATCATGTCAAGGTTGAGCTCATATGTTATGGATATTGAGCTACAGGATGCCTTATAACTTGAAGCAAAGAAGCTGAGGTACACTGGGAGAGGCAATACTAAGCACTGTCATATTAATAAACCACCAGAATTACATAGGATTAGTCAAAACACCTGTGACAACCCAGCCCATAAAAGAGCTGAAAGCAAACCAGCATGTCTGCTTTCCATATATATATATATGTATGTGTATGTATGTATATATTTTGAGTGATTAACTACGGTACTGTGATTTCCATTAAATTTAATGGAGAACAGAAAAATTTTATGAGATAACTGTAGGTCAAGGCAGAAGCCACTTGAAGAAGCTTTTTCTTATAAAAAATACATAATGATATATTTAGCATGTGACAGCGTAAGCCTGTTACAAGGTTGGGGGGGCGGGGGAAGAGAAAAAAAAAAAAAGGAGTAACCAGAAGAAAATGAAAGGGTTTTATTGAGGATATTAGCTAGAGCAAATACTCAATTTGTAATCCTTGGGTACTCAGCATCTCTCAGCATTGTGTACCTTGAAAATACTTGAACAAGTCCAAAATCACATACACATCTTTTTCAAGGGATCATGAGGTGATTGATAATTATCTTCATTGGTCCAAACTTTTCAGACTTGCCATTTGGAACAAAAGGTCAACTTGAGGCCCATAAATATTACTCGTAGAAGCTATACGTTGTACTTCTCAATTCATAAGAGGGTTGTGAATTTCTGGTTTCTATTAACTAGCCTTATCTGCTCTTAAAATTCTGTCTTTTGGAAACAGCCTAGAATCCTAAAAGATGCCAGACATTTCAGAAAATGCAATAACTTGTTCAATAATAAGTGTAATTTACATTAACAAATAGTTTTCAAACTTTACAACTTTTTTCATATAGTAACAGGAGGACCTACAGATTTTTGGGTTGTGCTTTTTTGAGCTAGTTAGAAGAGCATTTTCACCTTTTTTGAGGGAGGCCTCCTCTGCAGAAACATCTAAAAATAGCCCCCAAGTACTTCATAGACTGCTACCATTCAGTCCTTTCCAGTTCAGATTTTAACCTTGTCCTGGAAGCCAAAGAAAAAAAATCTTCCCCTCTCTCTGCCACTGCTAACATATGTGGAAACTGTAGGAATGCTCCTTCTGCTGATGAAGTTGTGATACATAAACATACCCAGGTAATCTGCGCACAGTTCCATGAAACTACCAGCTGGCAACTGAATAGAAGTGAGAATTTAGCAGGTAATAAATGGAAGATCAGCACATACTGTCTTTGATCAAAGATTACTGTGGGTGTTGCAGAACAGCCGCAAGCATAATAATGTAAGCGGGAGATCAGAAGCAAAGCTTTCCAATTGAGACAATTGATTCAGGTTTCTGATACTGCAGGGCATGATAAGTCACAAAGCTTGTTAGATTTGTTGGCTCAGGACATATTCGAGAGGGTACTGGGAAGGAGTAGCTAGAAGGTTGTCCGATTATCTTGCCCTGGTGCACCAGGGCAGGTGGAAAGCTCTGGGGAGCGAGAGATGTTGCTCAGGGCAGCTGGGCACATTCAGATGGGAAAATCTCCAGAAATACAGGAAAGGCCAGGCAAGGGAGGAGCTCGTGGCAGAGTTGCAGACTAGGAGATTTCTAAAAGAAGTAGGGGGTCTGCACGAATTGAGGAGCAAACACAAGATCAGGCATCAGAAATGATGGTAAGAACAAGACTTTCCTGGAAACTCAGGTGGAACTGTCTTGAGGGTGTTCAAACTGGGAAACCATTAAGTCATTGGCTAGAAGAGAGCCCAGAAGGTCTGAATTTTGTTAGAAGAGTTCTCTTCTAAAATGAGATTTCTATCTCCTAGTAAAAGGCATCCTTAGAGACTGGAGGCTTTTGGTGTCTTTGGCATTTTTGGAAAGGAAACAGTCCTATTTCAAAACCAGGATTTCTGTTACAAGATTTTCGAAGAGTATTATGTGCTCTAGATATTCTGTATACATAGCAGGCAAGTTCAGCGCTTTTATGGAAGTGCTAATGACTTCATTAAGAAGTCTTAAAGATCCATTTTTACATTCGGTGCAAGTCAATTCAGAACTATGGTTACTTCAGAACTTTTTTTGAAGGTTTCATTTCAATGTCTGCTCCTTGACCAACATCCTAGTTGGTGGTTATTAAGATTACTGCTTGTATTGTGTGCGTTATCTGTGATGTAAATTCTAAGTTAAGTAATCCCAAATAGAATATTCTTTGAGAGGACAACTAGAAGGAAAAGCAAGGCAATTTTTCTCCTTTGAAAAGTTTTCACCAAAATAAATATGTGGAAAAAAAAAAAAGCCAAACAAAATGTGAATTTGAATCAGATTGGTAAATGTTCCCTTTGAAAAAAAGCTGAAAATAAATTTCAAAACTTGTTTTAGAAGCGTTTGACTTTTTTTAATTTGGAAAAAAACCCAAAGACTAGGCAAAGCTTTGGTTGACCAAAGGGAACTTGAGGTTGACCAGAGGTTTTTGTCCATGAGAAAATAAAAAAGCTTTGCTTCAACTGACCTGAAATGATCTTTTTTAATGGTGGAGGGTGCAGTTATTTACACGATTCAGCCTGTCACTCAGCTGAATTGACAAAGATCACAAGTTCTGACAATATATGGGTCAAATCTAGTCTTCTGTCAATTTTGCAGTTCATATATATTGACAAGCACGCTTGGATACAGTGGTAATTGGGAGTCTTGTGAATACTTAACAACATTGTTTAATTTGAAATATCTTTTCTGTGTTGGTAGTCTGGCTTTTCATAGTGGGTGCGGGGAGGAAGCCTGCGTAAGCTCCTGAGCCTGAACTGAAAAGATGGCACTGGCAAGAATAAATTGGAGTGCTATGTCTTGTGTCTTAAAACTCCAGAGTAATCACGTACTAGGGTCAACCCAGGAATGGCTGTTGAATGTTGAATCCACGTACCCCATACAGTTCAAGGTGCAGAGCTTTCTGCAACACTTCGTAACTACATTAGGACTATTAATATGAAATGCTGAGTGCATATCTATTTTCCCCTTTGGGGAAAAAAGAGAGTTTTAATACTTTGGTTCCAGTAGAACCATTTTGATTCAATCTCCTTTGAACTAAATGTTTTGCATTTGAGAAAATTATTTTACAAGAATCCATTTCACATTACTTTGTGTAACTGTCGTATTAAACCAGCACTATTTCTTTCTGCAATAGTTTTTCTACAAATTGACCGTCTTAAAAAAGTTTTAAAAATTATTGGAATTGAATTGATTTTTCAAAAAGCTTAGCAAAATTACTTTTGAAGGATGAAATATTCCCCTAATATACCTCCTATCGTATGATTCACAGCAGTGGAATTACCCAGGTGTAATTCAGGGCAAAATTGAGCCCTCAGAGAGCAGATGAACTTAAGTAAGCCTAACTTTAGAAATGATAGATGCATCCAACCAGCAATAGCTGTAGTTCATTATATCATCTGAAATGTGTTTTAGTCACATAAAGTATTTGATTTAAATGGTTCTAGTACTTGCAATAGACAGAAGCAGGCCTCAGATATTAACAGTTCCATTATTCTTTAAGCTGCCAGTCATTAGCTAACTTCTCCCTTGTTAATAACAATGTTTGCGTGATTCTGTTCTGAATCATGGATTGAAGATTTTCACCACCAGCAGGCAGGGCAGTGGGCAATTGTAGATTAAAAGGCAGGTTAGTAAAACTATATTTAGGGAGCAATAAAAACAGTTTAAATGGAGCTTGAGCTGGCTTCAGATGCTGTATTAGGCAAAGGATGTTGGCAGACAGGAGCAGAACTTGATCTCCGCTACATTCCTGAAGCTTTAAGATTGTAGACTTTTTAAAAATAACGTTTAACATTTGATTTCTCTAAAGAATTGTGCAGAGACAAATAAGAATGTAATGCTACTTTTTATTTTCTTTTTTACCAGTGTCCTTTCACTGAAAGGAATATTGCCGACATGGCAGCTGAGAGGAGGTATCAGGAGCCTTGCAGGAAGAGCTTCCCAGGAGAGGTGAATCCAGTGATGCAAAGTCTGAGTGTTACGTAAGTGAAATTTGGATTTATTTACACACATGCGCATGGTATAGTTGCAGAGGCAATCTCTTCTTTCAAGAATTCCACACCCAAGTTATTCCCTGCCTGCCAGGGGAAAGCCATCTCAAAAATTGTAATTAGAGAGCTAAATACAGAGCCAGTTCTACTGACTCCCTTACAAGTGCCCTTTACCCCGCACCTGGTAAACAAAACCTCGTGTGTTCATCCTCAAAAGGTGGAATCCTGCTAGGATAATAGGCGCTTCAGACTGTTCATTGGAAGAGCAAGGTTTCTGGGAAATGTACTGCTTTCTGATATAGTAAGGCAGGCTGGAAAATTAGATTAGAGCTTTAATGCATGTAAGCGGAGGAAGACCTGGCTGTGCTGTTTAACATTTTATGTTAGATGTAGCTGAGATGTCAACTTGCTTTTGTTTCTTTGCATAATCATTCATCCAAAAGCTAATGTGTCAGCCCCTCTTTGAGGGACTGTAGCTGTGTTTTGCTGAATTTTGTGCCTTGGTGAAGTAAAATGTATAACCTGAGGCAAGAAAGTTGTTTGTTTTGGGTTTTATTTTTCATTGTGAATTCTGCATAAAGCCAATTCTACAGGATCTGTTATAGGAGGTGGTAATTCTCCTAAACCATGAAAACTTTATAATAACAAATGCTACTTGAAACTGCTACTGCAGAGTCCAGAGAAAAGCGTGTTTTTTTCTGAAGACTGTTACAGTAATAAAAATGGTCATCAATGCCCTGTGAGCCCAATCAAAGGCAAAAATCTGCATAGTATAAGGGTGACTTAAATTACTATGGGTAGTTGGCATTCTTTTCAAAATAAGTGAAGATCGATCTTTGGACACAAGCTGTGAGCTGTGTAAAATTGCCTCTGCTAAATATATGCTAATTGGCTTGTGAATGAGATTTTGTTAATCTTCTGCTTAAATGAGTAGGTAGAGAAAAGCTGGGAACAAGTCCTGATTTCTCCTTTATAAGAAAAAAGACTTGCTATCATAATTTATATTAGCAAATAAAATGAAAATATGTATTTGTAGATATAGCAAACAATTAGCAAGCATTATTTGGGAACAATATGCCAAAATACATGTTCCTGCTTTACTGAAGCATTTCTGAGGATTAAAATTGACAGAAATTCACCCAAATTGTACAAGTAAAGGTGTTGAATGCATTTTTGAGTTCCCTAGTTTCTTCTACCATAAGGGAAAATTTTCCAAGAAATCCTGTATTCAGTTAGATGGGGTGCTCTGATGTCCTAATGAACCAGAAAATTCAAGTAATGGAATTACATTTGTGGGCCAGCTAAGGGCTCCTGTCTGCTTTTTGTCTCAATTCAGTAACACAATTATAAACTGCCATAATTTGAAGAATAAATCATTGCATTTTTAAGGGCTTTATGTTTTTCCTTCAGATTTAGCATAGTGCAAAGCTGGGGCTACTGGGCTCTCGCATACCTTGTCAGCTTTTTGCTGGGCCACCCTGGCTGTTGCTTCATGTACTCTTAGAAGGGCAAGTTTGCCGTGGCCTTGAGGGGGTGCAGCGCTGAGCCTGCCACCTGCGGCGGTTAGGGGAAGAAAACGGGGGGCAGGGCTGGGAGCCAGACAGAGCATAGGTGCAAAAACATGAATGATGGGAACTACCTTTTACGGCAATTTCTTATTTTCTTTTTTTTTTTCTCCCCTGCGTTATTTTCTTTTTTTTTTT
>VYXH01001759.1:925184-1070582 GCA_013397275.1 Burhinus bistriatus
TTTTTCTTTTTTTTTTCTTTTTTTTTTTTTGTTTCCCCATCTGGAACAAGTGCTTTCCTTTCTGCTGCAGCATTGGCGGTTACCGTACCTGATCATTTCCCCATCCTCAGGACTTTTCACTCATTGCCCTGTTTTGAGGATAATTAGCTGGTCATCCTCACTAGCAACTTGGTAGCACATCCAAGAGTTAAGCCCTAGTCTCCTGACCTGCAGTCTTGTTTCTTACCCTGGCAACAATGGTGTTAACAGTCTGTTTTCCATTTTGTTAAATTTTAACGATTCCAAAATAAGAAAAATGTTTTGAAAGACTGAGCAGAACGTTTAATAGTAAAGTATGTTACAGTTATGTTTCAGTTAATACCTATTGGCAATATCTTGCTGCACTAGCTACATCTTTCAGCTTCTGCCTTACTCATAAAATACAAAATTGACATTGTCTTAAACACTGCGTAGAAACTTACACAGAATTATAACCACATATAAGGATGTGTATCAATGTTACTTCAGACTGAGGACAAATCTTTGCATCTGTAAGGCGCTTAGCCCTGTAAGCAAGTCATGTTTATTATCTTAAAATGGAAAGCGATTTAGTCTCTCACAATAATGCAGCATACGAAACAAGCAGAACTTCAAAGCATGTGTGTGTGCGCGTGCGCACATTTTTATGTGTGTGGACATCAACTGTAATGAGCTGAGCCTTTGATTTGCCTAGGGAACAGCAGGCTTGAATTCCTGTGGGTTTGAGCCTGGGTGATTTCTTTCCCTTTGGGGCACTATTTTTTCATTGGCTGGCGGTGGCCAACAAACTTGTTACCCTCAAGACCAATTCTGGTCTCTTCCTGCAAAGGTGAAAGCAATTTTGTAACACTCTTGTTTGTATGAATAGGAGAAAACGCCTTATGGGAAGAACTTCAGCAGTTTGTTGGTCTTACAACCTTTTCTTTTTCAAAATTAGCATGTCTGCTGCCATGAGGGTCAATATCCTTTTTTTTAATAGCTTCTCTTTCATAGTGGAAAGAAAAAAAGCTGTTAGCAATCGGCTCCTAGGGAAAATTATACAGATATATTTCCTTATATAATGTATTTGGGGAGGGATTTATATCTGTGAAATTGTATATATTATAAACACATATATGTGCTTGCTGTATATTTATTTGTGCTTGTGGACTAAGCAGTAATAGGTGTTATCAAAGGAATAAATCAGGTAAAGCAAATTCTAGAATATTTCATTAAGAGTCAGTCACCTGAGAATTGGAATTCAGTATTACAAGGATATTCTGTGTTTCTTCACAGTAAATGCAACTTAGGTACCCTAATGAAGAAATTGGGAGTACCTTACACTACTTATACATTTTTTAGCACACCGAAGGCAAAGTTCATTAATTATATCACAAAATCACCTTTGTGTAACTTCAAAGACAGCATATGTTATAAAAAAATGTTTAATATATGAACATAATGCTCTGTGTCTTATTAATACTATGCTCAGTAAAAGAGAAAAAGAATAATTTTATACTATGTATGTATGTATTTACATCCAATACTATGTTTTTATTATAGTAAGTATCAAAACCACTCATCCCCGCATGACAAATGCACTTTGCAAAGTAACTTCTTTTTCCTCTATTAAATTGACAAAATTGAGGAATGGCTCATTAACTGCAAAGCACACACCATTAAGTAATCCAGGTAGCCCTTCCTGCCAGCTTCATGCAAGCATTGGTAATATTCAGACCCCCTCACCTTGGCCTTCGCTGCTGCCAAGAGTAAAAACATTGCCAAGTACGAGACTGAGCCTTCCATAGTAAAGTCTGTTTGCTTTTATTTATTTCTAGTCTATATCAAAAGAATAACACATGACTTCCATTTTCACTCAGATAGAGTGACATTCCCTGGTTACACCACCCTGTGCCTTGATCTGTCTAGTAGAGAAATTTGAGCCCTAGAGAATAAACTCCATTCAATAATATATATTTCTTGTCGAAGTTTCCCACCCTGCAGGGCAGGTGAATTTGCTGAGACTCTAATCACACTAGGGATCATCACCGAGATGTTGAACCCTTCTCTGTATTCCCAGTGCATGAAAAACAGACCAGCACCTTTCATGCATGACGGGACTTGCATGTATTCCATCGTAGCATACCACTTTTTTTTATTGTGCAGGCTCAATCTTATGAAAATATGAGTATCTTTTGTAAATTACCAGAATTCCATCCTTTTCTCCTTTGTAGGGAATGCAAGAGGTATCTCCTATGCCTCTTAGCAGTTTGCATTAGAAATAGAATAAATTCTGGTGTTTACGTTTCATAATCCATCAGTAGCCATTAGAGGGGAAAAATAATTTTAATTCTGTCTTACTGTAACTTGCAATTATTTTATGATATAAATTATGTCTAATTGTAAGTTGGAATTATGTTTATTATCATTGGAAATTATGTCAGTGTTGAGACAGCAGAGTACAGTACAATATTTGGAAAGAAATCTTTGGTAGTTGCATTGGCTTGAGCTTCGTTAGGGACAAATTGACGTTCAGGTTTTTCACAAGTGTTGTCTTGTGTTTACCCAGTACAAAACACGAATGCTAAATATGGATCTACAAGAGGTGATAGTGCTTTGATTTAGTTTCTCTAAGGAATTCGCTATTTTTCAGGTGTACCTTTTTGATTTGAGCCTTTTCTAAGTCGTTTCTAGAAGTTCCAGTTGAGTTTCACTAAAATTTTATTTTGTAATTATTCTTTGGAATACCCCACCCAAATCTTTCACTCAAAATGAGTTGCTAAAATGGTCAGTAGAAGATAGCTATGTAATTTTTACTTTAGTTTTCAAGGTATGGAGACTTTGATGTTAAGAACATAGATCGAAATGACTTGGCAAAAGCAGTATGGAGATTAGCAACCAGCTGTCGGAAGACAGACCCTAGGATTTTGTATGGATCTGAACAAGGAAGCCTCCAAAGGAGCAGGTCTCTCTAGGAGTGCTTTGGGTGATCAGTGTGCATGGCACCTGCATGAAGAGCATTGTTGGATGAAGCTTTGTTTCGCAGTCACCCCCAGTATGTATTTGTTTGTCTAGCATGGGTCAGAAATGTCTCCCTAGAACGAGCACAGAGATTTGAAGGAGCCAAAGGGGGAAAGAGCTAATGGCTCTGCTTTTTTGAAATTTAGGAATATCATCTTCCTTTTCCCGCGATGAAGCCTGTTCCAGCGGGATTCACAGAAGTGGACAGGAACCCAGCTGCTTGTGCAGGAGGGGAGCAACGCCGTCTTGTACCAACTTAGCTATTCATTGTGGAGCTGTACCTGTATTCTATCTCGTATCTCTGCACCCAGTGCCAGGTGAGCTAGTGATGTACAGTGCTGCATGGGGACCATTAGTAGGGTGGTGTGATGGTCTTCTCTGAGGAAGGCAACTCGATCCTATCTTGTGGAATCCTCCCTGAGGACAGCCCTGACTAGCAGAAGTTCTAGTCTGCCTGTTCTTGTGAATATGGTAAGATAAGCTGTAAATAAGTGCTAGATGTTGCGTTGTTGTCCCCTCTGGAAGTATCGTCATAGGTTAGAAGTTTGTGTATCTGCCATGTCCATTCGGTGGGTGATGAAGGCCTTTTCCAACCTGCTTTCCTATTTCTGTGACCAACTCTGAGTCTCTGGTGCAAGCAGTGTGTGAGGGCCTGGAGACTCTCTGGTGTGGCAAGAAGATGCAAACCGTGCTGGACTGCCTTGTGGGATTATGTTGTCATGCTCAGATGCAGCGGATTGTTTAGTGGTCTATGACCCCTTTGGAGAGTCCTACAAAGGCCTGGTGCTCCTGACCTTCTGACAGTGCAGGAGGTCAAGGAATTTGGCCTTCGGGGTACCATCAGTGGCACTAGTTCAGGACGCTGCAGACAATGCCAGAGACAATGGGGACTTGTTGGGAAAGTAGATGCTACTCACTGAGAGCGAGAGTAGGAAAAAGTGGCTTATAGCAAATTCTCCCACATAATGAAAGAACATATTTGAAAAAGTCAACAGAAATTGAATGGAGATGAAACTAGGAAACACTACGAACAGTACAAGTCAAAAGGCATTTGCAGAAAAGAGTAGTAACTGGATATGAAGCCACCAAAAAGAATGTCACCCCTGTGAGCACAGTATGCTTCCCTTATTGAACTAAAGAAACTGACTTGAAACAAACTTCAAAAAAATTTCAACATAACGAAACCAAACAATCAGAAAATGTTCAAGAACGTAGAAGGGTAAATCTTTTCCCCAGGAAGAGTAGCTAATGAAATCAAGTATTGTGAAAAAAATCTTGCAGAACATAGTTCAAAAAGATGATTGGAGAGAAAAAGCTCTCTTTTTGTGTGATGTAAGGATGTAAATAAAATAGTGTCTAAAAAAGCCATTTTCTTGCTTCCTATTAAAATGTTCCTGCAGCAGTCTTTAGAATCAAGGAAACGATAGAAGCAACAAACTGTTCTGCAGTTGTGTCCACAGAGAGGTCTTTCAACAGTTACGCCACAGACTGCTCTTCAAAGCAACTTTAAGTTAGCAAGAGAATGCTGACAAGTTTTTTCGTTCTGTTTTCAGCGTGAAGTAGAGTCTGAGGGTTTTAGACTCAGTTCACTTCAAAGAAATACATCCCATCCTAAATGGAAGTGTGGAGTTACACCTAAGATGCTTACATATGGATTTTATTGTCCATCTGCTTATGCTTGGCTCTTGCAGTGGGAGAACAGTTCATGTCTGAAGGCACGTTCTCCAAGCAATTAGTTATCCACCATATTTTCGTAATTCTACTGTCCTACTTGTTGTAATTGAACTATATCTATTTGGCAATACGCCGTTCTATATACCTTTCACTCCCACCTGTGAGCTGTGTAACAAATTGGTCCAGCTCATTTGAAACCCGGGGAAAGAAATGTACATGGGTAATAAGTTCCATGATGTATGAGAGCAGCTCTGTGCTGGTCTGGCTTACTGAGTATCTAGGCTGCACAGACCTTTTGCTGATAAATGAGCTGCGTGTCTAAGAATGAGGGCAGACAGGAGATGCTAAATAAGTACTAATAGGCTACAGAAAGCGTTGTACTCAGCAATGAGATTTTTTTTTTTTCTGTAATTGCAGATAGCAAACTGTATTAGTCATGCTAATGTAATACAGTATTTGTGACATTGTCCGTTTAAATATTCAGGAAGCTGCTTCTTCCACATATTCGTCTGCAAGTACATCATGCTGGATTAGCTCGAGTCAATTGAACAGTGTGTTGTCAACTGCAGTTAAAACAAATGGCGTGGGCTGCTTCATCACCAAGTGATCTGCAGTCGTTGTACAAAAATTGGCATTTATAAACAGCTCTTCCGTGAGATTGTCGTCGGCTTGCTAGTGACATCGGTAAGAGGTTACATCCTGGCAGCTGTTGTATTCTGTATCTGCTGAGGCACCTTCGGCATCTTGTGCTCATTCGGCTTAAACAAACCAACCAACCAACCTGCATCTGGATACTAGAAACTGCCATTTTACTTTCTGGCGATGAGTCTGCAGGGCTGATGTCACTTGTTTGTCTGGCAAACGTGAGATCGATAAACTCGCAGGGAATTCAGAGCTCACACAACGTTGCGCTTCCTAGGGAGGATTAGCTGAAATGAAATGTCTGACAGCTCTGTGTCAGCTTTTCACGTTGCAAACAGAAACGTTATTTCTTTTCCTTCACAGTCTCTGAAGGAAATGAGAGAGATGTTAAACTGCCAGTCACTTAAATCTTGGCCATTCATTAAGCAAGAAATGTTATATCAAGTTAGTAATTTTGTCTGCCTGGAATAACCTACACCGTTAGCAATTACTTAGGAACATGTCAGCCATTACTGCCATAAGCTGTTCAGCTTGAAGATCAAGTCTAATCGTTCGACCTACCATCTTTACCCCAGAACCTTCGTGTGTATAGCGTTTCTTATGCTAGTGCCTGCTAAATGTAGATTGATACGAAAGGGCCAGAAGCTTCCAGAAATGGTTTGTTGCTCTTTCCAGTTTGAATCTTCTTGATGAAGATTTTCCTTGTCAACTAGAATACATAGCTAGGTATTTATTGTACAGTTTTTTACTGCTCCAGTGCTTACGTGTTCAGAGCAGATGTTCCAGGGAATGCAAGGGGAACTGAGGCTTTCCTAGAAGCCATGAGACGATATAAATAAGAATTTTGCTAAACTTAGCATGAGGTCTTCCCTCTCTCTTGTCAAAATTCAAAACATTGATGAAAAACTAAAATTAATAAACATTGCAGATGCAAATCGAAGTTTTAATTATGTTTTGTTATTTCACATGGATGACTATATGATCATAAGATATATTTCTAGGCCATAGCTGACTCTCTTCCGCTCATGAAAATATATTCCCATGTTGCACAGTCAGTGGCCTTGCTGTTGTGTTTTCCTACCAGTTGTTTGCTTAGAATACTGTGTGCTTTGGCAGAAATAACAGCCCTCCAGTATTTGAAATGGAACAGTGAGCATGAAACTGTACGTAACTTCCTCCCACAATGGGAATGACCCTTCCTTCCTCCAGATGTGCCTTTACAAATACTGAATTGAAGTAAATTACTCCCTTTCACGCTCACGGATTCAAGTTTAAGCTCAGTCCTTGCTAGTTGAGGTAACTGGAAGAAGTCACCATGGTAAGCTCTTTTTTTAATGAAGGTAAATTAATATCTCTTACAGTGCTGTGACACAAACAAAATGCGCTAAGCTTGTCTTTTATGCAGAGGAATTCATTTTACGTATTTTGAAGTGGAAGCTGGTAGGTGGTAGATAGCCCTATCTTTTTCTACAAATCTCTGCTGATGTGCTATTTTTAAAAACAAAATGAATAAAAGTCCCTTAGGAGATACAGAGTAAGACAACAAACATTTCCTATCTCTTTGCCTTTTTTTTTTTTAACAACTGCTGATTTAAAAATCTGTCACAACCTGTTTGTTTTGATGTGCAAGATTCCACAGTGTCTTGCCTGTTGCTGTTCTTGTTCAACAATCTGTAGAAGTTGCGTTATAATATCAGGACACAAATACATGACATACCATTGCTCACATAGTTTAGGTCTTCAACCCTAAAGGCGGACCCTTGTTTACCATGTTGTGGTCTCACCTGAGATCTCCTCCACCATTTGACCTCCATCTCTGCAGTCGCTTTTCAGTATCTTGGTCCTTGGGATACTTAAACTCCAGGAAATATTAGAAGAGAACCGGATGCTTGTTCATTATGTTGTACTTTGGTTTATTCATAAGTCTGTAGTATTTTGGCATCACATTTTATCATAGAATGGTTTGGGTTGGAAGGAACTTTTAAAGGCCATCTAGTCCAACCCTGCTTAGAACCCTGTCCAACCTGACCTTGAATATTTTCAGGGATGGGGTGTCTACCACCTCTCTTGTAAGGACATCTTTTCACACTAACAAAAGTAGGTTCAGGATGGGAGCAATAAATGGCAGCTGCTTTCACAGGATCTGAACAAAAGGGAAAACAAAATGGAAGCAGCAACCTCGTGTGCTCAGGTAAAGGCAGAGATAACTAGATCCCCTTGCTGAAGGCTTGGCCAAATCTTTCTTCTCAAGGTCAAAGTGCTTCTGCTTTGTGTTTGGGTCACAGGAAGTCACTACATCTCCATCTGGCTGAAACAAAATGGGCCACTGTAATTGAAAACTAAAAAGGATAACGAGGAAGTACTGTCCCAGTATTTTCAAATATGAAAAGGACATAAGAAATACACCGAAAACTCTTATGATTTGGGTTGGTTTGAGTGGAATTGCAGCCTGTCATATGTAGGATTGTCAGTTTAAAAGTAATGATAATACCAGTACAAGGATAAACTTACTTCTGAAGAACTCCCATGCTTTCTTTCTTTTTTTAAGGACTTTCTGCATATTTTAGCAGTGAATAAATCTTAAATTAATTCTATAATAGATGATGGAAAACCACTTTAGAACATGAAAGAACATTCCACGTTTGTTAGAAATGACTTCTTAGAAAATAAATTGCACGTGTATTATCAGAAAAATTAGGTTAGTTGCATTTTATTCAGATTTGGTGAAGTTTTCCAACTAATGTGGTTTCTGTGTTTATCCTGGAGATATCATTAATCTGACAAAAATATTTTTTCCTGGAAATTTGCCGATCACCACTTCTTTTTTTTTTTCTCTTTTATGTTTATTTCAAGTCATGCTTCCTAAATATCCCCAGACTTTCAGTAACACCTACTGCTGCTAACTTGTATATCTTCGGGCAAATCATTTGGCCTCTTTTTCAGTAATCTCCATCTGCTGAGTGGGGACGGTGCTTCCCTGTCTCCCTGGGGTTGCATTTAAATGGACTGATGTTCGTAAAATCCTTTCAATGCCTCCTGTCCAAAATTCGAAAAGAAAAAGCGTTACACAAAGAGCTGTGGATACTAACTGCACTTTGAAGAAATTGCAGGCAACCTCTTTTTGTCTCCCCTGCTTACTTTGTTTTTCATAAATGTTGATACATAGAAAAGTTGAGCCAGGAAAAATAGGAAAAAAAGCTTGTACTCCTATTTGACAGATTTTTGCTGTTGAATTAAAACTTCAAAGACAAAATGAAAATAAAAACCATACATTGTTTAGCTATCTGACCTTTTATCTTTGACTGAGTTCTTGAAGTCGTCCCTGAAGTACAGACATTTCATACATACTTGTGACATTAGCCAAGTGTCACATGAAAGGACAGGCTGTTCCCATAACATTGGGATATCTATGGTAATGGAAACCTTTACCTAAGTTAAAAGAAACACCTGAACACCCTGTGGCCATGTTATTCTCTAATTATCCATTTTAAACAATTTGACCTTGCTTTGATAAATAAAAGTAGATAGGGGATATATGCTTCCCTGCAGGGGATCAAACAGAAAAACAATTTATAGATCATAAATGCTAGTTACACAATGTAAATCCAGTAGTAAAAGATCCTCCGATACCGTAGGAATCTCAATCTACTAATATCACAGAAAGTTTATGTTAATTAGTGGTGACCGCTTGCAAAGGTGGATTGTGTACTGTTGTACTGATTCTGAGTGACAGTTTTCCATTTCTGAAGGGGCATAGGAAAGGCAAAGGTTGAATAACTCTTAGAGGATGACATCTAAGAAGACACCGAAAGAACTAGGAATGCTTAGCCTGAGAGACTGGATATAAAGAAGAGAGGTGGGAGGAGAGGGATGCGGTAGCAGTTTGTAAAGGGTACATAAAAGGCTGCTACAAGCAAAAGGTATGCATCATGTCCTTGGGGAACAGAACAAGGACAGATGACCTAAAGCTGCAGGAAGAAAGATTTAGGGTAAACAATTGAAAACCTTTCTAGTAGTCCAGATAATGAGGCACTGGAGTAGATTGCTTGGGAAGGTTGTGTAGTCTCCTGCGGATATTTGCAAGTACATTAAGGAATGACATTGCTATTATTCATTTGTTAGGGCAAGGGAATAGCTTAGATGACTTCTTGAGGTCTCTTCTAATACTCATTTTCTTTCAGTCTATTCATGAACTTCACAGTATCTTTATTTAGGCCCCAACCATAAAAGAATTCTTTACTTGTATTATCTAGAGGCTTAGGATCCCCTAATATTAGATATGACCCTGGTGGTACCTTAACTGACTTGTTAGTACAGTCTTATGAACGTACTAAATTAATACCTTAGTATGACTTCTTTGGCAAAGAAGTAGAGAGGCAGTGTTTATACAGCTGTGACCGCGCATCTGAAGCAAATGGCACAGAAAGCTGTAATCACGTGCAGCTTTTGTGGCAGAAATTCTTAGGTGCTGTAGCTTTAAAGTGCAAGTAGTGCTCAATAAATATTACTAGCAAAGATCTCAATACCTTTCCAAGATTTCTCACTTCTGCTAACCTGTCAATGCAAACCAACACACACTAAATCTATTCTATATAGGGGAAAAAACTTGTACAAGAAGAATTCTAGTATTTGTTGTTATAAGAGAATGAGAGCAATGTGATTCAGGACATTATGTATCTTTTGGTTTTTCATGTATAAATGGCTTATCCCTTTTGAGGAAAGTCTCTGATGGTATGTGTGTAAGGTAAAGCCTATTTGTGCACGCAAAAGCATTTAAGAAGAATATACTTTTCAGCATTCACATTAAATTAACTGGAAATAGCCAAACCCTTGCTAGTAAGTGTAATGACAATTAGGAGTGTAGTGCTACAGCAAGTAGTTGCTCTCTGCTTAGCGGGAGGGCTTGAAAGCATTTGTAAATGGTTTCACCACTCTTTGGACACTTAGCTATTACGACTTGCTTCTTTTGGCTTCTTCACTGCTCGTGCTGCCCTTGTCACATATGCTGAAAGTAAAATAGAGGAAACCTGTCTGTCTGTCCTTCTTTGTCAAGCTCATCATCCCTGAATTCTAAACCTTTTACTTTCATTCTTTTCCCTCCAAACTGAGCTTGAACTCCTTGGACTCAGTGGCGATTTTCATCTTTATTTTCTGTGATTTGCCGCCCAGATTTTCAGTAAGTGCTGTATCTGTCACCTAACTTTTTATGATGTCCTCAGGTGCGAAACACATTCTGTTGTGTGTACCAAGTGGTTACTCATTCATTTCTGTTTCCTCTTAAAACACACTTTTACAAGAAACTCTCCAACAGTGATTCACTTTAAGAATGGATCTGTAATATGCATAAATATGTGTATTTGTCAGTAAATGTTTTTCTGCACACTACAATTCTAGTACTTAAGGTCTGTCTTTTGTAGTTCTTTTTTTGCAAAAATTGGCTTTACACAAGATCAAGTTTTGCTGCCCTTATTTGCACAAAAGATCCTGTAACATTATTAATAATTACTTTAATGTACAGTTTTAAAAAATCTCTTTTTCTGCACCTTGCTGTTCGTCGTACTATTTTCTGCTGTCTCTAGGAAGTTGATAGCTGTGACTTGCAGTTTTCCAAAACTGCTCTCCATTTATAGACAACTAGCCACTCCAGATGTATATATGAGATCAAAGGAACAAGTTAAAGATATTCCTATTTATCAGATATTAATGCATAAATGACATTCTCATTCATTTTCATTTCTATGTATTTTAAAGCTCAGGGGCAAATGGTTTGAATACATTAAAGCTCTCTTCAAGACTTAAAAAAAAAATGTGAGTTGTCTGACTGTGGCAAAGCAAACACTTTAAGAAAAAAGCTTGATTAAAGGACAGGTAAAACAAGTGGAAAAAAGACATGAATACTGAGCAGGACCCGATTTTGGTCATTTTCCCTGAAGCTGGAGAAGATTTAGTCACTTAATTACTCGGGATCCACTGAGCAGCTCATGGAAGCTGCTTCTAGGCCTGATGGGTCCCCACGCAGGCAGTGCCTGGAGCTGACAGTGGTGCCGGGTCTCCACGCAGGTGCTGGTGCAGGTAACGCCTAAGGGCTACGGAATTAACGGACAGGTTCTATGTAAAGAAAGATGCTGTTGCCGTTACTGTTTCACGCTGTGGATTATAGCTACCGTGGCTGATCGTTTGGAATGTGTGGTACTTTCCCAAGGAAAAATAAATAAATTGTAAAAGCTTTTTAGTGCTCTGTTTGAAATGTTGTAAATCTGACATAAGTTTGGTGAGCCACATTATATATGGGCTGTCTCCTGATGCAATGTAGTCAACAGATTAGATTTATCTTTTTGTTACTGTTACAGAAACAACAATAATTACACATTTTTCCTTTCATTAACTTTGTTTTTGACAGATGTGGTCCTTTTAGAAAGGCACAGACTAAATGTCTGAAGTCCATCTTCTAAAAAATCATCCTCTCTGGGAAAAATTCTTCCAAAGGCCAAAGAAAAGCTTCAACTTGGAGGTTTTATGTGTCGTTTTCCTTGTGTTCTTTTCTTAAGAAACTGTCCTCTAATGAGCAGGTCTGATTTCAAGCTTCTTTGAGCTTACATTGGGAAGCGTGCAATTTATAAGCTCTGGGTCAAAATTTGAGGGAGTTTCCTTTTGTCTGTGCGGAGTCTTCTGGAAGTGTGACGATTTCCTCTCACTCTTTAGGAAGTATGCCTATTACAAGCTAATGTAGAGTTTCTGAAATAAGGGCTGCAGGAATAGACTAAATAAGGACTGAGAAGATGGATTTCTTTTTGCCAGTCTTGCAGCTAACAGTATTTTTTCTTGTTATTTTTTTCATATAAAGTAGAGATTTTGGGGTGACGACAGTCTGGTTTTTTATGGGAGCTTTTCTGTATAGCTTATCTTTTCCTCCAGTCTGCTCTCAGCCATGCAACCTCTGAAGAATAGGAATGAGGCAGTAACAAGCAACGGGTAGTCAGAGTGTCCTCACTGATATAATTTATTTAAACACAAAAATCTGGAAGTGCTTTATTGTGATGATCATTAAATAGACTGAGGACTTTAAAACATGGGAAGGCAGAGTAAGTAGCTAGTTGGCTACTGACTGATTATTTAATTTAGGTATAATAAAATAATTTAAAACCCAGGTGAGGTCTTATTAGCATGTATTTTACTGTGCCTAACTTTTTAAAATAATATAGTGTTCTTTCAGCAGCCCCCAATTCCTCTGTGCCTCCTCTGTGTTCTCACGCTACATGTCTCAAGTCAGAGCATGGCCCTGAATTGCCCTGCACTTGCTGCCTTCTGCAGTGGAAATTGTGCTGATGCCTTTCATTTTAGGACAAAACCAAACTTTCCTATGCATCTGTCATCGTCCTTCGTTCATTTCATTGAAGTAAGCAATGCAAAGGTTTTCTTCACCACTGATATTATCTTTCCACTTTCTCATTGTATTTCTTTGAACCGATTTTGGTAAACTCCACTATCTAGATTACGTGCAGCCCCAGTAACAAAGACTTATTTGGGGAAAAATAGTTTATTTGACTTCACTGACAAAGGATATCTTTGAAAATAAAAATGGGATCTAGGCTGTTAGGTTGTGGGTTTTTTTTTCTTTTTCTTTCCTTTTTCTCTGTCTTTTTTTCCTCTTTCTTTCCCCAGAAGAGACATAGTAGGCTTTTAAAAAGTATATCTGGAAGCAGAATAAATGGTACAAGTTTGTTTTATGTTCGCCAAGGAAGCAAGTTTATCAGACTGTTTTGTTGATCTCTGTAGATTCGTTTTGTGGAGAGAGGCTGCCAAAATGTCAGTCAAAGCTTAAGGCAAAGCCAACAGCAATCCTGATGCATTAAAATGAAAAAAAAAAAAATAATGGTGATGATAACCCTTTCAGGCTCAGGTTCACTGCCCACTGAATTTACTAGAAAGACTTTTTTTTTGTTCAGAGGATATTGTCGTGCTGGATCTGGCTGGAATGGAGTTAACTTTCTTCATAGCAGTGCGTACGGTGCTGTGTTTTAGATTTGTGACTAAAACAGTGTGGCTAACACAGGAGCGCTTTGGCTACGGCTGAGCAGTGCTTGGGCAGCACCAAGGCTTTCTGTGTGTCTCACTGCCTCCCCCCCACCAGCACTAAGTAGGCTGGGGGTGGGCAAGAGGCTGGGAGGGGACACAGCCAGGACAGCTGACCCAAACTGGCCAAAGGGATAGTCCATACAATATTATGTCACGCTCAGCAGTAGAACTGGGGTGATGGAAGAAGGTGCTGAGGAGATTTTGGTCTTCCAAGGTAGCTATTGCTCAGAGACTGCCTGGACATGAATTGGCTCGTGGGTGTTGGTGAGCGATTGCTTTTGCATCGCTTGTTTTTTTCCCCTCTTTACTTCATTTATTAAACCATTTTTATCTTGACTCTTGAGTTTTGCTTTGGCTTTTCCTATTCTCTCCCCTGTCCTGCTGCGGGGGAAGCGAGCAAGCGGCCGTGTGGGTACTTAGCTGCTGGCCAGGGTCAACCCACCACGGTTGGACAGAGGCTTAAGTATCTCACTCGTGTTGTCAGTGTCAAGGAGTATGGGTTCATTTTTGAATGTTTACCGCTAGTCGTAGTGCTGGCATGGCTCCACACAAGGGGATGTAAAGTAGCCATAGGTCATGTGGCCACAGACATTTCTAACAGAACGGATCAAACAGACCTGGACGTAGAACCGCTGTCAGCTGTGGAGCTTCAGTTTCCAACAGGTAGGCTTGTCAAGTGTCGCTCCTCTTTTTGGGCTGATGTTTGAGAAGTCTGTGGTACAATTCAGTGTCTCGGAGGAAATATTATACCTTTGGAAAAGAAAGCGAGCGTACTCCCACCTCCACTTTATTCTCTGTCCTGTGAGAAAAAGATGGGGAACAATTATGTATTCAGATCCATACAGATTCTTCAAATGTCTGTGCCGGACCATACATTAACATACACATAACACATAAGCATTTTCCCAGTAATAGTATGGAAATAATTACTTTTCATTGGTGGGATGACTGCACCCGCTTTCCCTTTGGAATGGCAACTGTGATGTGCTATTCGAAACAGTGTCTCAGGTCCGGTATCACCTTTTCCTGCCCTAAGATTTATGCTGAGCTGTAGGGAAAGAAAACATGTATGATGAATGTGCTCATTCACTTACTACTCTTGCAGCTTCTCTTCAGGACACTTGGTTCATCAAGCCCTCATTATCTTGCGTTGCTGAGACATACAGTCAGTCCCTTGCTTAAGATAACTTAGGTTGCCACAGACAGCTCAGAGCTAGTAGGGAATGGAGGCCATGTCTTTCATAGCATAATAACAAGTTCATGTCCAATTCACTTTGTCACACTGTCCACCAGAAGAAATGCGCTGGCTTTGGTGTGATGTGTCTGTGATCTGTTGATTATTATCTTCTCCTCAAGTCAGAAACAGAATCCCCTAATGTTTAGGTTTAGTTGAAGTGGTGTGAAAAATTGATGGCACCGGCAAAATCAAGTCTCTAGTAAAAATTGCTGGGTTCTCAACAAACATTTGCTAGTGTTTTCTTTTTCACAGATCAAAAAATTTCCCAGATAATGAGATGGGAATTGAATTTTATATCTTCTGTATTTTTTCATGGCACATGCTAATCGTTTTCCAGCTAACTCTGCTAATAATTAGTATGCCAGTAGCTTCTTAGAAATAGTTGTGTCAACCAATGGCGGGCTATCATGAGCCCATCTCCCTAGACTGATGAACAAAGGCAAAAAGAGTCTTTTTCTTACTATTTATACCAGATTTTAGGTGGAAGAGGTTTACTTCTGATTTGGAATTGATTTCAATCCTTTCAGCTTCAAGGGAGACCAGATTACACATCTGTTAAGGCAGAGATTTATCTGATAAAACATGAATAAGGATTTGCACAGCTAGGTCCCTAATTACCCAAATGATTGCCCTGTCAATTACCAGTTCCCAAGCTTAGATGGCCATTCTGTCCCTGGGCGATCTGGGCTTGTAACGTTTCTTGCTTGCATGCTCTTTGTGGCTGCGATCCAGGCAAAGCCAGAAAGCTTTGCTTGTGCTCCTGTACTCAGAACCCTCGTTGCACAAGGGGATGCGCTCACTGATCTCCGTTAGCTGTCTACTTGCTGATATTCATTTAATTTCAATTACTGACCCAGACCGTTTTTCCCTCCAATTTCTTGGGAATTCCACTTGATTAACAAAGAAATAACATCTGATTTCTAAACACTTGTCTATTTTTTACAAAAATAAGTGGGGAGGGGGTGTTTAACTGCATTAAATTACTTGAGATGGAAAAGCTTACTTTAATTTGGTAAATTACTCTGTGGATAACGATGAGGAGGATTGACCTGTTCTACTCGTGTTCTGACTTTCTGATGGCATCAGCAATAAAAAGCACAGAGGACCTATTTTAATCATTAAAATTGCAAAGGCATGTCAGAATACTCAAGTAAAACAGGTCTTCTGAGTAGATGGCATATTTATGAAAGTGCTTTCAAAGTAAAAATGCTTTTTATGGTTGTATTGTTAAAACAACAAAACATGAGGAGTGCAGCAATGAAGTTTTCAATCTTAATTATAACTCAGCTCAATTACACGTACAATGTAACTTGTATTTCTAGTTTTCTGCCTATAAAATTAAATTCTCTTTGTTGATATAAAAGTATAGTGCCCATCTGCCAAGTGGATGAGTTAAAAGCTGTAAGACCTTCAGATTTCCCTTCATTTTTTGTATTTGTAACCGCATATATCTGAACGGTGAACTACCGTAGAGTTTTTATGATTTTTAATTTAATTTCTCAAGCATTAAACTTAGTTCTCCCAGAAGTGAATTAGCCCAACATTCCTGTCTGGGTTGTGGGCCGATTAATTATTAACTGAGTAGAATTAATGAAATGTACATATTTGTGTAGTGGTATAAGATATTTTGCAGTCCGATGTCAGTAATTGCAACCTAAGTGCACATGCACAGGTTCTCTCCCTTCCAGAGCAGGTCTCCAAAGCAGCGGAGAGCAGTGATGAACATGCATGGGATGTGAACAAAGCTGAGCGTGCACAACTTATTTTGAGGTTAATTCATTTGTTTTTCAAGGTCTGCGGGGGAATTAAAATTCAGTCCCATTAGACATTTGCCATAGGCCTGAAAAATGTCACTGGACTCATTGGGTTCGGTAATGAGCACTTGGTTGCAATAGGAACCAGAAGTGCAAAACGCAACTCGGAAGGCAAATGAAGGCAGGGGGAGGGGGCAGATGGAGTTGCACGATTCGTTATCAGTCTCCTTCCAACTCTGTCATGCGTTGCAAGGACTGTGGCTTTAGTATCTCAAATTCTGGTTTGGGCAATGTCTGGATTTATATGGCTGTGCTGATAAATATCTAGTGAATTCAGATTTATAGCTCGTGAATAAACTGCTTCTGAAGCCTTTTGGTAAGAGGGTAAAGTGTTAACCAGTGTCTGGGCAAAATGGGAGTAGGACTGAAGGGACACAGATGCATTCACATAGGGGAATCTTGTTGACAAACCTCGGGAGGGCTGTAGCCAAACCCTTTCAAGCAGGCTGATACCTGGGGTACAAGGTCGTGACCAGGAAGTGGAAGGAGACCAAAAATTAAATAAATGAGAGAGAAAAATCTGTCAGAAGTGTACAATTGGGAAAACAGCTGAAAAAAAGTATAGCTGAAAATTCAGGAAGAGAACTGAGCCAGTTTAACCTTTTAATGCCCTCTAATGAATAGCTTATTGTGAGTTTAATATGCTGCCTGTGTTGAGTGATTTTAAGTGGATCTGTGTCTTCATAGTTTGTACGTGTATTTATGATGTTGAAAGTAGTGACGGAGCATTGGTGGGCATAGATTCTCAGCTGCCTGAGTCTCGGTGGATTATAAAGAGAAAAGTGCAGTGCAAAAACATTTGATTGCTTTGTAAGTAAACTGAAAAAAATTGTTTCCATAAGAATTTTAAATTGTTTGTAAAACAGCAAACAAATAAGAACAAAAACCCAGAAATGTGAGGTTTTGTTTATGTTCTCTTGCTCTTAACACATTCTACAAGTAGTATTAATGTATAGGCAATTTTATTCTTCAGCATCGAGCTCAGATACTGAACTTTGGGAGTAACAGGAGCCTCCGTTACATGTCGCAGAGGTAAAGCACTCTGAGATTACCCAGTCTAGAAGAGCCACTGAGAAAGATTTCAGCATCTTGATCTTGAACAATATTTCAGAGAAAATTACCAAGTGAGCCAAATTTAAACTCTGGGCTATTATTTATTAGTGCCGTATCTACTCTAGACAGTTTACAGTGCTCAAGCAGCAGGATAGTAATGCACTGGCTTTCCTATGGGTAATTAGTTGGGCGAATGGACAGCTGATTGGAATTAGCAAAAAACTTTATTTAGGGAAGAAGTCCTTTGTGAACTCCAGTAATCCCGTGTTTGATTACAGAACAATGTGATTAATCTCCCATAGAAACACTGGCTCTTGCATTCCAGCAGGGCTCTACAGTGGGCTTGACATCATCCATGTGCCGGCAGAAGTATTGCACATGTGCTCGCTGACTGATTTCAGAAAAGCAAATGTGGATTAAATGTGGTAGAATGAAGCCAGCAACGGGCAGGCTTCCGGAGGAGGTAACTGGTGTGAGGAAAGGTATGACTGTGTCTACGGGTAGGATCTGGAGTGTCCTCTGGGCCTGTCTCTCCTGACCAGGGACCTGGGCAGAGTATACCACCGTTCTTTTCTAGCTCGCTTGCCTAATTGTCTTCCAGAGGAAGCCTTGGCACAGGGGACAGACAGGAAAAGGACAATGCTCATGTATCCCGAAGTCAGGTTATGGCCAGAGCACCCACAGGGTCTCGGAACACCGATGTTTAAACATATTAGAAAGTAACAGCATTGAGAAAGTAATTATCAAACAAAAAGGCTAGTGAGGCCTCTCTCTGCAAGGACGTCGGGGACCTGGCAGACCATCCCCCTGACTTGTTGTTGTTTTAACTGGATATCAGGCTGAGGAAGTTAAATTATATTGCTGTGTTATTTTATTTCGGTTTGTTTTCAAAGATGAGAGAAGCTGTAATAATAGCTCTGGGTAGCAGTGGATGCAAAAATAACTGGTTTTTTAACCTGCCTGTGGTAGCTAGAGTCTATTCACTGGCCTCTCACGTATCCCAAATAGACACACAGACTATCCAGGCACTGTCGCTATCAAAGAGTGTTACATTTCAACAAACATAAAGAGAATAATTTGTGCTGTTTCTGTGGGGTTCCAGTCGACTTAGAAACATGATCCTATCCGCACACTAGACTTCAAATGAACGCTTGTGTACTGCCTATGTCTTAGCATTTGTAAAACGTTTAGCTGCAACAGTGTATTTTTCTGGACTTCCAAAACATACATCTTCCAAATCTAGTCAGCAGTATCACCTAAAACAAAGCCATTTATTTCTGGGTACAGCTTAGTTCTGTTGTCAGTTACTCAGAAAAGCAATATAAGGTGTCCAGAATTTAAGAGGAGAAACATTTTTCCTTTACAGTATCACATAGAGAAGTCAAGAGACAAGAGCCCCATTTGGTGGGTAATTAACCCCTTCAGCTTCTCCCCTGTCCTCTGCGCAGTGGGATGAAATAGCGGGAGCGGCAGGGGAATTCAGTGGGGAGCTTTCACGTCCCCCTCAGCAAATCCGCTGAGGCAGTCGGCACCCCTTCAAATAACGAGAGAACCAGCGGGGTCCTCTGCTCCCCCGTGAGAAAGCATCATCAAACCAGCTACCAGTCAAAAGCCGTACAGACGCGTTCACGCTGTAAACCCTGTGTCTCAGGATACATTATGCCCCTGCATGCCTTCAGCTGACCGTGCTGTATCCCAGCCCCTGCTTGCAGATACGACGGTTTCACACCATCCTAGTTCAGCATTTTGTATTGCTGTACAGGCTAGTAGGGAGAGAAAGATTTGGTTTATTTTGTAGTTTTATTTGCATTTAATCTTTTTTCAATGGATTTCCTTCATCAGTCTCGAAAACAAAGTTTTAATCCATCTACAGGCATTTTGAGTAAATATGGGGACAAGGAGTGGTTGATTACCTCTTCCAAGACAGGTTTTGACAATTCACATACCTGATTCTTTTCTCCTCTAATTTCTCCAAATGTTTTTGTGATTGGAGTTGTTTCCTTGCACCATTTGTGGCCATCCGTGATACTAAATATTGCTGTCGAGCTTTTTTGAGATTTTTTTCCATAACTTTGTTTTCAAAAGTCAGTCCCTGCAATTGCTGCGCTTTTGTGATGAAATCCTCTATCTTGATTCATGACATACAGCCTGCTCTGTTGTTTCTCCATATCCTGATTACTTGTGTAGCACCAAAGAGAATTTCACATATTAACTAAATCCATTGTTTTCTAAGGTTTAGCAAATTTTAATTATTTTCAGTGAAAGCTTTTCTTTGCTCTGTAATAAAAAAAGCGGTAAAAGCCTTTCGTGTTAGTTGAGTTATTCTTAGAAAGAATTAATGTTTGCTATATTGCTGAAACAGTCTCTCCAGTTTGTTTGTTGGTAAGTTTTGTTGCTCTTTTCAGTATGTAAGTATCAAATCTGGGATCCTCTGCTGACACTAAGCCAGGAGAGTGGAGCCGTGGGGAGGTGAACAATGGATAAATAGGTAACTCTAGAAATAGTTTATCCCCATTCTCACCCGTTGTGCATCCAGCATTAGCCTATAAGAGGCACACATTTTCTCAGCAGTGCTTTCACTGTCCAATGTTTCCGGCATTTTCTCTGCTTTTATAGCACAAATATGGGATTCAGGTAGTCCAGAGGGCTTTCACCAGGTTTCTGCAGGAGCTCAGTGTTGTCTCCAGTCATAACATGTTTCTCTCCCGTGGCAGAATGCTCTGATGAGACCTCCGATAAAGCATCTCCTCAGGCACCTTTTCCCAGTCTCACCGCTTGCTGCCCCAGCGCCTACGAGAGGTTTATAAAATCTGTTATCTTTCCTTTGGCAGTAATCAATACCATGAGATGTGTGTGTGGAGGTGGGGGACAACGTGATTAGCTTGGCTGTTTTGCTGCGCTTAGGATGTCAAGGGGGCATTCCTTCCTCATACCTTCAGTTTGCACTAATAATTAGAAATGCTGTAGTCCTAAAAAGATCTGGAAATATAATTAAAATCAAACATAATACTTCCTGGGGCAGAAATTGGCAGTGATATGTTCTGTTCCCTAGGCTATCTCCAAAGCAATAAAAACGAGCCCTTGTTTGTAGACAGATGGGAAGCTTCCTGTGTAGGACAGAGGAATATGTGTCGCTGTTTATACCTTCATCTTATCAAGAGGGACCAAAAGAGAAACATTGTTCAAGTGAAGGTGTTCAGTCAGCTTTTATCTTCTTTGTGGAAGATGCAGTTTATCTGTCTGAGGGATAATTGGACACCAGATGACAAAGCGGGCTAATTTTATAAAAAGGCTGAGGAATAAAGATTTCAGTCTGCAGCTATGCCTAATTCTGTTCTGTTCACGATAAAAATAATATTGCCTGTCCTTTGACGTGGCCGTTCTAGCATTTATGTTGCAAATGACTGACATAGCAGCTTGCTAGAAAAAGACATAAAGGTTCTTGCTGTATGCAGCCATTTTGATCAGGAGATAAAAATGACCAAGTTGCGAAAGTAGTAATATCTGGGTCATTGAATCAATTTTGCACCAATTTATGACTGTGCAGGGAAATGAAAATGGAAAACAGACAAATAGTCTTTAAGTCCTGTTAACAGATTGTATCCATCACGTACACTCAGCTTTTCATTTTTAGGGTTATGAATACCATAAGCACTGAACACGACTCTCAGCTCATAAATCAGTTTTGAAACAAAAATCTTTTGAGGTCTACAAGGAATATTTACAAAACTGCTGTATAAACCAGCAATACAGATGTGCAAAAAGCAGATGAAGATTAAATGTTACATCTATAACCATAAACTATGGAGAGTTTTAGGGCTGTTATCATTTTCATGGGCTGACAAAGGCAGAAACACCATTTGGTCTCTCCCTCGTTTGTTCTTAAGATTTCTAAAATTGTTAAGTGCTACTAAATTTCATCAAGGAGCTGAAGTGCCAATCTACCAAATTAATGGAACCTGCTTAGGAGAAGCAGTGATGAGTATTTTATTAGAAAATCCATATGCATGGTGGATAGCAGTTTCAATATCCATCTGAGTTGCAGAGAAATTCAAAGTGGTAGAAGCTTGATAGATTCTGCTTACCGCCTGTTCGGCTGTTAAAGGAAAGAACATGTCAAATCATCCACTGATAGGATAATGTGTTGCCAAGACCAAGATATTTTGAGTTAACATTTCCTTTTATACAGTATAGAAATGTCAGACGTAAAGCACGTTACCATGTTCCCTTATTAATTTGGGCGGTTTGTTTATTGAGATATTGCTTTCACAGGCCCTGTGTTCCTGCTAGAAATGTAAAGCAAAAACTTATTGCTTTATTTCTTGCTACAGGCTTCAGCTTGATAAACTGCTGGGTGCCCTGCTCTGCTCTACTTGAGCAATATCATCTTGGACTGGGACTGTAATTGGAGATGTACCAGGTGTTTCATGAAATGACATTGGTAATTTTAGTAGCTTTGCTCTGTAAACCGTGGGTGAACCAAGTGCTGACCAGTGCTTGGCGGCTCCAGGCCACCGGAGGGTCTGTCTTTTCAAAGTGTCCTCAAAACATTGAAGCATAGAGTTTTGCTGAACTGTGGAGTTAATTTCTGCCTATTTATAAGATTTCCTGGGGAACATGTAGTATTTTTTGCTCATTTCTGATCTCACTTGTTGAGTAATGCCTTTAACTCAAGCTGTCTACATTCCTATAAATAACTGTATTTTGGCTGTAGCGGAGGTGATTCCTGATTATGAACAAGGGCAGATGCAGTAATGCTGACCAGTACACAGATGTTCCATTGTTTGTCTTGAGTGAGATTTTAGGAAAAAAAAAAGCTTGTTTTCTCAGTTGTTTCTATGTCAACAAATAAAATAGTCCCCCACCACATTAGGCATGTACAAAGTACCAGTATCTGATTAGGTTATGCAAGAGCAGCACACCAGTTCGTGACTCATGGCTTATTCCGTACACTGAAGGGAACTCGGCTGGAGGGCAGTGAGAGTGCAGGGAGTTGTATTTTCATCCTGTTGTGCTTCCGTAACATAAACGGAGTCCAGCTATTTGCTTCCAGTCTATAACTAACTCGCACGTATAGACTTCCTGCAGTTTTGTCCATAGGACAGGAGTCTGATCAGCTGAACTAAGCACACCGTGCTGCCGGAGCGACAGTGTTTTGGTAAGGCTGCACCTAGCACAAAATTGAGGAGGGTGTTGGGGGTGGGGGTGGTGAGTTCAATGAAATTGTGGGATAGTCTGAAGTTTGCTAAAGGTACACATCTTTACACCTTCACAGCTTCTTGAGTGCTTGGAGAGGAAAAAAGTTGGGTTTACTTCTATTGCTGACAGACATTTTTGAAGTTTGGACTAGGTTTTAACGTACCCTAGCAGAGAAAGCCCTTCCTTCTCTGTCACAGACAGACGTGATTTTGTCCTGGTAGAGCATTTGGAAGGGAGCTGAGGTGTAACCCGAAAGGGGAGCTGGAGCTAGGGAGCTGTGCCAGGGCAATGGAAGGGGAGCGGATGAGAGCTCTCTGGAAAGAGTCAAATGAGGAGGGAGAAATGCCGAGTGGGCAGCTGCCTTGAGCCAGAGGCAGTGAGGAAGGAATTGCTAGGGGAATTTTGATACCGTTCTGACAAAGATTTCTGACAGTATAACAGAGTCATTTGCTGTTCCAAAGGACACCTGCAGGGAGGAAAGGAGAAAAAAAGCGTGGGAGTCCTGTAGTCACTTCCCGAGCTGTTCTGTCTGGAAATGACGTAAGGTCACCTGGCTCGCACAAGTACCGCACACTGCGAAAGAAGCTGCAAGACCGGAGCACACTCGTTCTTGCTGATTTTCTGCTATTCAGGGGTCAGTGAGCCTGCAGTTGTAAGAAATTAATCAACTGTACTACCTGGAGGGCCTGAAGGCTCAGTGATGGTAATTCCATTCCTGGGACCTCCCACACGGCCAGCTGAGTTTCAATGCTTGGGACTCTCCTCTTCACAAAAGCAGGAGTAGCCATGTTCATGCGCTCTTCGTGGCCGGAGGTTTAGGTCTCTCTTTACTGCAAAGAGCAAGACTTTTCATAGCATGAGATTGAAAATTTGAGTACTTCCTTCCATCTCCTGGTACTTTGAGGTTTTATGGAAGTTCTGCAAGCGTGAAGCATTGTTCTTGTTTTGTAAAGGTAATGTCTAGCCTAAATGCAGAAGGGAAGAAGCTTGTAGTGTAATGCCCAGTTGTTTTGGTTTCTTGCCACATCTGAATTCTCATAATTTTGTGATCATAACTCTCAGATCATCTGCAAATTACAAATGTTTGAATAACTGATCAAAAGGGAATGTAAATTACACATATTTACAGGTAGAACAAGTAAGGTAAGAGTCCTCTTTTCCCCATTTCTACCTCAAACCCTGATCCCCTGCTTCCCGCTCCTTCTGTCTCTGTGTATTTGATCCCCCTTTCTGCACCTCGGCCACCAACTCTGATTTTGTGTGGATTACCAACGAGTGATTCTCAAAGGAGTGGTTTAGGAAAGCAAGTTATCTGCATGTTAAAATATCAGCCAGTTCACTGTCTATGAGTCTGTAATTGGTATATCCTAAAGAGATTTGTTATTCTGCTTAAAGTCCAGCAGAAACAAACAATGTATTATTTTACAGTCCAAAGGCAATGCCTGAAGAATTGTGCTCTGGTAGGTAACTCTCAGGTAGCTCTAAACAGCGATCTGAATTACTGATGTATTTCGATACTCAAATCATCACTTAGCATATCTCAAGGGCAGGCTGGTGGTTTTTTTACTTTTCTCTGAGGGTTGTGACAGAAATACTGTCTCCATGAAGCAGTACCTAAAGGAATAATGTTAGCGTGTCATGGAGATGACTTTACTGTGATACATTAAAGAATCATGTGCTAAAGTTACAGGCATGCAAGCTATTAGTGCTTCCTCCCCTCCACTTAGCAAGCTGTTTATCTTTTGAAAAGCTGGAAACCCTTCATTTTATTTTCCACAGATTTCCTTGTGGAACAAACGGTATAAATAAGATCTGTAATATGAAGCTTTGGGGATAAAAAGAGATAATATTTGTGCTTAATTTCTTTCCTCCTTCCTACCCATGTCATGTTCCACATTTGCATACGAAATTCATCTCCCACCCTTTCCCATGAGCCTTGTTAGTGTCCTGCTGTGCCCTCCCACACAACTTGGCTGATACTAAGAGACCTTTCAATCTATCTTTGAAAATTTATTTTGGGAACCACATTTTAGACAATATTTCTATTTAAATGACTTCTTCCTGATTCCCAAATGTTAAAGAAATATAAGATAGAGAAGCTAGGAGGAGGGCAGACCCCGATGCTGCTGAAGTATGTCTTTTCTGTGAGTAGACTGCTAGAAAGAATATAACCTGGACTGCGTTGATGAACCTGAAGCTTTAAGCCATGATGGATGGATGGATGGATGTTTGTATTGAGTTCCAAGGAGCAGAGTGGGGGTAGGGAAGGAGTGCCTCAGGACCGACGTGTTGCCTATACACACTAGTAAGAAGCAGCTGTTGCTGAGATTTGTGAACCCTTACTCTCTTTGCTGTAGCTGGGACCTTGGCTAGGATTACCTGTGACTCGTTATCCTCACAAGGATTAAAAGTAGGGCACTGGAGTATCTTGCTCGCTATTCTTTGAAGTGACACGTGCAGCCCCAATTGAAATTGGGGACCAATTTTACTAAGCATCATACAGATTTGTAAACTCAGTGCTGTTTTTCTAATGAAAAGTGGGAAACAGCTCTACAGGTGGTTTTTATGATTGCACCAAAAGACACTGCTGAAAGCCACAAATAGATCTTGTCTCATCGTTCTCAGACAAATGCTTTTGCCACTAGAACAGGCTGTAATACAAGCATATTTTAGCACTGTAGTACAGTGATGCCAATCCCTGTGATTAGAACTCTTTTATTTTTTTTTAATTTGTGATTGCTGCAGTATTTGACATTTTTCTTCAAGTGTCAGTTTCTGTACTCAAGCAGCTGAGTAAGGAGTCTCAACTTCCTTCAGAAACAAAAGTTTCAAACCCTTGTGGTTGCAGAAAATGGCTTGAAAATGGGGCTCATTGATTGTTTTACCAGTTGGTTTTGAAGAGCAGAACGTTTGCATTCTTTCTTTTCATTCTGCTTGATCTTTTTTAACAGCTGTCACTAATAATCACAAAATTAAATATTACTTGACTTTACTAATTTATGACTGTGTGGTCATTTGTTATGGCTATGCTGCAGGAAAAAAGCCTGTGAGGAAAAACGAGTGTGTATTTTTTGCATAGTTGTTGGATGTGCCTCTATTAAAAGGTAGGAATGCTGAGACACACTTAGTTTGCATCCCAGCTGCAGTAAGACATTTCTGATGGTCCATCGCAACCACTATACCATCTGCTTTTTCCAGGCTATTTATTCCATCCTTGTCTAACCTCTTTCCTTTCTGCTTGAAAAGCAAGCATGTTTTCTCAAACCTGTTACCATTCTCTAAATTCTTTTTTAAACCGATTCAGGAAAAATTAATTAGGGCTCCATCTTGTCAAATGTTCTGTCACTGCAGCAGCTATGGCTTCTGTGGGAAGAAAATCTTGCTATCAAATTAGAGTTACAGCATGATGACAGTGTGAGCAATGGACTATCCACACTGGAAGTGCCTCTTGCCCTCTCATCGGTTAGTCATCAACTTGTCCAGGCTGCTTAAGTTTTTGCCTGATTTTGAGCGTGTGAGTTATCATCGTGATATACATGGAAATATCTGCAAGTAAAAAGGAGGCTCATCCTTCTAGAATCAGCACGTGAAGAATGCGGTACTCCTTCTTCATCCTACCTGTAGTATTTTATAATTGCGTTTAGGAAAGTTTTTTTATTAATTTTAGAAAGAGGTACAGATTTCATAGTTGTAAAAAGATACGTCTTTTCAAACCTCATTGAGCCCTTGCCTTCAGTGATGGTGGTGATGGGTTCATTATGCAGCGCATTGTATCAGTTTTACATTTTTTGTTTTTAAACATTCTCCTTGATCTTATGTTATAAGAAGGCCTATAAAAATGCATGGCTTATCTGCACAGTACTTTGTAGCCTGGTATCACAGCTTCCCTAAGATGTGTCCTCTTTAATCAGAACAGTACTGATCTCCTCTTCCTGCGGCTCATTATTATTGTCGTTTGTGTTCCATTATAGTGAGCGTTGCACAAACAGAACATAGAGTCCAGCCCCATAACTTGTTAATCATCCTTCATATGGAAATGTCTGTATTCCTTTAATCATTTAAATCGATCCTTTTAGAGTCTCCTGTCCTGTCCCCCTCCAAACTTCACGTGTGCGTCCGTTACCGATGACAAGAAATGAACAAAATGTTATTGCAAAAAAGTGCACTGCTGATTTACATAACAAAACTGCAGAAATATTTTGCTTGCCCATTTCTTACCCATTCTCAGAGGGTTTTGAAATGAAAGGCTTTAGAGTCCTAAGACACCTACGTGTTCCTACCAACCCCACTGTGAGAAATTTGCTTTTAGAACCGCTGTGGCACAGATACAGGAGGTTTTCATGGAGCTGTCCCTAATGGTGGTCTCTTATCTTTCTTGTGTTGATAACTCATTTAAATGCCCAGAAAGTGCAAATAGTTTTAAGTTACAATTAGTGGTTATATGTTACTTTGCTTTTACTAACAAGCAATTCCATCTGCTGTCATGCTTCTCTTTTGCCGAGCCTTCTTGGGCTCTTCTGTGTCCTCGTAGATGTAGGGTTTTTCTACATTGTATAATACCACCACATTTGTATCATGCCTGTTTTCCAGATGGCTGTTAAATATATTAAAAACTTGTAGTCTAAAGCCAATACAAAACCTTATGTCTCTCTTTAAACATTCATGGTTTACTACTTACTTCTACTATGTTTTTCCTCTTCTGGGCTAGACCTATACATCTTGTCCATGCTGCTTGGGATTTCTGAGTGCATTTTATCACGTTGACTTTGAATTCCTACTACAAGGCTGTACAGTTTTTGGCACTCCTTCTCTTTCTACCTAATGTGGTAAAAGTTACTGGAAATACTAAATTTGTTGCTCGTATTTCAGTGAGGAGAGAGATAAGAGCAACATGCCCCTGTGAAAGATCCTTCGTTCCTTCAGCTGATTCCATTCTTGTTCCAAAAGAGCCTGGTTCCCCTTGTACCTAGCGTCATGTTTAGGAAGGGGCTTGAGGGCCAGGCTTGCCTTCACAAACAGTAACCAAAACACTGTTTGAAAGAATTTTTTGCACTGTCTTGATCATTTCATACAATCATTATCTCTCCCCGCCCCGCCAAGAACGCAATATAATTGGAATATTTAGTGAGTGTTGCAAGTGCTGCTTTGTTCATGAACAAATTCAATAGCTGGGACAGTTCTGAATTAAATGCTGGAACCAAGTTCTGTCTTCATTTGGAAACACTGAAGACCAAGTTTTCCTTGGTTTGTGATTCAGGGATCTCTCTGATAGATATTTATGTTCTGTTAATGCTGTTCCTCTGGCTTCTTAGTCGCATGATTTTTGCTGAAGGGAGAATCTTTGCTCGGTTAGGAGAGGAAAAGAGCCTTTCTCTGGCGCTGTGCAGCTGGCAGGGCACCCGGACGCCCCCGAGGAGCAGTGGGATGTGCTGGGCAGGCCCCAGGGAGGCTGCGTAGCGTTGTGGTGTTCCCAGGTCCAGACCCAACTGCTGGATCAAAGCAGAGATGTGGGACTATGTCTCTCAAATAAAGAACCAGCACACTGCGTGCCCTGTCTTTGCTTCACAAGTATCCCACGTATAAAGCATAACCTTGCATAAATATGTGTGTGCTCGCTCTCCTCCCCCCGCCCTTGCTCTCTAATAGTTTTCCCCGAGATTCTTAAACAACAGAGCAGATGGAAACCTTATTTAAATTTGGAAACCGTGAATACCACATGCTGAGCTCAATGGAGCAATTCAAGTCAGTTTCCCTTAAATGAAATTTTTTTTAATGCTGAATTCCATTTAGAATTTTTAAAATAGCATAAACACGTGATATACAGCATTTGAAGATACCTGTATTCCTTACCACCACATAATGCCTCACTTGTATCCAAGTGTGAAAATGTGTCCTAAACAGATCAAATTTCACAGCTAGTCCTCCTAAAGGACAGTAGCACTCCATTATTTATTAGAGCCATTATGAAAGAAACTCCTGCACCGTCCCTAAAGAGAGAAAATCTGTCATGGTTCCCAGGAAAGAGAAGCAAGGATTATCCTTGAAAGCAATCAAAGGAGAGAATAGTTTTTACCAACTTGTCAGTGGAGTTGCCATGGGCAGCAGCCAGGAGCCTAGGTTTAAATGTCAGATTTCCCTTCCACTACTGTCTTTTCCTTTTCTTTTGCTTTATTTTTGCATTCATTCCATTATTTTCTTTTTTTTCCCCCCTTTTTATAAGAATTTCTCGACCCAGATCCCTTTTTTCCTACTGCCCAGTTTTGCTTCTTTTTATGCCTATGCTCAGACATCATGCCAATCCCAGGTAAAGAAATCTGGTTTGTATTTGTTTTTTTGGTTTTTTTTTTTTTTTTAAAGTAAGACAATATGCTCTTGGATACTAGTTTGAAAGTCATTGGCATATTAATATTTGTCCTGCAAAGAATAAAAAAGCAAAGAAAATTGCATTAAGAGACTGACACAGTTAAGGAAGAAATGGCAGCATAGAGTCAGCAGCAGCTCTCCTTCAGCATTATTGCGCCGGGTTGTTCAGAGACATGTGGTATGTTTCATTATTTGCTAAAATATTACATAGAGGAGGATGGGGGGAAGGAACAGAGCAGAAGGAAAAAGCTCACATCTGTGGTAACGTCTCTGCAGGGGAGGAAAAAAAGGCAAATCCTACCATTTGTGGAAGGTATTCATGTGTTGCCGGCTGGCTAAACTGCACATCAATTGAATTAATGTATCTGTTAAATCTAGATAAAAGCTCAGAAGAAGCAGTTTAGAAAACACTTTTTTCTTTTCTGTTCTTTTTTTTTTTTTTTTTTCCCCCCTTTCCCTAATTCCTCTAAGCTGGCACAGGACATCTGGGTTAGTTTTGCTTTGTATGCTGGGTTTTGTTTTGCCTTGTGTGTCTTCACTGTCAATCCCCCAAAACAAGCCCAGCTGCCTTGAAAAAAAAAATTTAAAAAATCCATTTCTGTTTTGCTTGCTTGTTAATGGCGTTAGCATGTAAATGAACACATCCAGGCTGTAAAGTGAGCAACTCATGAGTGGGTGGGAAGTTCACACCTCCTTTGGTGCTATTGTTTCAGGCTGTCTAGCTGCAGGCTCAGGAGGGCCAGAAGAGCACACGCAGCCTTTTGCATAAATGAAGGCGGCGGCTGCAAAAAGAAAATGGAATTTTTGTAGGAACCAGTTAATGCTGTCATTGACTGGGTGCCTGTAACCTCCACTTGGTCACCAAGTTTGTTCTGGAGAATGAAGGTAAAACTGTGGTGCTAGCAAACTTTCAAATTTGGATCCTGGTTTTTGTCTCAGTTTGTTTTCAGGCTGCGTGCTTCACTGTGGCTATGGAGAATGTGACAAATTAGTGCTTGTGGTTTTGAAACGCATTTCTGATCTGCCTTCCTATGATCCTGCCTTGCCTTTAGGAAATGGTGAGCATGTTTCCATGCAAATTATTGACACATAAGTAATGACAGGTTGATACTGACTTGAAAACTGGGTTGTTAATAGAACTAATAGCATGCAAATTTTTAGGATGCATATTTTTAATCCAAGCTGAAGTTCCCAGAGTGATTTTGAGTTATGTGGTTTCTTATTCACTTTTGTGAATCATTTCTGTGTTGTTGGTGCACACAGCAGTGGTGCTGGATGGTAGAAAGATGCACAATCATGAAGTTTGGATGACTGTGTTACAAAAGGAGCAATCACCGATCAGAGGCAGAGACAGCAGGCAGTCCACTTGATACGGCCTGAGGCGTTTCGCGTGGCATACAATCCTAAGGTCTGTTACCTTGAGACCTGCCAGCCCTTGAAACAAATGCTTCAGGAATCTTCCTGCGCAAGAGGGAGGAGGGTGTGAAAGTTCGGTGCCTGCAACAAATCATCTCCAAGGTTAGGATCTGGTATCAGTGACATTCATTGAAGAGCATGAAAATTTTTGTTTGCTCATGGCTGTGAGGTAGTAGCACTGATGTAACCAGTTACTTTGATTTGGGTTTCATCAGGGCCAAACTTGCAGGGACTGAGAGCAACGTCACGGTGAAGCATGCTGAGTGTTCCTACTTTGCCAGGTAGGTTAGTCCTTGCCGTGGGATTTTGGTGACTGAAGAAACCCTACCTTGAAGAAGGTTCTACCCTGAAGAACCTCAGCAGCCTTTAGGGGTGCTAGGGAACATTAATGTCCTGCTTCCTCTCAGCTGGGTACTACCGGGGTCACTGGTGCTGGAGCTTGAAGCCCTCAAAGCAGCTCCTGGAAGCTCAGTTACAAGCAGAAATGTCAGCTCCTTCCTCTAAAGCTGTAGCATTCAGCCATTCTGGAGAGGCTGAAAGAGTAGTAGTAATATCTGGGCATCCTTTGGAGAAAGACTGAACTGAACACAAACATTTAAAGAGAAAAGGGAATAATCTGTTCTCGGTGTTTTCTGTGGATGTAAATGGAATGGGACAAGAAATAAAGGACCACAAATTGCAAAAAGGGAAAATTAAGATAAAGCATTAAGAAGTTCTCTCAGATAGTAAAGGTTAGTTAGTCACTGAAATAGATAGGGAAGCTGTGAAATGTTTATCATCAGAAGTTTACAGAAAAAAATAGGAGAAAATGTCAAGAACGTCTTGGGTGTAATTGCTAAAGAAAAGTGCTAAATATAACTGTCCGGTCATGGGACAGTGGGAAGGACTGGAGCCCTCCTAGCCTGAGTTTCTGTGAAGATCCACTGTTTCAAATAGGTGCTAAGTCTGGCTAAACAACAACAGTGTCCTGTCTACTTTTATTTAGAACCAGAAATTATTCATGACCTTGATTCATGATACCTCCACTCTTAAGCAAGCCTAGGAGTCAGGTTAATAACAAGTCAGAATCCTTCACTAATTTAGTGGGAAAACCTTATTTTAAGATTTTATACAAGTGTGCATCACCATAGTAATTAAAAATCTTGTATGTAAAATTATAGCAACCCTTTTCCTGGCATCTCTGAAACATCTTTGGGAGCAGAGATTCTGGATCTGCTAGAGGTTCTTAATTTTTTTTTTTTTTTTTCAAAACATGGCGGGGAATATGTTTCTGTCAGAAAAAAATAATTTATCCTGCTCAGTAGGATAACTGAATGGTTGATTCTGGTACTTTATTTGCAGCCTAAACCTAAGGTAATCTTTCATCCTCCAATGCAATTTGAATAGTCTTGCCTTTTAATCCCTGTCCATTCAGAAAATCTGTTTTCATGTCTCACTGGATAATACCTTAATTTCATTTCCATTGAAATATAATCTTACTCTGAAATAAAATATATTAAAATACAAATCTGAAGAAAATACTTAGAGCTTTTTTGCCTGAGACTTCCTGTTTCGTTACACATAAATTAAAATCAAATTCTGTGTGTCATTCATACTGAAAGAGGGTAGATTTAGATTAGATAGTAGGAAGAAATCTTTACTCTGAGGGTGGTGAGACACTGGCCCAGGTTGCCCAGAGAAGCTGTAGAAGCCCCATCCCTGGAGGTGTTCAAAGCCAGGTTGGACGGGGCTTGGAGCAACCTGGTCTAGTGGGAGGTGTCCCTGCCCATGGCAGGGGCTTGGGACTGGATGATCTTTAAGGTCCCTTCCAACCCAAACCGTTCTATGATTCACATGTGTCATGCCAGTGAAATCCACAGGAAGTGCAATTCTGCTGGGGCACCAGCCTTGTAATGAGGAGGTTCCAGCCCTTGTAAGTGAGATATACAAAGGAGAGGAGTAAGCGGTTGCAACCATAAATTGTAACATTTTGAAGTCAGAAACCTCTTTTTTTCTTGTCTGTAAATGAAAGTTTGTTTCTTTGACTCTGCGTATATGATAAATAATGATGGTGGTTATATAAAATCAGGTATGCTATTCTTCATTTACACTAAAAAAAAGTTATTCTTCTCTTTCTCTTCATGACCCACCACTGTCATCTTGGAAGTGCTTGGCTATAGAGCAAAGGGCAATGCAGCTGTAGCCATGCGTTAGTTTAGCAACCTTGGCCTTCAGCCATGTGGGAGTGTAGAAACAGGAAATCAGATTAACAGATAGAAACCTAAAGTTGGCATATGAACATTAATATTTCCAAGATGAAGCTTATTACCTTATTATTAGCAGCAGTCAAAACCAAGAATTAATATCCTGATCAAACACTTAAAAGAAACAACTTGGTAGGTGAAACAATAAGAAATGTGGGGACTTTCCATGAAGCAGCAGTGAAGGTGTATGTCTGATACATGTGATTAATTTTAAACTGTTACTGTGCAATGCCATTTACAGTAGTAGAAGTTGGGAAAATAGCTGCTAAAATTGGCTTAAAATAGAAAGCTGCATCAAGTCACCTTTTCAGGGATGTGTCATTCTTACTGTAGCAGCACTGGAAGCCCTACATAATATTTGGGCTCTGCAATATGTGATTCCTGTTCTGCTTTGATTTATTATGTGGCATTGTTAAGAATTTTCGCAGGGTTTGTCCTCATAGACGTGATACCAGGTAGTGAGCATAGGGGTTAATTTATAGCGCAAAGCTTCTCGCCTGAGTTGCCCGTCCTGGGCGGTCTCATATATGAAATAGCTTATTCTGTGAAGTGCTGGTTGATACCAAGTGCAAATCAAAAATAGCATAAAATACAGGGTAGCTATTCCATGACAAGATGACTGCCCACAGACTTCCTTGCCTACCTAACAGATACCAATATTCAGAGAGAAAGTAGAAATAAGTAGGAGAGGGAACAATTCCAACTCTGTGCTCAGCGAGGGAGGAGGGAAAGTGGAAGGAGGGAAGGCTGTCAGACCTAGCTGCTTAACAGTAAACAGCGTTGACAGTTCTAGCGTTGCTCCTGCCTGGGTTCAGCAGCTATGTGTGATCCAAGAGGTAAATGTGTACCTCATCACCTCTCAGACCGTGTCAGACTGCCTAGAGCACACTGCGGTAGCATTATGGCCTGGGCATCCTTCCATTGCCAAATGGCAAGCACCGTCTGCCAGTGGCTTGCCCTGACCTACAGTTGGGTTTCACTGAGGTATGCACCCAAAGGTGGGAGTTGTGGAATGAGCTGTTCCTGCTCTCTGACAGCACCTAGCTGGCTCGTAGAGCTGTAGGTATTGCAGTACGTTTTGATGCTATAAATGTCTTAATGTCAGGACTGTGAATTTCCCGTGTTACCTGTTCTGTTCTATGTTTGACAGCACACAATTCCTTTTTAATGACTGAAGACAAACTTCCAGAAAGCCAGGTCCCAGTAAAAAGGGAGCAGGCTTAGTCATACCAGCACACTAATTAGAAGAACATAGGAATTGTTTTATTACAATGGTCCATGCATCTTGGTATCCCCTTTCCACCAGTGGACAAGCAGATGCTTGGGGAGGAATAAAGACAAGACAATTTCTTAAAGTTGTTTAAGCCCTCACCTAATGGCCACTCTCAAAACTTGATAAAATGGGTGTGGTTTCTATGTGGCTAATTTCCATGGACTTCTCAAGTTTCCCCTGGAGTCCCCTTTAAACTTCACAATATCCTTACTGTTCATGCAGAAAAATTTCTGTTTAGATGCAGAGCTATTAATGCAAAAGGATTTATACCATTAACTAACTGTGAAAATACAAAGTAAAATACTGGTCTCTGTCTGAAAAAGGGAAGCCATCTGAAAATGTAGACCAAAACTCTCTGAATAGGGGTCTGCATGTTAATGTCTGTGATCCTTAGTATTTTAAATGCGCTTCATCATATTGGAGTCACCATTTATCATCTCTGCCCATCAGAGAAGGGTGTCATCGTGCCATAGTTAAAACATTTCTGCATGTGCTCTAGAAATTACCAGAAAATTTAATAGACTTCGTGTGGCAACAGCTGCCCTTCTTGAGATGCCAGTATTACATACTCAAAAAGTACAGAAATGAAAGCGAAGAAACGAAATCTAAACTAATCAGGGAAAGGGGGAGAGTGGAACTACTGCAGGGTTTGTCTTTCTGAAAACTGCCTGATTGCTTTTCAGATCTATACTTCTTTTCCTGTTGACAGGCAAAGCTTGGGAATAATAAGTACTGCATGAATTAAATCCATCACGCTTGCCTGACTGGATACCATGTACTGGATCTTCAAACCAATCTGGGTTCTATCAGTGTGCCGCTATTGATTTCTGTGCTTTGACAGAAAATAGCTGAGAGACAAATGATGGGGGGTGGGGGTGGAATCCTACAAACGTTTTTTGTGTTACTATAGCTAGGAGCTAATGTAACACCAGATTTCCCCTATCTAAAATATTACCGAGCCTGTAAGCATGGTTTGGTACATGTCGGTCAATAAATTTTAAATATTTCTCTGTTGATATTGCACACTGTTCTTTTGTGTCTCTTTAAGAAAGGATTATTGACAGCAAACCAGAGGGTAGTTATTCTTGTCCACCTACAGCATGTCTGTTCCAAAGCATCATCAGCTTCCCCCTTCGAGGTACAGCCATTCTGTGTCAGAGGTACCAGTCATGAACTCAGATGAGAATGTAAATCCATCCCATTGAAATGGAAATCAGCCAAGATGTTGCAGAGGTCTTTCACCAATCGATCACTGTTTATTTCACTCTGGTTTTAATTCTCAGACAAGTACTAGCTTTGAAAAGTTCCAAGAAGTATTTTATTTTCTTTCCTTTTTTTCCTCTTTTTTCTGGTTTTTGACTCTTCCATTTTAGTTTGTCTAAGAAACATCAAATCCTGTCCCCGGCTGGACCTAGAAGGAGAACTGGGACCAAAAATGCCCAAGAGTTGGCCTGCATGAGGAGTAGCAGGTCCTCCTGATGGACTACTGGGGGACTGCTTGTTTTTTCTGATGAAATATATAATAGAGTAGCAAATGTTGAATATGCTACAGAGTGCACTACAAATTGCTTCTGGGCATGGCACTCTGGTAAGACTGGGGAACGGGAGGTTTCAGCTGAAGTTCTGCAGTTTGCCTTGTGCTACACTCAAGTAAGACACAGTACCTTTCTGCCTTGTCATTCATCCCTTCGCGTTATTAATCCTTTGGGGCAGGACTGTTTCTCCTGTGCTTGTTTGGGACTTGGAATAAAGTTTTCATGAGGGATCTGTAGGATCAAATCATCAGTGCTCAAAAGGGGGTTGTGTATGAATGAATGTGCCAGGCGGGGACACTAATGAAGTTCGGCACCTTCCACGTGCAGGAGAACGAGTAGGTTTCACGCCATGCTGCAGTCTCCTCCCAGGTTTCTAGATTTCCTTTTGATTCTTTCCTCGTTTTGATTATAATTAAATCATAATATACTGTTAAAGGACTTCTCTGTGCATAAGTGAAATCCAGTTGGGTTCATCCCTATTGACATCTATAGTACATTTCATCTGAGTGGTTATGGTCATTTTGGATAAATTCTGCATTTTGTCAAGGGTAGATACGTGTTGCTGAAGGGAATGTATGCAGCAGTCACTGGTTTGCAAAACATGCTGCTCTGTTGTGTTTTCTATAGATGGCTCTGTTAGGGAGGAATGTTCAGCCTTAGGATTTAATCTCTCTGAAGTGAAGAAGACTTTATGTATCTTTCCTCTGTCTATGGTCCGAAGTACTACATAGCCTAGAAAATAGAAAACACTAAATCATTTTTATATTTAATGACGTACTGTAATAATGAAGTACAAATCTGATTACTAAAATCTTTTAGTATCTGAAGTGGAAGTTCCTTATTATCATAGGAGTCTGCTCTAAAAACTCATTTGTATAGTAACAATTTACAGCAATTCCTCACAACTTCCAAGTGATGTGTTGCAGGAGAAGAGCATCACAGATCTCCCCAGCAGGTACGGCTTAATTTAACTGGCAGAGGGGACAGTGCATACTGGTGGCTGCTCAGGAATGCACAGTGCTAATGGAGGGAGTTAAAGTCCCTTCCTCGCATGTCAGTTTGTGCCTTTCACTAGTGTAGTAATAGGATTTTGAACAATTATTTTTGAAATCAGACATGGGAACATTTGGGAGAAACGCAGTCCGTTACGTCTCTTGTTCGTAGTAGTACTTTGTTTAAAAAAAATCCCAACAAACTGTACAAAATAAATCTGTGTCACACTCCAAATCCCTTATCCTCTTCATCATTTGTATTTTATATGATCCAGAAAACATTTCATTGCCATATGTAAGGCCCATTTCAAGGCTGTTGTTTCAGCTCCTGGACAACATGCCTATAGCACAAGAGCTGGTTTTGGTTCCCTGGAGGCAGCTAATTTCCCTCTTACGAGTTGCCGATGCCACAAGGCAGAAGTGGCCTTGCCAAGGGCTCTAAGGACCAGACTGAATTCCCAAATCCCTTCTAGGGTAGCAGCAGCATCCTTCGTGGTTCAGTACTGTGTGTGGCCGTTGGAGGTGGTGAGCTAAGACCACCATGTCTGATGGGAATTCTTATTCCTCTACAAGAGCCATCCCATGCAGTCTGGCCCAGAATCGGGTTCTCAGCCTGTGTAGAAGGCTCCCTCAGAGATGGGGTCTCTTTTTCAGCCCAGCACTGTGAGATAGCTTAGACAGCTTGTGATTAAAAGCTTAAGAATTAAAAAAGGCAAAAAAGCTTTGGTAAAAATGAAAGCTTCTCTAACAGCAGCAGAAACAGTATCAGAGCAAAAGCCTCGGGACACACTGCTGTATATATTGCACTTCCTCAGTAACACGCTATTTATGATAAGAAATTATGAAAATCAATTTAAATGGTTACTGTTTAAAAATACCTTTCCAAGTGGTTTCTATTTTAAAGTTGGCTAAATATTCACTTCTGGAATTTAGGTATGCTGAAGAAAATATTTTTTTCTTTTAAACACTCTCAGAATGAGACGAGTTCACTGTTGCAGCCCAGGTAACAGTTGCTTTTTGTTTGAAGAGTTATAGACCCCTGTGTATCATAACAGTCCTTAGACAGCTTGATGCACCCTAACTTCACATTTTCAGTAGGAATCTCCCTTTATTTTAATATCGCCTTAAAGATAATGGGGATTTCTTTAGCCTCTACAAGTTATTGTGGTGGTTGTCTTGAGTTGGAGGAGTTTACCTTCACGTAATTAAGAAAAATTCTCCACCTTCAAGAGCAAAGTGACAAAAAGGAGCTGTCAGCATCTCTGGTTCCTGTAAAAAAAACCCATGCAAATAGAAACAAAGATGTTTCTACTTACAGAGCAACTGTTCCTAAGACATGATTAAAAATGTTCGCATTTCCAATAATGTATATATAACATATTCCTGTCATCTGCAGCATATTGATAGGAAACCTTAAACAGCAGATGCTCTGTGGGACTTTTAAACTGAAGTCCAATCTATAGAGGAGACAGAACTTATAATGAGACATAATGTAGTTGTGAGACAAGACATCACAGGCAATTTCCTGAAGGGAAGGGTGAGATTTAATCACTTTGGGCTACTTCTGCATCTACAGCTGAGGCACGTTAGTTGCTCTGTCAGAGAGGGAGATGCTTGTCAAGATTGTTAGCAAACTGAATTGCTGCCAACCATTTACTCACAAACAACAGATGATTCTCATAGACCATTTGTTTTATTTCTGCGCATTTCATCTTACGCTTTGCTGTCTTTCTAAAATCCATGGCCTTTTACGTTATGACAACAGGACATTAGCAATTATTGCTGTTAAAGTGCTCCAGACATAAGCAAAGCCCCCTCTCTGCCACATTAGTCATCACAGCTCGGTTCAGTTATTATCTCTGTCAGTTCTAAAAGTTCTAATTCTAACAGCTTTAATTACCTCAGGGAAGTAATTTTACAATTTTTGATTGATAAAAGTAATTTTTCAGCTACTTGGAGTAGACAGTCTTGTGTTACATTAAGTGGGATTTGACTCTTCCTGAAAGACTTCCAAGGCATTGGAACAAGACATTTAATGGCGTAGAGGTGGGTGACCACTGCCAGGCACAGAGAGATGAGGGGGATGAAATCCATGTTATCTCAAGGTTCCTATTTTCTGCAGCTTACGTAAAACACTAGCCCCAATTAGCGTTCTTGTTGCCAATCTCAGCTAACATTCTGTTGCAGCAGTGTGAAGGAAAAGCAATACCCAGCAGATAATCAACTAGGTAATTACTCAGGGAATTACTAGGCAGTAATTCTTAGTCCAAAGGCAGGACATGGACTGTCTAACCAGCAGCTCTTGGACCATTCTGCCAACGTCCGTGCTGTGTAGTTGCGGCTACTCCTCAGCAACATTTTTCCAGTCTTCCTCATCCTGTCGTCTCCTGTTGGGATTATTTGCAGCCTGCCGTCTCCATCTTGATTTCTAGGTTGATTGCACAGATTGTAACTCAGGGCAAATTTGGCAGAAGGACTACAGGAGCTAAGGCAAGGAGAGACAGATGGGTAAAAATGACATTGACCCAATTGCCTTGTCTGAACTAGATGGAAAATTATATCCTTGTCCCATCACTCTCCACATAGCAAACAAATTTAGTATTCCTATATCAGTTCTGCGGCATCATTTCCACAGCCCAGGGATGATTGTTCCTGAAGAGAATGCCGTCCTGTATAATCATTTGAAGCAAGCCTCGCTGTCACCGTCTTTTCTTTTCTCCCCTAATACCTCCAGCCAAGCATTGTCCCTAGTCAGACCCTTGCCACAGGCTAACAGCACCAACTAAAAGGCCCGGCAAAGCCTGTTAACATGGATTCCACACTATGCCTTGTGCACCATCTGATGTTGGTGTGCCTCACTAGCAGGTTGTACTTCACTGGTTGGGAACCAGTGCTCTACTGTAGTCCAGGATGCTGCAGCAAGAAGCCATGGGCAAGTTCTCATTTTATTTGTATCATCTGGTGAAGGAGGAAAGAGAGTAGTAAATTGCTCCTAAAAAATATATCTTTATTGTAGGGCATAATTCAGGACAATTCCTATCTGCAGTCTCTGTCCAGGATAAACATCACAGATATCAGTGTACTCCTAGAAGTAGGTAAAGGATCTAAATTGGTTTTTTGAAATACCACAGCTATTATCAAGAGCAAGACTGGATTCCAGGTGATTAGCATCCTGCAGACTACTTCGTCTTATCTAGGGCCATATCATAATGGAGATTGAAAAAGTGAAAAAAATTAAGGTTTCCATGGCAGTGAATTGGGAATGGCATCACCAGTTTTAGCGCAGAACATGTAGGAAGAGAAAAATATGGTGCAAAGCATTATGGCTAGAGAAAGGAGAGAGGGTGAGTGGGCTGGAGACCTCATTTGCCAGAAAACATGAGATACCACATTTTCCTTTTAAACCAGTAATTTTCATGAGAAACTGACTTCAGTGCTTAGAAACTTGTTCTTAGAAATGTAAAGGTGCAGTAAGAGTGTGGGGGCAGTATTTGAATGCAGAAACCAAAGTTCTCAAAAGCTGAGGGAAATTAGGGTTGGTGGCAGAGGGACTGTCCATTCTTTCATTTCACCTAGTTGCAATCAGCTTTTGAATTCTGGTGTGCTTTCTTGGCCAAGAGACCCCTCTTCTGATTTCCATGAGATTTAATCAGGCTATTGAATTGTCAGGGTATCCATAATTTATAGGGTAGTGTTTTGTGATTGATTCTTTTTTTCCTTCTTTTTTAACAAATAAAAGCAAATACCATTACAATAACTCACACTTAGAAGAGTATTTTCCCCATTGCATTTAATACAATTTCATTAAGTGAGCACAATCCAAATTAAAATGTGAACAAGATACTTGTTTAATATATCAAAAGCAAATTAAGTCTGGATTTGAAAAGGTGTTAAAGCTTTTCCTTTCATAAAACAGAATTAGTTCTAATTTGTCTCTGAAGTTTAAACCGAAATGAATTTATTGTTGAAATATAGACCAATATTTTAAATCCAAGCCTAATGCAATTAGCAAAGTGAGGAAACTTCATAAGGTTCAAATGAAAATCGTTGTTATGCTTACAAGTTGAGGAACAAATCAGCACAGCACTATTGAAATTTAGAGCCACGATGGGTAACACCTTTGAAGTTTATGACCGTGGGAGAGGCCAGGAACAGGGAAATAAAGAAATACACAAATAGGCAGAAAATGTTTGTATTTTTAGTAAACTTAACACAGGTAGGTTTTGACAAGTGTTTAATATGAGATATTAATAATATGAACACGTTATCTGAAGTCCAGTAGTGGGTGTAAATATGGACTAGCACTGCAAAGATGTCTTATTTGAGGATTACAAATTCTCTCCTTCCCTGTTTGCATTCTTTTGTTTCTGTTCTTTGTACTGTCTAGTGAATGAGTTTACTAAGCCTAATGTGCACACAATTGGCAAACATAATATATAAGCATTTGTCTAAATTGCTGGAAAACCAATTTTGAATTTGGAAATGTGACTATTTATTCAAGAAGGTAATTCAGTTGTAATGGAAAAACACCATACAGACTGTCAAAACTAAAGGACAAAATACAAACTGAAACCATCAGACGATGACACCTAAACCAGCAGCCTGATTTAGAAAATATTGAAATTTGATAATTAGATCACTCTGTTGAGCAGTTAATTCTGAATTTAATCCTATATTTTAGGCATCTGTTTTTGGAAAGGTTTACTTCTCTCAGCCTCAGTTTTTCTTTTTGTGAAGTCAGAGTAGCGTTGCTTCCTTTCCTTACAGAGATGGTAAGAGGATTACTTCTTTTCACACTGCTTTGAGTATGGAAAGTCCTATAAAAGCGTTATCTGAAAATTCAGACAGCTTGAGTGTTATCCTGTCACCTACTCATAGAGGCAAGTAGTGGATAATCACATTCCTACTTACCTTCATTAGACAAGAGATTTCTCATTTAACTCTATTGATAGAAAGATTAAGAGTCCTTGTTACTCCAGGAGAATAAAGTTGCAGAGGTCAGGAGAAGTGAATATTAGTGAGTATAAAGCCATGGTTGTAAACCAATAGAGCTGCTGCAATAAAGAAGTTTCAGGTTATGAAATACCCTCTCTAACCTTTATGGTCATACTTCTAATTCAGTACATAGAGACGCATTACTCTGTATCATGTGAAGCAGAATAAAGCGGCCCATTAATTGCATCAAAAGTTTACAAGCTGACTTCGTATTTCCACACCTGTCACGTGAAGGCAGATTACGAGACTCTCCTGTGAGTTAGAGCAGAGCCAGTGGAAAGGTGTTTGGAGCTCATCTTGACTTTTATGACCTCTTCAGATTAATAATTACTTATTGCAGGTTTTTCTTTTTGTTTGTTACAGCACTGGCGTGATTGCTGGGTCTACACAAGACTTCTTCTACGTTAGACTTCTGTTTCAATAGAATCCTCGTTTTGTTTGAGACTGGCAAAGCCTTATTTAGAAGTCTGGTCAAAGAAGAAGGGTAGAAATTAAGTTTTCAGCCTGACACATGCACGTGCCAAGTTGAGAATCGTGTACACGGAAGTGAGGTGCTGTTAACTCCTTTTGGTGGTCACGGCCCGTGACACAACTGTGTAGGCTTTCCTGCTGGAAACTTTCTGATGTTGCTAGCAGCAGGTACTAGACCTAACTAATAACGTTTTCTGAAGATCCAAAGGTGGTTTATTCTCTACCCCTATCAGGCAGAATTCTGATACAGGAGAGCAGTTAGTTCTGCCACTCTCATTGCTTTTTTTGTCTTATTTTGTCCAGGAAGCACATTGAAAAGTACTTAGCCAGCTTCCAGACAAAGATGGTGGTTTCTGACTGTGGCGTGTGGGTAGAAAACTACATCTGACAGAATGTAAGAATGTTTTTTCCACAGCTGCACAATATTTCTAAACTATTCTCTGTATTTATCTGCAGTGACCTTACAAAAGTAATCCGCCTTTTTGGCTATGAAGCTTAATTACTGTAATTCTGCTTTAGTTTCGTTTCCACTGGGATTTCCGTGCCTCATGCAGCTCTAGGGTGGCATTTATCGGCACACTTATTCCTTGGAATAAATTGATGTGTCAGGTTACCATAGGGTGCTGTCTGTCTGCAAAGTGTCAGGTAGACTGTAACTTCCCCTGTTAATTTTTAAAACCTGTAACAGAGAGATGATTTTATATCGCAGGGCCACCTTTCTGTGTCACCTCCCTAAAAGCTCTCTTTGTTTGGATACTAGCCACGTTTCTCAGGTTTCCACTGCCCTTTCTGTAGCAACCACTTTCCTGTTGCTGCTGGAATGTCGAAAAAGCCATATTCGTCTGGGTATTTCTGTGTATTTTGAAATCACCGGAGGGAAAAGTTTCCCCCACTATACTAATTAAGGAGCATGCTGTTTGGGTAGCGCTGAGGTTCATATTATGTGCATCTAGGTTTATAAATAGTATCTCTGTTTATTTGTTCATCTTTCCTGATAAATACAAAGCCACCATAGAGTCAGCACTTCAGGAACGCCAGTAGTGGGCAACCAATTAGTCAAGAGTTCACAATTACCTTCATCTTTCTGTGAACGAGGACTGAGCACACCTGCTATCCTTACAGGTCGTGTCAAACAATAGATGCGTCATACAAGTGTAAATGCTACGACATTTGATTTTCCAGAGAGCAGGTCAGATGCAGACCCACAGCCTCATCCCGTACCCCCATGTTGTACCGATTGCCCAGCAGAACTGCAGAGGACCGCACATGGGCAGAGAGCAGCTTCGGGAGCTGAGCATCCCTCAGCCCCTGGAAGAGCATCTCCGCACAGCCCCAACTGGACCTCTTTGAAGACCTTCTTTTTTCCTTCCTCCTTTCCAGGTGGTTACGTTGCAGCCACTCCACTGTATTGTTTATAAATTTAAAAATAATCCCTGTCAGTCTCTGAAGCACAAACAAACCATGTTTTTTTCGTGGCATTCTAGCAAACTCTTAAATAACTAGGACATTGTATTGGTGATCAGAAAAGAAAGTATTTACATAAAGAACAGCTTGCCAAACTATAAATTTCCTCTGCAATCAAGAGAAAAAGAAAACCTCTAGATTCTCCTAGCACAAATTTTAATGATTATTCTGTGCTATTATTTGATATGAATATTTTCAGTAAGACTGTAGGAAAAACATCGCCTATAATCATTTCATAATGGAAAAACATTCATATGGGTCAGGCAATGTCAAGAAGACCGGGAATATATCAGTAGGCAGCAAAAGTCAGCAAGGTACCAAATACATAATTATGATGTGGCCTGTTTAATATCCATAGTTAGGGAAAAGTAGTCAGATTGCAAAATATTGCTTCTTTTTTTCTGGTCTTACTGTAAATGTGTTTTCCTGCAACCCTTGTGTGTCTGTCTGAAAACTAGGAGTGGATTAGGAAGTAGCAGTGTGCTTACAGGGCAAGGACCTAGATAGCAGCCATGAGAAAGCACGTTAGACAGTCAAGGGAAAACACTGCAAACCCAGCTTCTGAATTGTAGCATTTTAATGATTTTCAGAGGCAAAAAAGCCTTTTCAAAAGTGTATAGATGATCCCCTAAAGGAGATTTCCTTTGCTATAGCTCCCCAACACAGATTATAACACAGAAAGGGAAAGTGTGGTTCAAAATAGTCAACCGTTTCAGTGGCATCCATCGACAAAAGGCAATGACAAAATAAAAGGGAGGAACATGAGTAACATCAGTTCCTGTTTTTACACAGCGGGAACAAGAGAATACATCCACTTTGAGCTTTACACTGCCATAAAGACATGGATGCCTGAGCCTCGCTAGGGAGAAATGAACATATTTTATGCACCAGGTTCAAGCGTGGACCGGTTCATGCTTTCCAGACTTCACAGTATTGAGTTATACTGCTATTTTTCATTTGTAAACTTTTCAAATTTATGAACCAGACATGATTAAACTACTCTGTAAAGGAGATAAATGAGTTATTTTTCCAATTAAACAAAATGACTTCTTTAAGTCATTGTTTTAAGAGATCTGTCGTTCTGTTGGGGAGGATGGAGGGGGAGGATGCTTCATCATAAAGAAATACTGAAAAATGCTTCATTTTGGAGAAGGGGAAGAAGAATGGTAATAAAATTTATAGGTGATACTGAGGTGAGAGGTGCTGTAAACACTACAGGAATCAAGACATAATAGAACAAAACGGTGCCTAGTGAGAAAAGTATATGCACTGGAAATGCAAAATGAGAATCAACCTGAAAAAAATGCAGACATATCTCCTGGGGAAGTTAATCCCAAGCACACACATTCAATGAACAAAAGAAAATTGGGAAATGCTAGTGATTAAAGAGACCCTGAGGTGAAGCTAGTCAACAAATTCGACAGCAGTAACAGTATGATATGGATAAACAACTGTGCAGTTTTAGGATACATCATGTTCCAAATATGGTCATTTTCTGCTCAAAGAACTAGTGCAAAGTTTAGGCGTTAGTGATGGCTAATGTCAGAAGCAAGTTGACACTGGATTTGTGTGGTGCATGGAAGCCCCTATTCTGGCTTACTGCACCGATGAGTTTCACTCCTGCTGATTGAGGAAAATAGGGAGTAATTTCTCATCATGTGAAACACAACAGCAACTTTCCTAATTATTATTTTCAATCAAATCATTGTGATTTTCCTATAAGAAGAGAAATAATTTAGAAAAATAGAGGTCTGAACCACTACGTTGCTTTTAAATGTATTCAGTTTTTACTTTCGTCCGGGAGGAGAGCAATCATTTCTCTTTGTATTCTGATGGAAAACTTCCTCCTTCCTCCCCTCTTCACAATATTTAGTAAAAGAATTTTAGCATGTTAATCTAGAAATCATCTCAATAGTTAAGAATTGCAATCACCAGTATTACCATGTAAGACCAAGGCAGGCATGCACTGGTTCAGTATAAAGGGCTGAATGCACAAATGCCAGGTCGATCCCTTTATACCAATAAACTCCCTGGGCCCCACTGGAAAAAATCAGATTACAAATTGAGTTAAAGAAACGCACAAATGTTATCCCAGCGCTTTATTTTCAACCCTTGTTGTAACTGGGAAATACATCCTGAGCCAAAGGCGTTTAAAATGCATTAGTTCAGGGAAGTACTTCAGCACATGCTTAATGTTAAGCATCGAGCACCATCTTGGACTCGGGGGTGATAATCTGCTGCATTGAGGGCTCGTTCCTGTGGTGACCACTTGTAGCTTCCGTGGGAAGGACCTTCACAAGAAGCATCCAGGTAAAAGTAGTCATCAACAACCTGCTCAAATAAAAATCTGCCACCCCCAAACACCCAAAATGTATTTCCTTTCCTCAAGCAAAAATTTGCTTAGACGTTGGTGTCTCTTTCAGATGAAGGTAAAAAGCAATTTAAATTTCATCCATCCCTAGCGTTTTCTTAAATTTGCAAAGTGCAGAAAAAATTAGTATGTAAACATTTAATTTTTCCTTGCTTCTTTACCTGGGGCTCTCACAGCTCAAATTATACTAGGGAGCCTGTTCGGATAAGCTTTGCAAAGATGTTAGTCGTCAAGAAGTTCAAGGTCAGTGCTCTGACTTTTAAAAGCTGTATTTGCTTATCTCTAATTTGTGCTCAGTTCTTATCCTGCAGTGAATGCGGAGCTAGTTTATGCTTTTTTTTTCGTTTCACGCTGGGGAAAAAAGAGACACCAAACCAAATTTTGGCCCCAAGTACATTGATCTAAATCTCTGCCAAAATACGTGGAATCACTTTGGAAGAGTGTTTTTCCATTGCCTTTGTCCCATTTTGGATTTATGCTTCCCTGCCATTTGTGTCACTCATCCCACCACGTTCCTTGTGGTGCCTGTCACTCTCAGGAGGAGAACAGCAGCTTCCCATATAGTCTGAATGAGCAACATGATAGTCAGTGGGTTTTTTAAATTAGATAATACAGTTCATGGAAGAGCTGTGAGCCACAGCTGATAAGTGAACATAAAATACAGCCCTTGCTCTTTTAATCCCGCTCACTTATTTTACATGAGGACAGAGTCTTTGTAAGTGCCGTACTGGAAGCTCATTATACAAGAGGAATAAAATTCAGCTTCTTGTTTTTATGTTACTTTTGTTGGAGACACATCCCATCTAGGCATCTCAACTGTAAAGAAAGCCTTAATGTAAAAGAAAGAGTGGGATCAGGGACAAGCTTAAGCGGCTTTTGTAGACGTTTAAAATAGGAGGCCAGCACGTTCATGTGTGTAATGTACATGGGATGAGTTTCTGGTGAAGAACTAAATGAAGGATCTTATAATGGCATAGTGCATATGTGTGAGTTCCTAGGGTTTGGGTTTGGGCTAAGACATCATGTTAGGGTAAATAGTCCATAGTAGCTATTAAGACCAGTAGTACAAGGAGCATGATGCACCAGCAGTAGCGGTGGTGAGTTTTGCTCTAGTCTAACAAATCTGGCAAAAACCTCCTTAGATGCCGAGAAAAATAATTTGTTACTTGAGGTTCAGGAATATCTCCTGAAAAACTTAACACTTGTACTGCAGAACACAGAAGCTAGATTTCTTTCTGTCGGATGCAAAATCTATCAGGCACATGAAGAACTCTGATCTCCTCAAAGGCAGTAACGTATGGTCTAATCCTGCTCTCACATTGGTGTCAGCCAGCCCTTGCAGTGATGCTTCTGAGAGCCCCGTGTCTTACACATAGGCTTTGTCCTGGGAGGGGTGGGGGGCGTTCATCAGCGCCCTGAGTCACTTGCTAGCAGACACAGGAGAGGTGAGTGACAGTAGAATGTTGTCCCTAGGGAAATAATTTGTCTGGTACCCACTTGGTCTCCCCAACAGCTTCTGCTCTATCTCCGTGTCACCGCAGAATCTTGCTTGAACCACAATGTTTCTTTTTTTTCTTGCTGTTTTTTGTATCCTGAGCACATTTCTGGAGCTTGATTGTACCCTGATCACTTTGTGTGTGCTGTTTCGCAGCTTACCTTGAGAAAGGTTTGTTTACCGTTGCAGAGTAGCCTCAGAATTTAAGGCACCGCAGCTCTAACAAACATTAATTTTACTTTCCAGTGTTTACTTTTCTTTTTTCTTGCTTTTCGGTATCAAGTTCCCTTAGTATAACAGTGTCTGAGCAGTGGGAAGTTTGACATTCGCTCACTGACACGCAGAAATTGCAATGGACTTCGTCGGATTTCAGATGACACTTTCTATAGGGAAGAATCAGAGATGCAACAGGGGTGGTTGAAATTGTAAGCAAATCAGGTATTCATTAAAAACATGCATTCTTGAATGGATTGAAACTATTTTGTAGATTTGCACTGAACTCACCAGGTTGTTTATCCAAAAAATGAAAAGCCGAAACATTCTGAAGCTTTGAAAACAAAACATGAAAAACATTTTTTTATTTCAGAATTGTATCATGAGATTAGTTTCGTTGTCACTTTAAAAAAAAATTAAAAATTGAAAGTATAATAGCAGATTCAATTTGGTGAGAAAAAAACCCGAAAAGAATCATTTTGGGTCAATTCACAAGTTTGCATCTTTGTTTAGCTGCTAAAAAATATCCCAAACCATTATTTATTCTCAAATACAGTTATTCTGACTGCAGTTTGGGTGCAGGAGCATAACACAACCATGTACTATTTGAAGGCTGTGGTTTTTGAAGCATACACATATTTTCGTTCTTTTATCTATCAGGATAGTTCAGTCAGATTCAGGAGTACTTTTTCTTTTTAATAAGGTTACTTGCTGTATAATTGGTTGACAGACCACATTTGTGAGTTTGTTTGATTAATGAGGAAAAAACTCATTTTTTAAACCAAGTCCTGGGTGCCTCCTGAGCAGTACCTGAAGTGCCGAGTTGAAGCTAACAATATTGGAAAAGGTCAAAACCCCATTTCCAGGGCCCTAGTCTGAAAACTGTGACAAATTCTGCTATGGTATGCTTTTATTGCACATTAGTTTTAATAGGATATTATTGGTTTGTGAATACCCTTTTCCCAGATGCTGCCTACAATATAGTTTTTATTGCATAGCAGTTTTAATGTGATTTTACTGCTTTATAAATACACTTTTTACCATTCTTTCCTTGATACTGTGGCTGTACCAATATGCTTGCACATTACTGTTACTTCTGTCTTAAAATCAAGGTTAAAGCGATCACAGTAGGACTTTGCAGAATGAATGATAATTGGAAATGCATCTAGCAGGATGCTCTTGATACTCTATAAACAAACAATGCAGGATCTTTATTCATTATTTATCGCTTGTTCTTTGTGACATTTCTTTACAAGACGTATCTCTTTCCTTTCCCAGAGCTGAGCGAGAACATATGTCGGGCCAGATGCATACATTTACCTCTCTCCTTTTCTCCCACCTTGAATCAGAGTCTCTTGCTCTGCTTAGGTTCTGTCTGTACATTGAACCAGGTGGGCCGGCCCCAGCAGCCGCGGAGTCATTCCATCTCACGACACACTGCTGCCTGTTCGTCCCACTTGTCAGGCGGCTCTTTAGTCCCTGTGAAGTTCTGTGCTTGTTGGTAAACGGCTGCTTGTTCTCCATCTAGCTGTTCTGGGTCCAGCTCAGTGCCATCTCTGCCACCAGGAGTGCCTGAGGGTATGGAGAGTTTTATTCAGATCTAATTCACGTCTACTTTTTATACCAGCTGAATCCTTGGCTAACAATGTTGTGTTTGCTTGCTTTTCTCCAGTAGGGATAAACGTTAAAATTAAGCTATTCATTTTCTTTGCAGTTAGTTCAGAAGAATATAGGTAAATGCATTTTTGCCTATCCCCACGTTTTTAACCAAAGAGATTATTGGACCTACAGTCAATTTTTATTTCACGGGATTTGCAAAAAAAAAAAAAAAAAGCTGTTAGACTTTTATTAAATGAAAACTGAAACCAATAATGTCTCTCCGTACCTGTTTAATTAGTTGCTTTTGATACATATAGATTCTGATAGCCTATTCTGACTTCTCTTTTGCTCCCAATCCCCTCCTCCTTCTCTCCCTCAGTTTTTCTTTTAGAACATTGATACTTCCAACTTTTCTGTGTTTAGCTAGTTCCTCTTAAGTTGAACTCCTGGTCTTCTGTCTCCTGCACGTATTTGGGGGAGACAATTCAATGTCGTAACCCTTTTCCAGCTTGCAGCTGCAGCTCAGCTGTGCTGTTCTCCAGAAGGCAATTGACCTGATTTGATTTTCACCAAACCTTATTTTCCTTACGAATTCACCCTATTTGCAGAATGTACCATACAGAGGTTTTAAAATATCGGCACAAGATTTTGGTACCTTAATGTTCTATCTGTGCCCGGTATTCCAACATATATTAAAAAAATTGCGTCAGTAAAAAAATTGCTGATACAAAATTTTAGGCTTCTGGGCAGAAATAATCTAGATCTCCTGACTAAAAAGTATTTATCCCCCATGGTTGTGGTTTAGCATCCTCTTTGCAACTGATAGGCTGGAAGGCACCTGTTTTCACACAATACAGATGCACCATCCTGTTTTTTCAAAGTTCAGAAAAAATATTTATGAAGTAATTCCAGCTCTTCTGCATCTCTATTAACAGTTGTAGATATTTGCCTCTGGTCATTGTGGATTTGAGTCTTTGTGTCTTTAGGAACCCATATGAAACTTCTGTAGTTTTTAACCTGTAATTTGTACTGTTGTCTGTCTATTCCTCATTTATTTCATCTCTAGATTTCAAAGCAGGCTTTATTTTTATTGTTGCCTTTATTTCAGTACTGAACCAGAAGTTGCCTGGAATTCTCTTCCTTCTTCACAATATGGGTTTGATTTTGAATAAATTTTATTCATATTTTTCTGTATGAATTTTCTTCCCAATCCATTTCTCTCATATTTTCTTCTGGTTTGGAAAATTAACCCCTTTGAAGTACATACGTATATGTATTTTGTTGGAATGCTTTCCTGTTCTCTAGAATAGGGCCTAGAAGGGTCGAGATCACTGTTCCTCAAACAGTGTCTAGTCCAATGACTCATCTGACCTCCTGCATCATCTCCAAGTCACAGTGGACTTATCCCAGGTGGGTCACGGTACCTTTTAGGTTAGAAAGACTCTTACTGAAGTCAGTGGAAAAATGCCTGCTGACTTGAATGAGGCCCGTGTTTAAAACTATATTTTGGCACATGAAACTGTTCTATTTTTACCTGCCTAAAAAAAAAAAAAAAAAAAGATAAATGATCCTTCAGAACAGAATTGTTTTCATATTCTTTTTTCTCTCTTCTTGATTGGATTTGACTGGGGGTATAGCTTTGCAATTCTGTGAGGAGTAATGTCTCACTGTCCTTTGCTCTTTCTTACATAGTGAAGCATGCTGGTATAATTCAATAAGATTCTGCTATGTACATATCTTCTGATCTGTGAAGAAACTAATTTAATTCCAAATTAACTGCTCTCAAAAGTACTTTTTTTTCTTCTTCATTTTACCACATTGCAAGGCTACAAGTAACTATAGTCCAATTTTAATGAGAATAATTGAAGTAAATACCATCAATAAATGTCAGTACATGTCAGAGTTAGGATTTAATGGATTAAAAAAATGCTTCTTCCATTGAGTTGTATATTTTCACCCTGTGTAAATGATTGTTTATTCAAATATATTTATGTTAGGCCTAATAAGTTGTACAGCCCCCTGCAAATGAAATTCTTACGATGGTAAGAGTCTTATTGGCAAGGTATCTGGAAGGGATTCGGATTACTATGAAGTACTTCTAATACATAGAGTAAATTAAAATATAACATACCCTGTTCATCCTGATGCTTCAAAAAGGGTGCTGCTTATTTCTGATGGTGAACATAGTATTAGTGACTAAAACCAGATGGCCACAAGACCAGATCTTGTGTAGAAGTTATACGTTCTTTTTCCCTCTACTTTGTACGCTGTTTACCTACATAGTAGCTGGTGTAGAATACCATGCTGTTACAAACCACTAGAAACGTAACGCATCTTAATTTCTGTAGTTGTGATGCTGACTTAGGGCCAACTTTGGGTATAGCGAGTTGCCCCAGGTAACAGGCTAACGGCAGCAGCAAAGAGCCGTTCTGCCCGTGCTGGAGGAGACAGGAGACTTACGTGTTTGAGCAGCAACTATTTCCTAAGTAGCCGGACTCTGCTTTTCCTCTGCACAGTTACACATCACCATCCTGCTTCCTCCAGCTTTCTCTCTCTACTGTTACCGCAGCCACAAACAAAGCAATACAGAGGCAAGAAGACCGCTGTTGGTGGGAGGAGAGGATGGGGCAGGGAAGCTCTGTTACAGATTGCTGCATGGAGGGAGGAATGGGAATGAGGAGGGGATCCCAGGAATAGGGATGCTTCAAAGTCTGATTGGTTTAATGAGGAAGGAAAGTGATGCTGAGATCCCATCCATATTCATAAATCCTCTCCAGCTTCTCGTTGCTCTTCAAAACCCCACCTTAGCTTCCTTAACCCAGAGTCCTCCAACTTTTGTGATCCTCCTACTTCATCCCCTACAGTTATTTTCTCGTTAATTTTGCCTGCATTGCCTGGAAGTATTAAAATTACTTCAGACAGGTTTCTTTGTGTGTCCTTGGTGTGTCTGTATTCATCTCTTCCCTGATATTTGCATTCTTCAGTAGACACAGTTGGTTTTGTTCTGTGTTTGTCCAGCAGTTAACTAAGTGAAGGGGCTCAATGTCAAAGGCTTACAGGAAGTAATTTTGGCAAGAAGTATTAGGATAAAGTGTTCAAATATGTCTACATCAAGATTTTTTGTTAACTCTAACCTTATTATGAGTTTAAACGCAACCATTTCATCAACTTGTTACTTAAAGGTTTGCTGTCATGTTTGATAGGGGTGAGGCAAAACAATTAAGACATCCACACACATCTTCATTTGAATAGTCACATATTCTGTTCTTATGGTTTTCTGCGAAGTCCTCAGTCTGTGCCTTGTTTTTGCAGCCTGTAGAAGGAACTTCCTAGCTTTGAGTCAAAAACCCACAACCCTGCCCGTTTGCATAAATCACCAACCTTTGACATTTATCATCTTAATGTAGTTTGCAGATTTTATTGCTCCCTCTTCTTTCCTCTCTACACATCCAGAGCAATTTAAAGACACCATCTCTACTCACTCTTAGAGGGAATGCATCCCAACATGCTAACAAGTTGGAAAGGTAGAATTTTATACTGTGTAATAAAGGAAATATCACTGTGCACATACTTACCACATGGCTATAAGAACTGATTTAAATTGTATGCATGGCATGAAAGTACATGGATACTGAACAAAAATATAGTTGGTATTTCCTAAAGCTTTCTATATTGAACTTAGGTCTGAATTGTATATCTAAGAATCAAAGTTATACCTGTCATCTGGTTCATATCTTGCATAGAGTGCACATCCCTGTGTCTATATTCAAAATAAAAACAATAGCTTTTTGACCTTCAGTTAATTATTTTAAACTGACTTAAAGAAAGCAGGAGTTATTTCACAGCTGCATTCCCATGTATACTATTTCCACAGATTTTCCCCAAAAGAATGACATGAAATAAACTATTTTTAAGGAGAGATATAGCTCCATGAACAAGAACAAAGTCTCTTACGTATTCATCATAATAAGACCATGGAACTTCATAGTAATTGCACTGCGTTTTTTGAAGTGGACTGTTCTTCAGGCTGTTCTTCTTGAGTATAGGTCAAGTATCAACCAGAAGAAAAGGGTGATCAAGTTATGTAAATAATGGAGGTCCAAAGAAAAATACTAAATATCTTAATTTTTTTCAGAAAATTGAAATAAAAATAATCAAGACAGGAATAAAATTAGATTCAGCAAACTCTTCCCTTAAATTCTTCACAGGTAGGAGCAAATAGGATTTGGGGTTCGTTTTGGTTTTTTGGGTTTTTTTTTTTTTTCGGAATATAATTCAGTCTGATTGCTTCTGCATACAGTGAATTGAAACTAAGGAAAAGCTTCATTAGCATCATGACATATACTTGTGCCTAAGTTCCAGAATTCTTTCAGGTTTGACAAAAGAAAAAGACATGCTTTTTGGTCACGGATAGAAAACTAATTAAGTTTTCTTTGAAAATGACTGCAAGCTTCTCTGAAATGAGATTTTTTTTTCCAGCTTTTGAATTATTTTCAGTTCCAGCATAGTCTAAAAGTTACAGACCAAGAAGACTGAACCAAGCAGAGCAGAACATTCTTGTAAGAACATCTACTGTGCCTCAGAGAATTTGTTTGTGTATCTGATGGTAACATATTTTGTACTTATTTGGGCCTCAGCCTCAGACTGCTTTTAAAGCAAAGCAACTTGTAAAACTCAGAAGCTGCCAAGGTTGGCTACAGCTGTCAAGTTGGCACAACAGAAGCCCATCCCGTCATACCTGAGAGCAGAGTGGCTGTATGGCTGCTCACATGGCACCAGTCTAAATTCAAGTATGAGTTTGAAACACTAGGTTTTGGGTTTTAATCAGCACGGTGAATGGCTTTGCAGCAAAAGACTTGTAAGTTGTGTATTCCTGCACTTTCTAGCATAAATAAACTGCAGGAAGCACCATAGGTAATTTGCCTCTAAAAGCACAATTAGAAAAAAAAAAAAGAGAAAAGTTTGATGATTTTCTAGGGCTCAGCCCTGCAGTAATTATTACAGCAATGTTGTCATTAAAATCAGTGAAGGTTTTGCCTCATTGAATAAGGTCTACAGGAGCAAGATAATAATATAAGAAAAGGTAAAGCATTCCCTTGAAGAGAACTAATGTATTCTCAAGAAAGTCAAGCAAGTCAAAGTTACTCACCAGTGACTTCTGAAAACCTACAAAAATTGAGTTTAAGATGTTTGTGACAGAATACCCTCATTGGCAGCAGCAAGTGTAGAGTAAAATCCTTTGGTTTCACAGAATGGCTGAGGTTGGAAGGCATCTGGTCCAACCCCCCTGCTCAAGCACAGCCACCCACAGCAGGCTGCCCAGGACCATGTCCGGATGGCTTTTGAACACCTCCAAGGATGGAGACTCCACAACCTCTGGTTGGTGCTTGGTCACCCTCACAGGAAAAAAGTGTTTTCTGATGTTGAGAGGGAACCTCCTGTGTTTCAGCTTCTGCCCATTGCCTCTGGTCCTGGCACTGGGCACCACTGAAAAGGGCCTGGCTCCAGCCTCTTTGCACCCTCCCTTCAGGTATTCATACACATGGAGCAATCCTTCCTGAGCCTTCTCTTCTCCAGGCTGAACAGTCCCAGCTCTCTCAGCCTTTCCTCATAGGAGAGATGCTGCAGATTCTCCAGAGAAATGCTATGGTTTGCTTTGGGCATTCTGATCTTGCTTTTTTTGCTGCTTTTATACAAGGTCTGATTTGGCCTATCAGTAGGGAGTAGTGCGTGCAGGGGTGTGATATCTGCTAGGTCAGCATGGTGTCCACCCATCTGGTAGATGTCATGACTTAAATGCAAGGATGTGCATGTTAGAGCCTTTACTGTGCCTTAAATTCCCTTAGACTGCATTCATATCCAGGTATGTCTCAGATGAGGTAATTTGTGTGTCAAAGAACTGGAGGAAAAGGCAGCAAAGATGAAGTTACCTTATTGGTGGACCAAATGTGATGGACTAAAAGAGAACTGCAGCAACATTCCCCTCCAGCGCGTTTTTCTTCTAGCTCTTACAACTCTGAAGGGTCACGATGGATTCCCCCACTTTAAGATTACCCACTTGAATCCCTTCACCCAGCCTATCCCAGCAGTACAGTCCAGTTTCACTGAACAGGTCCAGTATCACTGGATCCCTGCTATTCTGAACTTTGCTTACTCTGGTTGCTTTATGACCCTTTATGTCTGTGTCCAAGCTTCATATTTTTGAATCTTATTGCCTTCATTTAAAAGAGGAATAGAAAAAGTAATAATATATCCTACTACTTGGAAATCCCACAAAAGAAAACAGTTTTTTCTCATAGAGGTAAATGAAATTCAGCAGCAACACGGACACAGGCTCTGCTTATTCTCAAAATAAAATACCTCCTTGGATTTCTCCTGCTAGAGGAGATATCAAAAATGAGCCTTTAAGACTGAACTTCAGTCTCGCGGGCTGACTGAAGTACAGGAAAGGTTTCATTATGCAGGAGTATTTGGACATGGCTTAGTAGGTGTTTTTCAGCCACTTGAAACGCGAGGTAGTCTTTTATTGTGCGCTATATTGTACAAAAGCTAGAAAAGAATGAGAAAAGTTCGGGGAATTTGGGGCAGGGGGAGTTTACTTTTTGTCTGGAAGTGGTGGGTGACAGCAAAATGAAAACTTTGTGAAAATGATGATACTGAAGCACCTGATGTTTTTATTAGCTTTCATTACGTGAGGTGCAAGTAACTATTATAAATGTTGGAGAAGTGGGTACTATGAAGCACACAGAAGGGGTGTTTTTGAACAAAGACAGGTTATACCAGTAATGCCGCTGTCTTGTAATAGTACCAATGATAAGGTCATGTTGTTTTTGATCAAAAAAGTATGAAGTCCTTCATCTCATTGATGAGAGGCTAACTGATGAGTCATGGAGTGGAAATAGTTAAGGGAGGATTTGGGGATGTTTTCCAGGAAGCAGGACCTGTCTCCAGAACAGAGAAGTCCAGTTAATCCACAGTTGAGACCCTTAGGACATTCATCTCGACCTGATAGCCCAAAGACTGGCTGGGTAGATTGATTTTGCTGGGAATCACAGACCAAATAGAGAATATTACGTTTTGCCTGTTACAGAGGGAAAATGAGACCGTTTCAAAACAATTAATGCATCAAAAGGAAATATCTTGCACCATAGAGAGAGTAGCATTTGGGGAGCTGGGCAATGCCACGCGGGTTTTCATGCTGGTTATTTCAGAAGGGTTCTGCCAGGTGTCTTTAGAAAACCATACAGGTGTTCTTGCACAAACAGAACACTGAAGCTTTCTCCGCAGATCGCCATTTCGTTTGTGTCTGATACTTTGGATACTCAGGCTATTTCTCTGGAAAATACAGTGCATTTTTTATGGTAGAAGGTTCTGCTGTTTTATTAGATTACATTTTTTCTGAGGAAATAAAGGTAGATCAACTTTGTGACAGACTTCAGGCAGCTTTGGGATAAAAAAGGCTTTGAGCTTAAGTCAGTCAGTGAAATAAATTCTGAATAACAGATTAGATAACTGAAAGTTAGCAATAAAAGTGTGCATGCGGATTTCCGTAAGGTTGGTTGTATGTGCAATTTGATCTTAGTTCAATGTTAGTTTTCAAGGCTCTTGCCCATAGTTTTGGTTTGGAAAGGAAGAAATAGTATCGGATGCTGTGACTTTAAATACTCATCATTGCAAGCACAGAGGCCTTTCTGGTTTGTGTCCTTTTTCTTGTACTTTGCCTTTTCCATCATGTCCACCCTTATGAGACTGTTGCTGTTACGCACAGTCAGTTGGAAGAGGGCATAGAATAAAGTTCTTGCATTGACACAGAGCGTTGAATGATCGCTGGCCACCCACTGGAGAGCTCGCACAAAGTTGCAGTAAACCCAGGACTCCAGCTAATAGTGAGAGCGCTTCTCCCTCTCGTATACAATAGAAGTACAAGTGGCAGTTCAGGAAATGTGTAATTATGAATAGCAAGAGGAGAGATCATTTGTGAAATCCTACTGCTTTTGGTCAGCAGTTGAAGAAATGAGGCACTATAATTTAAATATTTATTTTGTCCACAACCGTTTGAGCATGAGGTGGCAGGAGGGTTAATGTGTTTAACTTCTTCCAGTTCTCCTGTAAGAATACTGCCTAAGCTGTCAGTTTAATGCAGAATGAACTGAGTATTCAACATGGTGACAATTTCCCAGCTCCTGAGTAAGTATGGGATTTTTCCTTCCTTGGTTTCTTGAAATGGTTTTAAAGATAAACCTCTTGGTAACTACCTGATTTCAGAACATAAAACTAATGTACTCTGTTTTTAATGATTAGGGACGTAAAAATATTTCATATTCTATCTACCATACAAAAATTAACACTGCATTATACTACCGCTTGGCTTGATTTAAAAATTTGTGTTGCCATCTGTTATGTAAAGTTGGATTTTTATTCTTCTGTTCTATTCTTTCACCTGGTAGAAGGTGGCACATCTAATTAAAAAAAAAAAAAAAAAAGAAAAATTAAAAGCTTACACAGACAACAACATGAACAAGCGAATGCTTCAAAATTCAATTAAAGCTGAAAGACAAAATGTTGCACTAGGGAATGTCTACTGCAAAATAGGGGGACATTTTCTGTGCAATGGTCATATAACTTCTTCAAAGAATACTGGAGTTGTCATCACACTCATTAGATCGTATTGAGAATGCAGCCTCCTGATTGTATGGAAAAATATTATTCTTTTGATTTAAAGGGGTGGGAAAAAGGATGCAATTCATTATTTTTAAAGCACAGACCTGTATAACTGGGTGTCTCAAGGGCATTATTACGCTCATAAAACTTTTTGCTTCTAGAGCTGATATTTCAAGCCGGCTCGTGTCCACATCATTTGGAAATCACTACCATCTGAGACCCAGTCCTACATTTCTTGGCACACAAAAAATCCTCTTTAAGTCAGTGGTAGCTTTGTATGCAGAAGGAATTTGTAATAAACTTCTCTTAATTGCTATTCAGTGGCTTTTGTGAAGTGAGAGTTCTCAGTTTGGTTCCCAATGGATGCCTTTGGCAGGGAAAGTAACCAGCACCACCACAGCTAGTTTTGTGTGGTACCTTAGCTGGGACACAGCGAATGGACAGGTACCTACCCACTCGCTACCAGCTGTGACCCTGAAATCACTGAGTATTGCCTGCTGCAAATGAAGCTGTACGCGTTTGCCTCTCCATTGTCCCAGCAGGTAAGAAGTGCGAAATAGGAAAAGTTCATTTGTTGAGAATCTTATCTTTCACAATCATTGTATAAGTTTAAAAAAAAAAATAAAAGACTGAGTAAAATAAGAGCATAGACTGCAATTAAAAAACTTTACGAAAATGTTTTTCCATTTGGTGTAGAGAAATTCTTCGGCAGCCTCAGCCAATCCATTCCAAAGGTAGGCAGATGCGTCAGTCTCCAAATGAACCATAAAGCACTGGTCACCACTGGACTGCTTAGCAGTCCAACGCTGTCTTTTAAATGTCTTTCATAATGATTAATGCTAACACAGTACAATGCTAGGACAGTATCCATATAGTTCACTGCTTGGAGTTTTGCTATGCACAGAGAGCTGGTTTTTAAAGAAACTTTAAAACGCCGGGCTGGTCCTGCCTGCCTTGCTAGACTGCAGTGTGTCCTTCTGTCCTTTCCTAACACTCTTTGCAAATACAGCTTTGTGTCACACCATTGATCCACTGTCTGTCTGTGGCACTGTTTATATCATATACATGGCTGCTGTGGATGTAGGTGCGTTTGACTTCTTGGGCTTGACCAAGGTGATTCCATGCCTTCGATCTGAGTACGATGACTCCCTGCATTTTGGGGAGTGCAATACATGCAAAGGGCTGCAAACGAGTCTACCTTTCTGTAACGCAAGTACTGCTTGTAGCTGATCCTCCTCTGGCTTTCCAATCTCTTTGCTTTATTCCTGGACCATCACTGAATCTCTCCTTTGCTTTTCTCCTCGGTTCCTGACTCTTGCATGTAAGTCTTGTGGGTAGATAGAGAATGCCTGGGTATGTGTTTCTCATACAGATACATGTATTCACCCAATAATAACAGTACTACCCTAAATCTCATTAGAACATATTCATGGTCATTTCCAAACTATTGAAAAGTATTCTAATATGCTGGTCTGAGAACTAAGAGGTGGGTGATATTATTCATTACTCTGCCACTTCTAGAAGACGAGTTCTAGAAATGCTTATGTAAAGACTGATTTATTAAAAGTTGTGATGCAGCTTATCTCACATTAATGCTGTAACTTTGTTACCTTTGGAAGAGGGAGCTTGAAAATCTGTTTTATTCAGTGTTTACATGGATAGAGAGTAAGATACTGTGGGAGGAGACATTAAATTTGAGTTTGATCACTTCATATTGAAAGCTGAAGAAAATGAAAGGAGAAGGGGAAAAAATAGCTTGTGTTGTTAATTTACTGCTTTGTTGGTTTGAGCAATAGCTGATATACCTGTCCAATGACTTAAGTACAAACTTTATTGGGCCTTTTCTGATACCAAGTGAACACATATCAACAATTCATGCTTTTTCAAATACAGATTTTCTCTAGAAGAAAGCATCAATTGCATACTATAGTTGTGCACACGACTTCTCACAAGATGCAAACCCTAGGTTTTCTGTCAAATGTCAACAAAGTTAAATTCTTGCTCTGTATATAAATTGACGGACTTGTCTCTCAGAAGTGACTACAAAAGCAGAGAGTATAGCGTATACAATATGACGATGGAAGGAAAGAGGGACAGGATTAATTCTTTTGCTTAAATAACATCATCAACATGGGGCAGAAATTGGGAAATGACATCTGTCATAGAACACAAGAGCAGAATCATTTGTGAGTAAGTGATATAACGGGAATTGTATCTTGCAACTATGGCAGTCTGCTAGTAAGGGAACCTGCTTCAGTACTCCTTCAGGGCTACGTATACTGTGTGTCGTACAGCAGAGATCACCAGGTGGAAAATAGCCATAGCATGCGAAAATACATTTGCAGAAGACACGAGATTGAGCAGCAGAAATCCACAAAGAAGGATTTTTCAGAAGAATGTGTCCCTGTCCAGCACCGTAATTCATCTTCATCTAATAAGATATAGAGCACAGTCAAGTGTGCATAAATCACTCCCTGTTTGTTCTATTTGTACTGTACGTGGATGGGATTAGAGTACTTCGGACACTGTTTATGTCAAAGAGAAGAAATATTGCAGTGTTAAGATAAAAAGAAGGAGAATGCTCCTGTGCTACATGCAAAACATGCACCTCCACCCATCTGCAGTCAGAAACAAGCTTCGAATGGCAAATATTGTCTGGAAGAGCAAAAATACTATTTCTAGCCAAATCATTTCAAAACAATGCCCTGTACAAATTGAGAGGGCCTGGGAGGGAATAGTGCCCCTCAGTGAAAAATATCTGACACTAAAACGTGCTGAGGTGGAAGCTCCTCAGTAGGAATCGGAGCTCTGTAGTTCTTCTGCTGGCTCTGGTGCTCGCTCATGGGGAACTTGGGCATCTTATTTAAACTCAGTATGCCTCAACTTTCCCACGTGCCCTATGGCATTTAATAGATAGGTCCATCTTAAAACTGGTTAGGTATTTTGGCCCAGTAGTCTGGTTGGGTACTAGGTCAGGGGAGAAGGTTTATAGGGTAAATGTTACCATATTACTCATGAGGGAGACCAATAGACTGAATAGTTAGATTCAGGAAACCTTCAAGCTTTTTCAGCATCTCATTGACCACAGCAAACCACTGTGTTTTTAAGACTGGAGCTCATTTGACTGACTAGGGGGATTAGGCCCACCCGTTGAACAGAATGATAAGCAGGGGTGATCAGTAACCAGCCTCCAATATGACAGTGAAGTCAATTCCCTTAACTTCTGCCTGAGATTGTTGTATCACAACCCTAGAGACGCACAATTACAAACACTGCCAGTGGTTCTACTGTATCTGTTTCTTACACTGTAAAATCACGACTTAAGTTCTGTAGCCTACAGACATTTCAGTTGGAGGATGTTATATTGGTACTATAAAAATTATAAAACTTCCCTATCTGATTTACGCGGAGAGTAAATGAAAGGGAGGAGAGAGGGAGAGAAGGTCAGTCGCCATGGTGAGATTTCTCTCGGTGCAGTATCACTGACAGCCTCTGAAGCCAAGGATTGCTAGCCAGATGGCTTAGATATTTTAATAGGGGCTAACACTCTAAATTTACTTTTGTGTAAATTGGCTTATAAAAGTTGACAGTGGTTCTCTGTATTTTTTTAGAGCATTGCTGCTATAGGGTAAATTTTGTCCTTTTTTCATCTAATAATAGCCTTGCTGAGGTCAATACTATTGTAGTTCTGTATAATGTGTGTGGTTTTGTTTTAAACATGTACATCATTTATTTCTCGCTTCTCTGGGGAAAGAGAGAAAAAAAGGGGAGAAGAGAAAAGGGGAATGGAAGGGGAGGAGGAAGGAACAAGAAAAGTGAGAAGAAAGGCAGGAAAAGGAAAGAAATGGGGGAAAAGGGAATTCTCCCCCTGTTTTCTAAGATTGTTACCTATTTGCAGCCCCTTTCAACAGGAAACTCTTAGCTTCAAGCCATGGGGACAGTGTGCTGGTAGAAGAGGAATAAAAGGGAGAAGGAACAATTCCTTGAAGAGGCAGAGAGATTCTGAGAGACGAGGATGTAGCTGCCTCGCTGCTGTCCCCTTCACTGGTAGGAGCGCATGGTGGCTGCCTCCCGCGCGGTTGATATCTGAGCTCTGCCCTACTCACACCAGTAGCAAATGGCTCTGCCTGGCACCCAGAGAAATGCACGTGCTCCTTGTGATCACACTGCAGCAGCGCAGGCCTGTCCCTGGCAATCTAGCCCTCCTCAAGTGCCTCTCGAAGAGAAGAGGCTCTGAGAATTCATCAGGGCTTTCGCTGTGGTGGGAGAATAATACTTTAGGAAATACAAGATTTGTAAGTAGCTTGCTATTTTTGTTTGGTTTTTGTTCTTTACTCGATAGTGATTCATTTGTTCTCTGGAAGGGACAGACTGTCTCCCATGTAGTCACAGGCCTTTCCACCCCTCTGTGTTGATGGGTCAGGCAGAGCAACCCCAGCCCCCCAGCAGCAGAGCATCAAAGCCCAGCCCGTGCTCAAGCACCGAAGCAGGGAATGCAGCGTGCCACTGCGAACGTGCTTCAGCAGCTACAGCCATGGGACGAGACATTCGCCCCCTGATTCAACCCGTAATTAATTCCCTTGCTGCAGCGCTAGAATTATTTGTGTCCTCATTGCAGCATTGCAAATTACCTCGATTCCTTGCGTGGGAGCATAAGACTGAGACAATGCAAGAGAGGAGGGAAGCAGGGGACACCATAACTGGGTCCAGGCCTCTGAATCTGAAGTCACACAGAGATTACTAGGCCTCACTGCTACAGAGATGACTCCTGTGTGTACAGTCACGTGTATACTTGATTCATTTGCAGGATCAAGACTTTAAATATGATCGAAATGATTACAAATTGTGTTGGAAGACACAACGTAGTACTACAGAATCACAGTAGAGTTGTCATGCAACAGAGATACCAGTTGTGCTCCCTCTGCTGAACTGAAGGATGACAGAAGCATCACTTACTGTTTATATATCTATATAACCTCAAGCGCGCATGGCACAAATAACGGGGCAGAGAGCAATATCTGGATTTTGTGTGTCAGTTTAGTTCTCTAGCTCCTTCTGTACCCTGGCCCGTGGAGTTCATGACCTAGGAGAAGGCACGATGCGCAAGGGCTGTGGCACTCAGTGGGTAAACAAAATGAAATGGTAAGTCTGACATTTGGGGCTATGCCGAAGCATCGATTTTTAAGCACAGCTCCTAGTAAATTTCACAGGAAATTACATACAAAATTCCTGGCATTAAAAAGTATTATAATTCACTGCTATTATATGACCACCAGCTGCTAGCTTAAACGTACTACAATTTCTTCTCTAGAACAACACAGGCTGAAAGGTAGAATTAAACTCCTTCTGACGGGAGCCACCTTTTTCATATATTTGCACAATATCTAGTGCAGTGGGGCACTAATAACAATAGGAAATTTCAGCTTTTCATTTTAATCTGCAGTCTTCCTGGGTTACCGTTTACCTTTAAGGTGACTTAACTTTTTGCATGTAATTACAGTCTCTGGATCTTTGAAAAGAACTGTTTCTCTTGAGTTTTCTGAGTGGAATAAAATACTCTTATTAGCCTGTAACCTTTTTTAAATCCCTCTCCCATATGGTATTCATGTGGCATCACATATTACAATATAGGATAATACCCTGGATAATATGTGCTATCATGAATATCCTTACTTGATGAACAGGGTAATTAAGACCTCTGCATATGGTGCATGATTACATATGGGCAACCTATTGGCATAACTCGTTATGATTAAATCAAAATACTATATGACAAAAAGAAGAGTTCTACCAGCATATCTGATATTTTAATCCATTTCATGTTTGGGGAGAACTGAAATATTAATAAGCAGAAAAATAAAGTATTCAAATTAATTCTAGCAGGAAAAAAACCCAATTTTTCCCCTCTTTTTTTTCTTTACCTGTTGACTTCTGGGACAGATGACAACCTGATACATTTCCCTGGAGGCGAACATCTTGTGTTCCAGAATATAAGCTTTCATTAAAAAATTATGACTTGGAAGGTGATGTTCATATTCATGTGAACAGAAAGCAGGTGCTCTTCTTTGCTAGTGCCTACAGACAGCCTGAAACAATCAATGTGACAAACAAAACCCCGCAGCTCTATCAGCTGATAGTGACTTTAAACGTCAACGATGAGGATTTATTGTCAGTGTTCTCGTTGTTGTTGATCCCAGCACAATAAAAAATATAGGGTCACTGATCGATAAGATCCTCTTAAGTCATCAAGTCCAATCTAGCACTCTGATGAATTATGTCCTGTAGTTGCCCAAGCTTCATCTTAAAGTTAGCTACGTCTTTTGCTCTCGCTGTTCACAGAATGAGTCTGCTTCGCTCTGGTGATTTAAAAGCTTCTTCTAATTTCCAGCCTAAGTATGTACATAGTTTTTACCTAATCATTTTTATGCCAAAAATCTCTTTTGTCTTAAATACTTCTTAGCTACCATTGCATATTTCTCTCTCCCCGTCACATGCAGCAGCTACATCACCTCTCAACCTTCACCTTGCCTGTCGTACGACAGGCTGCATCTTCCTCTGATCCATGGTACCAGCTCTTCTCGACACCTCTTCCACCTGGAATCACTTTCCCTGAACTTTAAACAGCGTTCCAGGTGAGGACTTACCGCCGCCTTATGCAATAGCATCAACACTTTCAATATTCCCACCTCTTCTTTTCCTCCGCAAGCGCTGCTTGTGGTATTTTCTAGACACATCACACTGACAGCTGACAGACATGCTCTGACTTTGACTAGTACCCACGTCCTTTCTCACCTCACTGCTTTCCAACTGATGAGCTCCCAGTTGATAGCAGACATTCATGTCATTGATCCGGCAGTGCGTTACCTTGCATTCTGAATAATTTCCCATCCCTCTGCAAACTCCTCTGTTTATTGCTCTTTGTCTGCCGCCTCCAAGGGCGCAGGGAAGCCAGGCTGTGCTTTAGGTGTTGCGTGTTCAAGGAACAGAGAAGGCAGAAGGAATTTATTTGTAGAGAAAAAATGGGAAGGGCATGAGGAAGTTGAAGGCAGTATTGAAGGATGCTTCTTTTCCTTAAAAAAATTTAGCTAAATTAGCCTTGTTCTCCAGAGTTACTTTTGCTGAGGGAAAGGAAAGATGAATTTATGATGATTTTTCCAGCTGACTAGAAATGACATTCTGCTTTGGGAAGAGTTTGGATTATTGTTGGATTGAAGAGCTGGGTACAGCAATTTAATTTTTTTCCCCATTGCAAATTACAAGTTTTTTTTAGAACGTCTCCTTTGTTATTGATGGGGAAAAATTAGTGGGTTTTAGGGTAATAATGCAAGTTCTTCTTAGCCCAGAGTATGCCCTATTTTATTACATATCCTAAAATCAATTTGCAACAGAAGTTTTAATTACATATTACTTTCTTTAAAAGGGCAAAGATGCTTTAGCCTGTTGATTGTGCTTATAGCAACTCGGTTTCTTTTTAATTCTCTTCCATCCCCATTATCACTTTGCTGTAACCAATTTTGGTATTACTAAGGAGTTTTCACTCAAATTGACATACATTCAAAACAGCTATCTAAAATTAATACATTCTGAATCTGTGCTGCTTTTTTTTTTTTTGAATATTTATTAACTTGAAAGCAATGAACCTGATATAATGGGAAGGAAGAGTCTTTCCTCTCTCTTTTCATAAGCAAATTTCCTGGTAAATTGTGACAGAGAATACTCAGTCCTCCTCATTAATGAATCTGTCTTACACTTCACATGGCATGTGACTTGAGCAGTAAATGATGGTTTTGAAGCTTCGAACACAAATACCTAATGATTTTTTGAGCTTCTTGAATTCCAAAGCTGGCCATTTGATCATTGTACAAAGATGACAATTGTCTCGATACCCTGATTAAAATAGAACAAAACATATTTATAACAATAGTTTATTCTAAGCCTAGAGATAAAAATGCCTTTCTGCTGCCAAGTAGTCATCACCCACGGCATGTAATTAGCAACTTGCCTTCCACTGGTTTGAAAGATATTACTACAATGTATGCAGATAGTAGGATTTTTTAGGATAAGGTATTGAAAATGAAATAGAAACTACTGAAAAGAAACAATAAATGTATTTTCCATCTGAAAGCTAGCGACTATATAGAGAAAATGCATAAGCGTGGCTGGTTTCCCATATTGTTTGCTACAGAATAATCTTTAAACACTTCCCAAATGAAGGGTATTGTAATAACATGGAAAAAATGTAATACAATTATAAACTTGAACAGTGCTGGGTTGTTGGGGTTTTTTTTTTCTTCTCCGAGATATCCTCTTAGTTGATTACTTTTTTGACCACATGTGTTTCTTAAATCTTAGGCCACATTTTTCTCATCATTATATAGACGAAACTTGTGAAGGAAGCCTTTTCTGGTTTAACTAAGGGGAGAAATTAGGTCTTTGCATTTTACCATGGAACAGCGTTCACTGGCGTCAGAGCGTGTCTGTTCTAGTACAGTGTGATATGGTCTCATAGTCTGAACTCAGCCCTCAGGCAAGAACCTCTGGCTGCTAATCATAACCTTCACTGAGTCACTGCCCTGATCTTTGGCAATTTCATGGAGTAATAGTCTATGTCAGGTATGTGGAGAGCAATACTAATATCAATACCCACGACAAAAATACCCTTTAAGGACTCATTGATTAATATTTACACCGTATTTAGTATATATGCATATTAAGCATTGTTAATATTGTGTATTTATTAGATTTTTTTAAAAAAATCTGGTTTCTGATTCATCCAAAGAGCATTGTGAATCTACAGTAACTTTGCCTTTTGGCTAGCAGTACTTGTAATAGCTTTAAAAAAGTAACAATGAAATGACTAATAACAGGCAATTGCCTAGATGCTCCTTGTTTTCAAATATCTAGGTCACTGTAATGGCTCCCTGAAAGAAAATGTCAACAAAACTAATGCAAATAATAATTACTGTTTGGTTAAAAGATGTATTTAATCTTTGAAATGGCAGGACTAGGTAAAGTGTTTCTTTATTAATTGAAAACTGTAAGTGTACATGTAACTCTCCAGCCAATAACCTTTCCCTGGCTTATGGAACGATGCCCAAGGTAATCAAGCTGTCTATCTTATAAATACAAATTGCGGTGGGAGTTGTAGTAATAACCACCATAACAAAAATGACTAAATTTTACAGATTTCAGCAGGGCTTGGAAGGACCAAGAGTTCATTTGCATACAATGGTTAGAACTATTTCTTGCAGTAATAGTCTGAAAGAGATAAGATAGGCTTCAGTTCACTTGAGAAAGATAGAAGGATTGCTGATTATGCAGAAGGACAAAGTACTGTGTGAAGACTTGAATTTGAAGAAAAATATGAATGAGAAAGAGACTGTTCACGTGTAGAGGCCAGCAGTAAGAAAGGCAAAAAGCTGAGGCTATCACTAGGGAAGGTAGGCTCCCTCTTTTTTAAGCCTATCTTTGTTGAGAGAATACATGTTTCAACATGCTCCAGATAGGAGATGACTGAAAAGCCAAGCTGAACTGAGATGGAACTGTTGCTGGAAGTTCTTAAACACATTTTTTCATCTTTTTTTCACTGTAGTATTCCCAGAGAAAGAGCGTAATTGGAATTACCAGCTTGTGTGTAAGTGCGCGCATGTAGTTATGTGTATGTATAAGGGCATAAGTAGTCAGCAGTGCTGTCAGAACACAATGTAATTTATATAAATAGGAATTCATTAAGGTACAATTTTCAAAGTAATTAGCTTGAAAATAACCAATTTATCAGAAACAGGACAGATATTCAAAGTAAGGATTCAATGCCAAATACTGCATGGCATTTCAGTGCCTAAGTTACATGTTTCAGTAGGAGAGTAAAGGCTTGTGTGTACGAAGCCTTTTGTTTTTCCCAAGTTTAGTTAATTCACGCTGAAGTGCCCTGTGTTCATATAAACTTGTCCTCACCCGTTAAAGGGAAATCAGGGAATTCAAATTCAAATGTCTGTAGAGGGACCTTGGCAGGCTGGAGGAATGGGCTAACAGGAACTTCGTGGTGTTCAGCAAGGGGAAGTGTAGTGTCCTGCACCTGGGGAGGATCAAGCCCAGGCACCAGGACATGCTGGGGGCCGAGCGGCTGGAAAGCAGCTTTGCAGAGAAGGACCTGCGGGTGCTGGTGGACACCAAGTTGAACACAAGTCAACAATGTGCCCTTGCAGGGAGGGCTGACGGCATCCTGGGCTGCATTAAGAGGAGTGTTGCCAGCAGGGAGATGGAGGTGATCCTTGCCCTCTACTCGGCACTGGTGAGGCCACACCTGGAGTGTGGGGTCCAGTTCTGGGCTCCGTAGTACAAGAGAGACGTGGAGCTGTGGGGGAAGAATCCAGTGAAGGACCACTAATACGATGAAAGGACTGGAGCATCTCTCCTATGAGGAAAGGCTGAGAGAGCTGGGACTGTTCAGTCTGGAGAAGAGAAGGCTCAGGAAGGATTGCTCCATGTGTATGAATACCTGAAGGGAGGGTGCAAAGAGGCTGGAGCCAGGCCCTTTTCAGTGGTGCCCAGTGCCAGGACCAGAGGCAATGGGCAGAAGCTGAAACACAGGAGGTTCCCTCTCAACATCAGAAAACACTTTTTTCCTGTGAGGGTGACCAAGCACCAACCAGAGGTTGCCCAGAGAGGTTGTGGAGTCTCCATCCTTGGAGGTGTTCAAAAGCCATCTGGACATGGTCCTGGGCAGCCTGCTGTGGGTGGCTGTGCTTGAGCAGAGGGGCTGGACAGGATGACCTCCAGAGGTGCCTTCCAACCTCAGCCATTCTGTGATCTGTAGTGTTGGTCTACATCCTAGACTCTTGAATCCTTCACCCAGAATATAGTTGGTTTGGGGAAACAGTCTGAAATGAGATAAGCAGTTTCCTTGGCAAACTTTCCCAGGCATGGAATGGAGGACAGTTTGCTTCAATGTCTATGCTTTTCTGAATATATGGACACAAGTCAGTATGTACATCTGGGAACTGGGGTTCAGTCTATGCCTTGTGTAACAACAGCAGCAGCGTAGGTGTTGCCTTGGTTCATGGTACAGACTAGCAGTTTTCTGAATGTGCCTCTGTTTCGTGTGCAGTTCAGTAGCCCACCAGTTTCCCTCCCACCTAATTTCTTGTCTGGATTAACTAACTACTCATTTACCTATTCAGTTTTGGGGTGGTGCACATTTGATGGGACCTCAGATGTTGCAAACAGCCACAATTATGCCATTTGTGGTAGCAGTCTGTGATAATGCAATACCATGTTGCTGCAGTTTGTGTTGTGAGGTACTGGAGGCCAGGCAGAAATCTTGCCCAGAAGCACACTCTGCGGTGTCTTAAGAGGTATTGCTAAAAGAATGGCTAAACCATCACGCCCAGTTCATGCTGCAATGCCAACTCAAGAGCAAAAAAACTGAAAAGTAGCACTAAGAAAGATCAAAGCTGTTAATATTGCTGCCAGAACCGCTCGGCACTACAGCTGCTGACTTGTAGTGCTGAAGCCCTCAGCTGTGAGATGTCTAGCACATCTCTGTGAGCATCCAAGTGCTTATGAGGACAAGCAGTATGTAACACGCTTCTGTCCATGTTGGCCAGTGATAACTTAAAAAACAGTGGCCGCTACTCAGAAGGAATGGTAGGAGGGAAACCATGCGCATTTGTGAGTTTGAACTCACGTCCAAGAATTTCAGTCACTTCCGGCTGGTTTCTACCCCATACCTCATAGCATGTTGTAGGAAAAATCCTTCATAATAGAGAGGTCCCAAAACAAGACTGTATCAGGATATCCATGCAGTCGAGAAGCTTAATATGGGAGAAAATCCCTTTGTGGAGAATATTCAGATGGACTCCCTGTTCCATGGATTAATAACCTCACGCAGAGTAAGCCCTCATATCAAGAAGTCCTCTGTCCTGCTGGAAGTCTAGCTCATGGGACCTGGGACCTTGCACTGCTTTTTACTTTGGAAGACATTAAAATTCGGAGTGTTCCTTCAGAGCGTGTCATAAGAATAAAAGGGAGAAAAAAGAGGAGAAAGCAGTAAATAACAGTATTCCTGAATCAGGAGCTGTAAATTGTGCTGATGTTTGGAAAAGGAAAATTCAGATGACTTTAGCTTTTTTCCTTTAAGTTTCTGTCTTGAGTGAGTCATAGAAAGAAAGGTTTGGACAGACAACCACCAGCGATGGAGTTAATCTGGTGTATTGAATTGTCAGCCATTAGGTGAGCTAACAATCACCGTGCAATTGTGAAGTAAATTAGTTAGATCGAGAGGGCACTTGTAAAATTTATTAATTTTATTTCCCATTTGTGAAGGCTGGAAGCCTGCTAATGCGGTTCAGGCAGGGAATCGTAACTCCCTAACCCGCAGTAATGGAATAGCCCCGTCTCCGGAGTGAAGGATGCAGAGTGTCAGTGAAAAATACAGAGGGGGGTTAGAAAATTCAATAAAGAAAAGCAGTGAGGCTGCAAACATATTACTTGGCATTCTTTCAAGAGTTTAACCCCAAATTGTCTTAAGAAAATATAATTGACCTTACGGAATTTCCACCATTGTGCTCTACATTTAAAACGATTCAGAAATCGGCCAGATCCTAAACCTGCAGGAGCAGCGATAGGTTTGACGAGCGGATTTGAGTAAAACTTCCCCTCAGCGTTATTGTAGAAGGGGCTTGCTACGGTTTTTTGGGGTTTTTTGGGGGGTAAGCAGAAAAAAAAAAAAATATTCGTACTTTATTTAAAATAGGGGTAAAAAATCCCACAGCAGAGGGAGTTTGCGATTTGCCGGCGGTCGCACGAGTTGCCCCGGCCNGGGCGAAGTCTCCCAACTCGGCGGGCTGCCGGGCGTTGCGCGTTCGCCTCTCCCCGCTCCGTCCCACCCGCTGTCCCCGGCAAAGTTGTGCGCCGCCGGCAAGACGGTGTCCGACCGCTCCGGAGGCTCCTGCGCCGGCCGGGGCGGCTGCCCGGCGCTGGGGCGGGTGGCGGTAGCGCTGCCGGGGCTCTGTCCCCGGCACACGGGAGCGTCCCGCCTTGCGGGGGAGCGTTTTCGGGTTGGTTTGGGGGTGTTTCTTCAGGGTTTGTTTTGTTTTTCTTCTTTAGTAGCTCACTTAGCATCTGCCTGCCTGGTGTGGTACCCGCACCAACCCTTCAGCTGGTTGGGCTTTTTTTTTTTTCCCTTTCTCCTCTCCTCCCAGACTTTTTCCGTGCGACGCTGTTGCCCTCTAGTGTTCGCGGACATTGCTTGGTCGCTGTGTCTGGAAACAAAATTAGTCATCATAGTGCAGTAATTATTAATAACTTCAGGTGTTCATAGCTACTTGGATTCTCAAAATCCCGTGCAGAAATTGCTGTGTGTTACTGCTTGTTTCAACTGTTATATGCGACCTTTGGGAAAAGGCACAAAACTTTTATATTATTTAATTCACTACTTGATGTGCTAGATAAATCGCTTTGGGTTTTGGTGCGGTGGGTTTTTTGCTTTTTAATAAAATGGAAAGTGGAAGAAATGGGGTTTCTCTTACTGTCAGCGTCACCACTTGGGTCTCTCAGAAGGACCAGTGATGAACTCTGCCTTATTAAGTCTTTACACTTGGCTCCCGCTTGGTAGTTGTGGGAGAAAAGAGGGGAAGTAAAGGTATGGGCTTTGACAAGAGAATGTGCCGTACATTTATCTTAAAGACCTTGGGGAAATCCTTTAGATAGTGATGTTTCTGCAAGTGCTGAAAAATAATAGGGTTTGCCTCAGAAAAATTGTATGAGATGTAAAGTGGTTTAAGATCTCTCGGTAGAAAGTATTGCATGAAGGTAAAGTGGTAATTTGAAGACCAAACCCAACTTCTGTACTCTGTTAAAGTCTTCCAAACCTTCTTTTAAAGTATTTTAAAATACCAGATATTTAATCTTTAATGATGAATTCTGAGGCATGAATTCCTATCCTGTAAGGTTCTCTGGTAACGCAGGAAGCAATACAGCACGGAGCTAAGGATAACATAAGGACAATAGAAACTGAAAACTGCTTGCCCCAAGGATTTGAAAAAGCATATCTATCTACCAGAATTTTTGTTCTGCCTAAGCCATTCCCTTTTTAAAACACATCTGTGAGAGAACGTAGCTCCTTCAATATTCACACATTACAGGGTTTGTTATGTGATACTAAAGGGTCTTGATGACTTCCCTTGACAGTTCATGTCTCCTCATTGTCTTTTCAAGTTGAAAACATCTTCTTAATATGCAGTTGTAAGATCTCATTCTCAACCTGGATTTGCTTGTCTGAGTTATTGCTGCTTGAATACTTCAGTTAGGAGAGTAGTGTTGTAGGTAGGGGTACTCAGTATTTGGAGTTTCATATCTTCATAATTGATTTAAAAAGGTGAGCACTACTGTCCATCCCAGGTGTGGCTGTTTTCAAATGCACTTTGCTGCTTCCTACTGTGTCATTCATATATCCAAAGATTTACATTTCAGTAACACTAATGTTCAGAGCAATTAAATAGCATTCTAATCAGTGGAGACTTAAATGACTACATTAATGTGCTGAACAATATGTCTATTTTTTTGTCCATTCTTCATTTAAAACTCATGCTTCGTTTAATATACCAGGAGTATGTCGCTAGCACTGTGGTAGCAGCCAGTTTGGTAAAGAACAGAACCAGAATATAATGATGGGGTTTACTAGAAGAGGAGAAAAGAGTCTTAAAAATACATCCAGGTATATGTAACCGGAAAAATGTGATATAGCTGAATAATATGGATGACTAATCCATCCTGAGCTAGCTCTGTTTTTGGCAGTTCTTGATGGAAAGTATTTTTGTTACCCTTTAACAATTTTTTTTTATGTCTGTATTTAAGTATGACACAACTTTATTGTTTCTAATCGAGGGTCACAGTAAACAGTTGCCCTTGCACAGGCCTGAGGTAAGACTAAACCAGTTTTTTGGGGGGAGGGCTTTGAAAAATGTGATTTGAGAGCAATTTCTCATTTCCTTGTGGGTATTTTAGCTCAGCCCATTGTTTTAATCTGGATAGTTTTTAACACAACTGAATTCAAGAGGAATGTTTCTTGTAGTTTTAAGAATCTTACTGATGTTCATGATACAACTTTAATAGTGGTTTTATTTTTTTAATTGTATGCAGTTTTGCATGTCTATCTTTATGTGGGTACCTGGTTTCCTATTTGAGCATCTACTCATTACTGCATGACAATGTAAACCTGAAATTGATATAATTTGAGGGTTTTTTAATATTTTTTTTAGTTCCAGAAAAAATAAATACTAATTATGAAATTGAATGGTCAAAACCACATTAATTTTCAACTACCAAGTCCAGAAAATAGTATGCTTCTGCTGTGCAGAAAAGCCAGTCATAGAAAGCCCCGTGGAAAGGGGCTGTGTGCACCAAAAAAGATACCAAAAAAAAAAAACAACCAAGGGCACAATGTTTGGGGGGTTTCCATGACACCCAGCGGCTGCCTGGGAGTCTGAGCCCAACCACTGGGTTCCAGGCTGACTGCAGAGACTTCTGGGGAAGCTGCTTTGGTATTTATTATATAATTTTTACTGCCAGAAAAGACAAAAATCAAGACTAGTGATTTCATGTTCTTTATGTTCACTTACTGCATCTGATTAGTAGGCTAAGTCCCCAGCCAGTGTTGTCTCATGTAAGTACTGCCATTAGGGTTATTGTGCTGAAATGATTTATAGAAGCCAAGAATTTGGTCATTTATGCTTAACAATGAAACAACAAACTAAAGAAAGCTGCAAAACGCACCAGACTCCGTATGGTGCAATTCAGCTCTTTTGAGTTCATCATGGTATTTGTTCACTCCTCAGTACTACCTTGTTAGTGGATTTGAAAAAAAACCAAAACAAATAAAACCCAAAGTTACAAGGAAAGATCTCTCTTCTAATGCATCTCTTTCATGCTAGCTGTCTGAAGATACCTGCTACTACTCAGCAGTATTGCTTAGAATTGTAAATCTTCCAATTAATAAGGTGATACTTATTTCCTGTACTCACAAGATTTTTATGTGAACTAGTCCTGGGCTGCAGAAATCACTTCTACGGTAGATGAGAATGATATTGAGCCTTGTTGTATTCAGAATAAAATGCAAAACTTATTTCCATGACTCAGCTTTCTCTTAGTAAGATCATCTTCTCCATAGTGAGTCCACAAGTTAAAAACAAAATTCTCAATATTCAAAGCTGCTAATTTTTGCATTAAGGAGGCATTTTGATACCTCATACTTGGAACAACACAGGTAAACGATTCTGGTCTGAATTTTCAGATGGTGGCATGAAAATGCAAAATTCTGTAGGAGATGAGATGCAGATTCTTCTAAAATAATAAGGTTCTAGATAAAGAACAATGAGGCAGCTTTTATTGCTTCAGATGGTGGAAAAATACCATACAAATTGTTTTATAGGTAAAACTTACTTCAGCATCACCTTTGTGGAACGTTGGATTCGTATAATGTCTGACACCTGTTTTCAAGTGCTCTGAGGTATAGGTGGGGCCATGTCCTCCTTTCATTGAACTCCACATGACTCTGTTGAAGTTAATGAGCCAAGACTGCTTGTTATGTTATCTACGGGGCTTTTTCATGGTTTTTCACTGAAACGATACTAACAAGCTTAAACTCTTGTGAAGAGTTTCTAGACTTTGCTTATTATTTTTTTTTCTTTAAGGCTTTTTCCTATACTGAGATTTATTTTTTTTTTTTGTACCGTAGTTCAAGCTATCATGACTTGTTCATTCTTTTGTAAAACATTGTATTCTTTTGGCATGAAAGTAAGACTCCATAAGTACTGTCCTGTTCAGAAATGCTGCTTCTAACGGCTTCCCCACTGTTGATACGGTCTGAACTACGCCCTTTGCCTGGTTTTACTGTTGGAAGTGATAGGGGACAAGGACTGTTTTCCCTGAAGCCGTGTCTAAAGTTGTGATAAAGGTCACTGTAGTGGTCTTGGTAGGTCCTGCAGTGTGTTGTGGGTGATGCATTCTGAAGATCTCTATACTGCTGCCAGGTTTGGTGCATGATGAGTTATTTTAGCGTGGTGCTGTAAGGTATCAGTGGAATATCTAGCAAGTGCTGTTGCTCAGAGTAAAGTGCTGCTGTTCCTCTAGGAAAGCAACTGTACCTTGTCGAGGTTTTCAAACTATTTTGATATTATTAGATGTGTGTTCTTTTTGTTTTCTTTTTTCTTTCTATGTTCTTTTGAACTCTTGCCATGCAAAACGGTCCTTCAATAAGTGGAAATTACGTAAGCATCAAGCTGATTCAAGAGAGCACGCGTTTAAAACTTGCCCCTTATTCTGGTCCGTTCCCCTTCCTTCTTGTCTTCAGCGATGAGGATGCCAAGTCTGGCTGTGTCCTCCTGGGTCTCGGAGAATTCCTCATTCCTCAGCGTCAAACCTTGCATCTGTCTTGACATTTCCATCCACTCCTCCTTACAGCTGCACTCTGTAGCCCCAGCAGGTACCTGCAATTAGCAGTTAAGGATAAAATCACGGAATGACAGAGGTTTTCTTGAAGAAAATACAGGTTTCTGAGCTGGCTCCAGATTTTTTGCTCCACGGAATGATGTTAGGAACTGAGTCCTTGCTGCAAATGTTTCAAGTGCTCCTGCTGCTTACTTTAGCAGCCCTTGGATTGCAACCCTTCCGTAATACCTCATTTAAACAACCCTGTGTCATCAGCCCTTTCTTGCCATGAGCTTAGATGGCTGTAAATTTTTCCTGCTTCAGGCAGGATTCTCAGGTTCAGGTGGCTGTCTGGTCAGGAGCATAGGCGGGTAAAGAAAGAAACTTCTAAATCATGCTGCTGCAACTGCCTCTTAACAGGACTTCAGTGGTTTCTGTCGTAAGAATAGGGATATTTTAGGGCTGCGTTAGAGGAGCTTAGGGCTAAAAGGAGCAACCAAGCGTTGTGCTTGTAGGTTGTGTGGTGCTTGACTTTGTGTCATTCAAAGAAGTGATTCATTGGACTTTTGTCAGCAAGAGTTCCGCTTTGCAGACTCGCATCTCTTTTCTGTGTAACCCAGGTCTGAGCTCTATGTGGGGTAAGCCAGCCAGGCCTGTGGTTATTGAAGATAACTAGGCGTATGTACAGCTTTTCTACAGAATGCAGTAAGTATTCATTTTAGCCACTAAAATTATGAGTTTCTTGGCATTCAGGCAGCTGAATTGGAAATGTGAAATGAAGAGAATCCTTTGTGCGCGTAATGAAAAATCATCTGTCTGGAAACATCTCTCTGGTTTTACTCATTCAGGATGGAGCTCCTCCTTTGTCACCTGACTTCTTATCATATTAAATATCTCTTTTCTGCTATCTAAACTGATGTTCTTGAAGCTAGTGTGACAAGGATCAGACATCTCAATACTTAAAAATATTCTGTGAGTTCTTCTAAAGGTACTTTCAGATTGTCATTCAGTTTTTATGCGTTCTTTACCTTCTTTTCAAATACATGCCTGTAGAAACTGGGAAGCTGGGATTATGCTATTTTTGTCTACCACTGATTAATGAGCCTATATGCCTGGGTGAAAGGCAAGTCTCCTGTCTAAAAGCTATGTACAAGTCTTTGTGCAGCTGTGGGTAGGGTTCAAGGCTGGGTGGAAATCCACCCAGAACAGAAAGGGTTAATATACTAGTATTTGTGAGTAGAAGGTGAAGAGAGTAGAATACATCTAGAAAGCAGGCTTATCTGGTGAGATGCAGGTTTAAATGGAGTCTTAATTATGAATGAGACAGCTTACGTACACTTACTCATGATGCTTAATTTTGTTATTTTGATAAATAGGATGCCATGTAGTTTCTGTCTTTCCCCTTACTTCATTTTCCTCCTCATTTATTTTTACTTTGTGTTCATCATGGCACTATGAGGATCAATCTTTGGGATTTTATTAAAGTTGTGGCAGTTACATAGGTACTGTTAAGTACATCATGTTTTTTAACTTTTTTGAAAACTGTGAAAGGTCACCTTCTTTGCAATGTAGGATGTAATGTACAATGTAGGATGTAATGTACAATGTAGGATGTCTTGTCAAGTGGTTAAGTGGCCCAAGTATATCACATGTTGTTTGGTTTTGTCTCTTGGTTGGTTGTTGGTTTTTTGTTTGGTTGGGTTTTTTACAACTAATTTTTTCCCCTTTACGAATATGTAATTAAACTTTTATATACTTCAATATCTTTTGGATCAGAAGCTGACTGTATTTCTTCTATTATCATCTGCTTCCTGATTCAGTACTGAAGGTTGTCAGCCATTGTAGGAATCAAAATTTCTAACAAAAACCCAGTAAACCTCATAAAGTACGAAGCAAGGGATAGAGCTTGAGTAGATACCATTTGTGGAACCATAGAATGGTTAGAGTTGGAAGGGACTTTGAAGATCATCTAAGTTCAATCCCCCTGCCATGGGCATGGTCACCTTCCACTAGACCAGGTTCCTCAAAGCCTCGTCCAGCCTGGCCTTGAACACCTCCAGGGATGGGGCAGCCACAGCTTCTCTCGGCAACCTGGGCCAGTGTCTCACCACTCTCATAGTGAAAAATTTCTTCCTAATATCTAACCTAAATCTTCCCTCTTTCAGTTTAAAAACATCACCCCTCATCCTATTGCTACGCTCCCTGATCAAGAGTCCCTCCCCATCTTTCCTGTAGGCCCCCGTTAGATACTGGAAGGGGCTATAAGGTCTCCTCGGAGCCTTCTCTTCTCCAACCCCAACTCTCTCGGCCTGTCCTCATAGGAGAGGTGCTCCAGCCCTCTGATCATCTTTGTGGCCCTCCACTGGACTCGCTCCAACAGGTCTATGTCCTCCTTGTGTTGGGGCCCCAGGGCTGGATGCAGTACTCCAGGTGGGCTCTCACGGGAGTGGAGGGGCAGAATCACCTCCCTTGACCTGCTGGCCACGCTGCTTTTGATGCAGCCCAGGATGCGGTTGGCTTTCTGGGCTGCGAGCGCACATTGCTGGCTCATACTGAGTTTCTCATCAACCAGCACCCCCAAGTCCCTCTCCTCTGGGCTGTTCTCAATCCATTCTCCACCCAGCCTGTATTTGTTTTCATGATCTCTCAAGAAAAATTTAATTCTGTCAGTCTGTACAGAAAAGTTCGTGTTTGATACTGGTTATACTTCTGGACCTTCTTGGTATTCACTTTTAAAGCCCTACTTTCTTTTTTTGGTTGGGAAGTGACCATGTTAATCACATAGCTTATCCTACTCCTATATACAAATAAGGATGGATGTGTACTACATTGTGAAGTTACAAGAGCATGTTCTAGGTCTTCATACCCTTCATAATTTTCAAAATCTGCTGTTAACCTTCCTTTATAACTTACAGTACTTAATTATTTTATGCTTGCCACATCATTCAGTTATTTTTCTAGAAACTTTTGACAGCTATTGTACTGTTGGCTTGAAAAAGGACTGCTTTCCATAAGTACAAGTTAAAGCATAAGTATATCCTTAGGTGATCTGCCTCTTAAGTTAGCTTTTGATTTATTGTTCTCTTTTCTCAAATTTAAGTGCTTTTTTTGATACAAAGAAATACAAAGTGCTTCCAATAATTTGCAGAACAGTACACAGTCCGGTAAAATGCTATTTGTTTACTTCTAATGTTGCAGGAAAAAGTGTAGTTTTGTTTTAAAAATACTCCTATAATACATGTATTATGGAGTATATCAGTATGTATGTATACAACAGCTAAAATGTGCATGTTCCGTTAAGAACTTCTTGGTTCTTCAAAAACTAATATAAGACAGAATTCATTTAATCATGTAGACTGATGATCCCCCAGCTTCTTGAAGGTGGAAGGAGGAAGGTTATAAATTTTCTTCAGTGTTTAAGTTGTCAACAGTTGTCTACTTGAGTTAACTTTTAACTTTGGGTAAAAAATTTTCAGAAAGACAGTAAGTTCTTTGGCATTGTATCTTGCTTTTCGGTGCCTCCTGTGTGTACCATCTTTTACTTGGTCTTCTAGGGTAGGAGCCTGTGTGATTTAGAGACATTCAAATGCTCATGGCAACTAGTGGGAGCAGGAGGAAATAACGCTACTAATGCAAAATTTTAAAAAGAAACTATCAAAGTTTTGAGCTGTTTGTTTCCAGACCTCTGTTTGGCGGTGATTTCTTTGCTCATTAGTTTAAGTCAGTTAAAGTGTGATGATACTTCAGAATTAAAGTGTGATTAAACTTCACAATTGCCTCAATTAAATCTCTGATTTTCTTTTCTTCTAGACTATATCTTCTGTAAAGCTTTGTGGAAGACAGATGCGTGTGCTGCAATGGTGACATAAATATTTCAGAGGACTGGAACAAGTTGTTTGGAATCTGTTTGTTTTTAACGCTGCTGTCGAACAATCTAAGGCAAGTAAACAACATGAGTTTTATCATGAAACTTCACAGACATTTTCAAAGAACAGTTATTTTGCTGGCCACTTTTTGTATGGTGAGCATAGTTATTTCCGCGTACTACTTGTATAATGGCTACAAACAGGAAAATGAACTTTCTGAAATCTCTTCAGAAGTGGAATGTGGTGATCTTCAACTGTTGCCATACAAGCTGATGGAGATGAAGACCGTGAAGCCTATTGATCCCCTGAGAACAGATCTTGTAGTGCTGGTGTTTGTGGAAAGTCAGTACTCAACATTAGGCCAAGACATAATAACCATTTTAGAATCTAGCAGATTCCAGTTTCACATTGAGATTGCACCTGGGAAAGGTGACCTCCCAGTGCTTATAGACAAAAACAAAGGCAAATATGCTCTCATAGTATATGAAAATATTCTAAAATATGTGAATATGGACTCTTGGAACAGAGGCCTTCTAGATAAGTACTGTATAGAATATGGTGTAGGTGTTATTGGATTTCACAAAGGCAATGAGAACAGCTTGCAGAGCTTTCAGTTGAAGGGCTTTCCTTTCCATGTCCACAGCAATCTGGGTATTAAGGACTGTTGCATTAACCCTCATTCCCCACTGCTCCATGTGACTAAATCTTCTAAGCTTGAGAAAGGTCCCTTGCTTGGAAATGACTGGGCGGTTTTCCAGATTAATCATACAGCTTATCAACCAGTGATATTTGCAAAAGTAAAGACACCAGAAAACTTTTCACCACCTGCTGCTAAAAGTGCTCTCCATGCCACAGTAATTCATGACCTGGGGCTCCACGATGGGATTCAACGAGTCCTTTTCGGCAATAACTTGAATTTTTGGCTGCACAAGCTAATTTTCATAGATGCCATCTCTTTCCTGTCTGGAAAGAAGCTCAGACTGTCCTTGGATAGGTACATTCTGGTTGACATAGATGACATCTTCGTTGGGAAGGAGGGAACAAGAATGAACACCAACGACGTACAGGTAAAGTATGTGCACAAACTAATGGTCATTACAACAAAGTGCCATTTTTTTAATCTTAAATTGAACAGTTATTAATAGTTGGAACTCGTGGAGGATGCAGAGCAGTAAGTAGCAATGCAGACTGACTGGGCCCTGAGAGAGAAGCCAGTCTGTCTGGCTTTGAGTAGTCACTGATTCCAGGTGTAGCAGTTCCTTCAACCTCCAGGCTGGAGGAGAGTCTGTGTAGTGTCACTTGTACCTGTACTAGAAAACAATGTAAGACAAGATGACTCATCGGTTACTCTCACTTGTTTTCTCTCAAGTGACAGGCAAGTCCCCGCTGAGCAAAGTTCTATAAACAGGTTGGTGGACACCTCTGAATTCCGTTCCCCTTACTATATATGGAAGATAGTCTCCCAAAAGGAAATTAAAGACAACTAGTGGCTAAGTAATTGATAAAGAAAAGGGGGTAGGAGTAGTAGTTGTGTCACACACACTGCACCCCACCCAACACGCACAATTCTAAGCGTAATTGCAGAGTGTTTAACTCTCTAGTCTGATGATGGCTTCTATCTAAGGACATGCTTCAGTGACATTTGCAAACAGCACAGTACTTCAGGGCTGGACCCAAGAGCTGTTCAAACGTAACGTGCATGTTGCTCATCTTACAAGCAGGAAGTAAATGTGGCAAGCAAAAGTAAATGTCAACATAAATATTGAAGAATAGACTGGATTATTAGTTGTTTGAAATGGGTTTCCGATGTCAGGAGTTGGTTGCAACATTTCACCTTTCTTATCTCTGTTTTATGGCTCTTGGTTGCAAGCAAGGTTTGTGTTAATATTAGTCTTAAAAGCTTGTTCTGTCACTAAATGACTCGACAATTTCCATTTTAACATTTTAAGTTGTGCATCCCTGAAGGTCGTTTTTCACTTTCTATTGTGCTATTCAAGTGAGGTGGTAGTTATGGGTCAGTAGGAGTAACATCTTAACATTATTTCTTACTGTATACCTTGGTTTCTTTTTGTGGGGAGTGTTGTTACAAAGCGGGTAGTTAGAGATCACCTTGCAAATCTGGTACTTGGTCTGGAAGCTAAAAATCTGTAATACGCTGATTGTTTCCCTGTTTGTGCTAAAAATAAGGGAGAATGTTTTGTCAGAGCTTTCATAATGGAAGGAGGAACTGGGAAAAGTAAAGGCAGCGACAGCACTGCATGCAATTGATGGTCATTTTTCTTTCATTTTTAACTAGGTTTTTGGTTTTTTCAGTGTTAACATATTTGTCAAGCTGCAGTAACCCTGCATATATTGCATCCTTAAACAAAAGGTTAGAATTTGTAGTTACACTTCACTTTGCTTTGGAATTATAGCATATACTCTTTTCCAAAGCATTCTCTGCACATGTGATTATAAATAAGTTATACCTCCTAGATGACTAGGTGTTTTGCTTATGCAAACAAATTGCATGGGAGAGAGCTGGAATAAAGGTGAAAATAAATGGAGTTTCTGTGTAGAACATGATGGCAGCATTTGAGTTAGGTGGGTGAGCATGCTTTGAGAATCTCTTAAGCGCTAACTCAAATTGCAGGAAAGAAATAAGGTCTGACCCACATCACTGGCAAAACTCCTGTTGTTCTGCAAAAGCAGCGTTTTCTGGTAATAAAATATGCAAAATAAAGCCTGAATAAATCTCTCGCTGAAACAATATGTTTTGTATTGTTTCTCTTTGTGAGTGACACCTTAGGATTGTCATTTTAGGATAAGTTAGGATGATTAATTGCCAGAATTACTTACCAGAAACAGGAGACACTTGAGACAAATTTGATTAAAGCAGATACAAAAGGATAAGCTGTACTGTTTTGGGAGAATAATTTGCAGTATGTCAGAATGTTACCTTCCCAAAATAAAACTGTCAAATTAAATAGAAATAATATCAAAGTGGAAATAACTTTTAAGTAGGATCATTTCATTTATGCAGAAATGTGTTCTGAAACAGTGAAATCTGAAAAAGTGTTCCCTTCTGATTCATCATCTACTTAAAGTTAAAATGTTCTATTAAACATGTTGTTAGGGCTGTCAGATGCAATGCATCTTCATTACTATTAATATCAAAGGAGTTATCCTCTGTGGCACAATGACATGTGGAAGGAATGAAATAAAATCAATTTGTGGTAGTTGAAAATCTGTTATTGTAAAGTATATTTGCGGATAAATGACATCCTATTAAACAGGAGTGTTCTACTGAGTTCTGCTGCATTGACTGTGACAGAATTGTGCGCTGCAAGTGTGAAAATAGGTTGCTAAATGTAGACTTTGTGTAATTTCAGTACTCAAGATTAACTCATTTCCACTAAGCTTACATTTTAAATACTAGCAATGTAGAATGGGTTATAATGCTTTTTTGTGTTTTAATTTTATTTGACATTTCCTATTTCATATTTTCTGGATATACTCAGATCTGGTAGGACTGCGAGCTTGCTGAGAGTAAGGTGAATGTTTCTACGTGTGCTCTATTAATGCAAAGTAACCTAAAACACTTCAGAAAGCTCCCAACATCCAGAGGACCTCTAGGATTGGCTCTGCCCCTTCCTCTGGATGGGACAGAGTTCAGAAACGGGAGGGTTAATGCAGAACTGGTAGCAAAAATAATCACTCATTAATGATTCATTACGTACCTCAAGAAGGCAGCATTTGTTTCAGGTCTTCTGAGAAAAAGGCTTCTCTCTGAGTGTATAGAGAACCTAGATTCGCTTTAGAAGGACTGATTCATTAAGCCCCTGAAGTTTAGGCAGAAGTTAGCTGAGCAAGTTGAAAGCTGTGTCGGTACTGTTCTTTCTTTGTAAGAGTTAAAATAGAGGGCCGTCATCGCAAAAGGTATCCTATGGGATTGCAGAAGTACAGGGTAGTTGTTACACTGCAGTTCACAGACTCGCAGAATGGCTGAGGTTGGAAGGCATCTCTGGAGGTTATCTGGTCTAACCCCCTATGCCCAGGCACCTTTTGACTATTTCGGAGGAACCAGATCCTGATTGCATGTAAGATCAGATTTTCAAGGGAATTTCTTTTTCCAATACCTAAAGGAGACTTGCAAAGTGGCCAGAATAGTTAATATTTGGACGTTAGGCTAAACTACCCTCTTTAAAGTTTGTGAATTGGAGTTGAGCACTTAGAAAATTGCTCTCTTAAGGTTAAGTGGTAATTTTTGATTGGTGTTATATATTGACCTCAGAAGAGGTCAAGTCAAAAGCAAACCCTCTAAATGCATGTCTTCTGCACCGCTGAAGATGAGGCAAAGTGATGGTACTTCAGCTGGAGTATCTGTAGTGTCAGGGACACATGTGTAAAGAGCCCTTCTGAAAATCTTTTGACATAGTTTATCAACCTAAGTCCTGTAAAACTAATAAATGGTTTGTTGTATTAAACAACAGATGAAGTTTATTCTAGTTTCACCACAACTTCTTGAATTAAAAAAAAAAAAAAAGACCCAAACAACTTGAAACTGTACTTAAGATTTTTAGATTACCCCATTGTTACAGATTTGCCTGTCATTGTATAAAATCTGGACTGATAGAATATAGTTCTTCAGTGTAAGATACTGAGTAGCTGTCACTGTGCATCAACAATGACCATCCATCTTCCTATTTATTTACTTTCTCTTCCTCTGGTACAACAGAAATAATGGAAGAGAACATTTTCATAGTCTAATTGCCTCCCACTTTGAAAATAAGGTTGGTAATGTCATCTCAGCGTTCATTTTACAGTAACTTTTTTTCTCTCCTAATGTCTGTCAGGCAGGAGGGACCATTATGCTGTGACAATGTCATATTTTATTTTCCTTCTGTCTTTTAGAAGACTAAGAGCCTGCACAGTGCAAATAATTCATTTAAATGGACATACAGAGAAAATCTATCTAGATATCCACAGAGTAAGTTTATCTTAATAGACCATGATTGTTCTGGCTGATGGTCTACTAATTTAATATCTTTTTTTGTTACAGTTACTCTTTGTGAAATTTTTATGACTATAAAGTGTTGAGATTTTTCCAAGGGAAAAGTAGCTGATAATACGGGGAAAACTTAAATGTGGTATTTTTTTTTCCTTTTTTTTTTCCTATTGACAGTTTGTGCAGTGCTGATGGTCTAGGCAGTAAATTGGTCTACCTTTTCCTTCATTTCTCCAATACATGCACCTTCTGTATTTCCTTGAGAGTTTATCACATTTTCAAAAAGAAGAATTAAAACACTATGGAATTACTTTTTTCCAAATAATTAGCTGTGTGATCTCCTTTTTACTGTCTTGTCCTTCATGTGCTTTTCGAAAGAGACATTTTGAATGGAAGTCAGGATGGGGATCTCTTTACTGTCTTCACATATGCCTAATCTTTTTCGACTTTTGTAATTATTCTTTTATAATTGCCAAGGGAAAAGCTTCATATTAACCATATCCATTATTGAGAGGAGGATGAGATCTTCTTTTCTCATTCTATTTTGTGAGCGCTTAGGCAATGCATCTGTTAGTATATGTGCATTGAAATGGGCAATACAAGCTTGCATCTGCAGTCTTTTGGCATTAGAGTCATTGAAGAATTGGAAAACAAGAGCTATCCCCTTTGTGTATCATCTGTGCCGAACAGTGTTCTGATAATGGAGAGGATTTAGCCAGAAAGAATAAATTCATTGCATTTTAGTCTCCATCACTTGCACAGTCTGTCATCTTGCCCAGATTTTGAGGTTTGTAATGCAGAGATCTGTATCGAAGCTAGTTTTCTAACTTTCCTTAGCACACAACATGGGAAAAATAGCTCATCTTTAGGCAGGCACTGGTTAAGTGAATTGTACCTTAAAAGTACGGCTTTGTTTCTGTTGTTCATAAAAGGATTCTAGGTTGACTAAGATCAAATATAAACCAAATTTGCATTTGTTCAGATCAATTTTCTTCTGGGTTCCAAAGCCAGTCATTTTTTTTTTTGTTATTTCCTTAGTGCACTGGTGGCCTAATCTTTCGTTTAATAGTTTAATATCCTATAATTTTGTTTAATAACAGATTTCTCCCATAAGAGCTAATTGTTTATTCACTATGTTACAAATTCGTCCATATTCGTCAGCACAGCTTGAATTACTATGGTTGTTTAAAACACATTGTCTTTTCACCCTGTGTAGCATGTGTGGAAAGAAATCAGAATTTCCCACAGTAAAGCACACCACTTGGATATAAATTTAAAAAAATACAGTGACATATCTTTTAAGTTACTCTTGCATAGGAATGACCTAAATATTTGCCTTAGAAGAGAGGCTTGGATATATTTTTGTGTTAAGGCAGAGTGGCTAAAAGGTGCAGAAGACCTGAACTGTCAAGACGCAGGATGGTTCCTGTTACAGGAGGAAGTCTAATTCTGGAAGTTAATTGCTTCTTTATGTATAGAATCATGTGGAAGGTTATCAGTAAAGAAATGATAAATGTGTCATCAAATGTTTCAGTTGCAGAACCACCAGAGATACTCATGTCTGTTTGGTTGCACTGAGCCATAAATCTTTCCTCTGGGGAGACTGAAAAAAAAACTTTCTCATCACCTCTTTAAATGACAGAAGGAATTAACTATTAAGAACTTTTGTTCTGCTAAATCATTTTACATTCCCAATCCATTAGCCATAGTACCTTTTTGCCGTTGTTCAATGCGCTTACTGTGTACATACATACATTCTTTCTTAATTTGACCTGAAGCTCCTAAGATATTTTGTATTGACTTGGCTGAGATAATAACTAAAAGGTACGTTCTGTCCTTAAAAAGAGTCAAAAAAAAGGAGTATTAACCGTGGTGTGTCTGTAGCTGTCTGATGCCCTTTGAAAACTGATATAACTTCTTGAGCGTATTGTTTCAGGTACAGTAGTGAGGCAGTAGAGAATTAGAATTAGATCTCAGAACTAAAATATAACTTTAAAACAAATTACAAACATTGTTTTATATATTTTATGGGCTGCTACCAGCGTATAGAACGCTTTACCAGTCAGTCATCTTAACATTTAACTTCTAAAAGCAATTTTGTTTATGTACCAACTTCTGTGAATTTTCATCTAGTAAGGCTGATACAACTACTGCTCAATGCAGCCCAGCTTTTGTTCTTAAAAGAAGTGTACTGATGTTTGAAACAGAAAGCTGGATAAAAGTCCTCATCCAGAGAAGGGTAGCTGTGGAGGGGTGACGGGGACACAGGAGAGCTGGGTCTGTCTCGGGTACGACACTTCTGGGACTGTCAAGGCAATGCTGGGAATTCCGTGCATGCTTCCTCCTCCTGTTCTGCACCTGTGTAGAGTTACATACAACCAAACCCCATGGGATAAGCTTGGCGCCAAGATTTAATTTCACAGCTTATCCATGAAGACAAAAACCTTGTGTGGTGACTGTGTGTCTAATAATAGCCAAGTTCTGCATCGTATCTCTGTGGACTGCCAGGCAAATGGAGAGGAGGCTACCTTTGTTGTGTGTTCAAATGCTCCTGGTCCATCCTTTATGTTGATAAGCATATAGGTATTATATGTGGGAAGGACCGAGGTTCAGAAATGTTTGCACAAACAACGCTGCCTACCTCCCTGGGGCTGTGGGCTGAGCACGGCCCTCCATAGGAAATCTGTAAAGAGAGCGTGTATGTCAAATAGCAGCACTGGCATACTCCTCTGCAGCTACACAAGAAGCCGTACTTGTGCCAAAATGGTAACTACATTTACCTGTTCTTACTAGTTGGCTCAACTATCCACGTCATTCATCTATACAATACTTCTCAGGCATGGCAGCTATAAAAAGATGCTGCGTGTCTAAGCCATCTTGTTCTACATTGAAGATGTGAAAGTGAACACCGATTGACCAGTGGATGTTCTTTCTAGCACAGAGTAGATTCCTGTGAGCAGTTTGAAGTGTGAGGAGGCTTATAGTGCCAGTGCTGTGTCTGTTATGAGGAAACCAAATTTCAGTCTTTGTTCCTGTTAGTTCAGTGGTTTTTGTTAGTTCTGCATTTACTGGAATTCACGGCTTGTCTTGTTTGGTTTGTCGGTGGTGTGTTGTTGTTGTTTTTCTGAAAAATGAGGTTTTGGAAAAATAAAGCCGTTGTTTGTGGTAGTCCTTAACTCCATTGAACCTAGGAGAGTCATCAGGTTCTAGACATAGAGTTTTACAACTTGGTACTGATGTGCTGCAGCCTTTGAGATCTTTAGCAAAGCAGTTTAAGTTCTATTCTCAGGGAGGGTAATATTCTATGTATCTATTTTCCTACTTGTTTATGCACCTGGGCCTAAAAGGTGCCAAGTATTTTCTATTCCAAAGGACTCCTGTGGAAGTTCTGCACATGCACAGGTGTGCACAGTCTGCAGTTCAGAAGTGTCTCGCATGGGAGGGCTGGGTCAGGAGAGCGGTACTGCCCCATCCTCCCTCCTTTGTATTTATCAACTGCTAAGAAACTTTAACTGCTGAGTGCAGAGTCCTCTGGAGCATTAAGACAAAAGATACCTCGGAAGGACATGCCAGATCACTAATCATAAAATTGTTTATAGCAATTTTTTTTTATCCCTTCTTAGTTTTGCAATGCTGGCGTAACCAAATCTGGGGGTTTTGGTTTGGTTGTTCTTTTGTTGTTTTTTTTTTTTTGATTTAAAAGCTGTGNGCCATATTTCTCTGTAGTGGAGAATACTTTACTGTCCTTAGGCTGAAGGAACTCTGTTACCAATGGTGTCTTCCTGTTGTATTCTGATTCCTGTTCTTAATGGAGTTGTGTGATGTAAGAGCTATTTTATTCCAAACTTAAGCAGTTACGCTAACCTGAGATCAAGTGGGCTCTTTCTGCTTTTTCCCTTGACTCTAGTTTATTATGCAGAGACATCTTTACACTTAAGCACAAGGCTTCCCTTCCAAAAAAATCCATACAAATGCTTATGTCCACCCAGCGTGCCAGCCTTCAGTGATCATTCACAGCCACGTAGTTAGCACGTTCTGTCTTCCTCTCTCCTCTCAGAAACTTATCCTTTCAGTATGTACATTAATATTTTCATGGATGAGATGGAAATGTGTGTGATGCTGCACACTTTGAGTACTATCAACATAACCTAAGCTCGGCTCTGTTTGGGTTGATCCATCTGGCCGTGAAAGCAAAATCTGCCATTCCAAAATTTACAAAGTAAGTGAAATGTGTGTCAAGACACACTGAAACCTTAGTGTGCACTCTGAGATGTTCAGATCTGCTGGGTAATTCGTCTCCACTGAAAAAGCTTTTTCAAAGTTTCAAGATCAGTATTTTAAAAGCTGCCCATTGTTGTTCAGAGAGCAAAAGAAAGAAGGAAGCTGACAGAAGGCACTTGCTGGGCGTAGATGTTGCAGAGTTAATGCACCGGACCTGGGGCAGGGTTCTAGCTCTGTCTGCGGCACTCCTGGACGCGTAATTAAGAACAGTTATGTGCTGAAACCACTTTCCAGCCTCCTGGCAGTGTACCCCTCCGCTATCCTGTCAGTCCCTCTCTCTCCTTAGATTATGACTTCTCTTGGTCAGAGGCTGTTTTTGTTCTGTGCTTTTTGTTCCAAAAGCACTTTGATAATACAAATAATAATAATAATAATGCCGCTACAGCTTACCACAGAGCCATACAGATTCATCACCACACTAGTGGCTGCTGCAAGATTTATTCTGGGCTTTTTCAGATGGCAAGTTAGCCATCCAGTTCCTGCTGCTAACGGAACTGAATAAAATTTTCACATGTCAAATAAAAACACACTGCAGACAGATGTAGAAAGTGAAGCGATTAACTGTAAAACATGGTACCAAAATTGGGCCTACCTCCTTCCCGATCTTCAGTCGCATCAAGAAGGCACAGTCTGGCAAAATGAGCGTAGAAGTGGGACTCTGTTTCATTGGTTTCTTTTACAATACAACTGCATGGAAAGTGTCTTTTCTTACCTGTTCATTCTGGAAGAAGTTAATGCAACTATGTGACGGACTCTTGGTAATTATGCTTACAAAACAAAGTAAAAGAAAAGCAGTTGGTTACCAGTATATGTCAAATCCTGCATGGAATAACAATGCCTATCTGTTTCCAATTCCAGTTCCTTTTTCTGTGTAAACTTCAACACTTGTACAAGGTAGAAGTGTTACTCTCCATTTAAAAATTATGCTTGGCAGAGCATAAAAAACATCACCAAATTTAAAAAATATTTACTGTTTAGGAGATTCCTTCTGATGCTTTACAGTCCTGGAGATGGGTTAGTATTGCTCTATAAAAAGTAGTTTCATATCTGGAATAAATCATAAATTAAATACCATTTTATATTGCAAAAATTATACTACAATGCATTTGAAAATACAAGTAGTGGAGAGGACAAATAAAAAGTCGATGAGTGTGCAGAGTGAGGCTCCACAGATTCGTTCCAACTCGAGTCAGTAAATTCACGTGACAAAGGCCGTGCCGTGCAGTACAGAGGTAACGGGTGAGGGCTGGGAATACCGGTTGCATTTCTGTGGAGCTAATAAGCCGCACGGCTCTATGTCAAGCTCCCATTCACTCTGCCCTTTCAGTGTTAGCACTCCCGGGAATAACCCAAGTGTCTCTGCTCCCATTTTAAAGCGAACTTGGACTAAAGTCAGAGTTGCCTTTGATAGAACTCTAATGGAGCTGGAAAGGAGGCTGAAAAATAATTTTGCATTTGTACAAAAGGTGGGGGTTTTATGGTGCAAAATGTTTCTCTTGTCCTTTCTCACTCTCTTCATTAAAGGTAATGGAAATGTTGAAAATGGTAATCCTGAACATACACTAAAACCAAGGTGAATACTAAAATGTACCTGAGTTCATAAAGTAAGCTGGTTTGAAATTTAAGCTGACTGTGAAAAATATCATTTTACATCGGGAAAGTACTTCATCTTACTGACTGAGGAGGTTTCTAGAATATTGTGCTCAGTTCTGCACCACTTAATCAGAAATACTTGGAGCTTAGAGACACCCGTATAGCCAGGAAACGTCTGAGCAAGAAATGAAAAAATAAAGACTAAAGAATTCAGTAAGTAATGATGACCAAAGCAGAAAGCAATAGGCTGCAGATGTCTGCAGGGTATAAACAGTGAGGATGGATAAAAATATTTAACGTAAGGCACAGAGATATTTAAGTGTAGGCTGAACAGCCAATAAAAGTGGCAGAATAGAGGCTAATATCCAAAAGGCAGTAAAAGGATTATGCAAGACTTTAAAAATTAGATTTGGCAAAAGGGTATGAAATATGCTACTGGAAGGAATATAATATTGGCAGGGAATTTGTACTAAGATGTATTCTCAATCTCTTTCAATATAATCGAATGCAGAGCTCAGTTTGGATTCCTGTGTATCGGTCTGAGTCTGCAAGTGTTGGATTTGACCAGCTGAGACCTAGTTTCTATAGTCTTGTCTTTTAGAAATGCAAACACTAGTGCAAAACCAGGAGAGGTGTGTAATTAACACTTCTAACAAAATCATTCCCCCCGTATTTCACTAAAGTCTTGGGGGTTTTTCTGCTGAATTATATCCCTTAGACTAGGTACTATGTAGGAGTCAATGAAACTGTCCAATTTTTTATTAACTTGAAGTAAGTTCTTACCGTGGTTTTTCTGTGTTGACTACATAAAATCGTAAGAAATACGGCTTGAGAAAAGAGTTATATCTATTATTTTATGCAAGTTTGTCTTGCTTGCTTGCTCTTCTTCTGTCATTTCTTTGATATCGATGCTGATGTAGCAGGGGAATTTCATTCAGCAACTTTAGAACTACTTATAAAGAGAAGGAAAAAAATAAATATTTGTGACCCTTAGCTGGTGAGCGAGCTACAGGCTGAATTCCCGGCTGTTTTTTACATGGAACTTTCAGGCAGAAAGAGGAAAATGAAGATCTTTTTGGCCAAAGATTATTTTTATTTTTTTCTGTTGATAAAGGTGGAGCATAGAGAAAAAGAGCCTTTAGTATGCCTTGGCTCACCCCAAACACAGGGACAAAGGTAGACAGGTATTTTTAATCAGATACAGTATTAAGAGAAGCACAGGAATCTTTTTGCTTCTGTTAGGGGGGGAAAAAAAACAAACAACAAAACAAAAACCCCAAAAAACCAAACCAAAACAAAAAATACCAACTAAGAAACATTTGTGAATGGATTGTGTCATTGGTGTGTTGCCCAGCCCGTGGAGCCGTCAGTTTATTTAATGTGCCAGTGATGTGGTAACTGCTGTGCTTTGCTAAACAGGGACAGCAACTGGCTCTATTGCAGTTTTTACATAAATTAGAGGGTTTGAGTCTTCATTTATTTGCACTTAATTTGTTCTCTAAGATGTAAAACTTAGCATTAACACAAATATTGTGCCTGTCTAGAAGCTTTAGTCTTAGTGGGGAGGGGGGGAAGTATAAACTAAGAAGTGAACAAACCCCAAAGTGTTTCTCTTTGATTGGTACCAATATTTTAGACGTAGCTTCTAGCCTCCAGTATTTCTTTCAAGCTACCTAAATAGCAACTTGTAGTACCTTGGTCTGTGGACGTGAGTCTTGCGGTGATCATGTAACAGATTTATATTGTAATTGTAGCCACTGTTACTCAGCAATCTCTTTCTAAATGCTGGAAAAAATATTGTAAAAAATTTAAATGCTTTGAATTTTGTGTGCCCTGGAAAAATACATAAATACCACCCACTGTTGAGCTATGATCATCTACATAATGATGTAGACAAAACTTGGAAGTCTTCTTTATTTAAAATTCTGCTGAGCAGGAAGCACAGATGTCAGGGCTTACGGGGACAAGTGAGTCTTAGTTTATCCAGGCTTGGACAGTGAGGTCCAGAGAATACTGATATTTAATAAAAAAATAAGACTGAAGCTTTTTCAGAAGGCCATATTTACAGACTGTTGGAGTTTTATGTATACAACACTGACACCCCATTTTTACTCTAATTTCCTAAAGAAATCAGGTATTTTTAATGTCCCTGTTTGCCTCTGTCTGTCCAGCAATTATACTGAAAGAGGGTAGATTTAGATTGGACATAAGGGAAGGGATTTTTTTACGATGAGGGTGGTGAGACACTGGAACAGGTTGCCCAGAGAAGTTGTGGATGCCCCATCATTGGAAGTGTCAAGGCCGGGTTGGACGGGGCTTTGAGCAACCTGGTCTAGTGAAAGATGTTCCTGCCCATGACAGGGGGTTAGACTAGATGATCTTTGAAGGTCCCTTCCAACCCAAACCATTCCATGATTCGATGATCAATCTAATGACATTTGAACATGCTGGCCAGTTTTGGTCCAATGCGACAGATACAGACAGTTCTCGAAGTTAAATTCCTGCTGGCGCCCTGGAGTTCAGTGTGGGGTAAGACTTGTACGCAAAGCAGTGCCTGTGCTGAAGCAGAGGTTTCAGAGTGAGCTCTGCATTTATCCTTCACTTTGACCTGCCCCCGGCTCATCTGCGTGCTGTGTCTTGGAGCTAGCCATAGCATGTACTGTCCTTTGGAGACCTGATGGGGAGGGTAGGTCCCAGGCAGCAGCGTGAAAGAGAGCGCAGGCACTGTGGGAATAGCAATTTGGGGAACAAATCCATAGGAAACTAGGTTTTATGGAATAAATTTCTTGGTTTGTATGCAGGCCATGGGTGTAAAGTTAAACCAGAAATCTAAATTGCATCTCTAAAAGCCTTGGCATTTTGGACAGAGTAATGTAACCCTTGACAAACTCATCAGAATGGAGCAGATGTAGTGACCCAGCTGCAGCTTCCTGTGCATTCGGGTGAGGCTACTGTCATCTCTGCTGCTGAGAGATTAGGCCTAGAAATTCTTCCAGTGTTGAACCTTCTAGATATTTTCAGCATTTGGTGGCTGTAGAGAGCCACGTGTTGCCAACAGCAGGGTAAAAGGGCCCTAAGCAGCGTGCGGTGGGGAAGGGAGCGCAGGCTTTGCCGCAGCGGAAGCTCATGGCCAGCCCGTGCAGCAGAGGTCTGCCTGGCTTGGAGTGTAGCCCTTGGCCTCCAGCCAAACTCTGCCTGCTGCGCCTCTTGGCTGCGGTGAAAGCTAAGGCTGGAGCTGGCGTCTGAGGAAGCATTAAATAAGAAGCAAACGTGCTGTTGATAACGAACGTGGGCCTAGGAGCTTGGATAATAATCTCTGTTCTTTCTGAGCTGGAGGACTATAAAATAGATGCACCATTACACTAAGTAGCCATGCCATTGTTTTAACTTTTATGACAAAATATTGTGCATCCTACCAAAAAAGATCTGAAGCTGTAAAAGTGTGGGTTGTTTAATGAGGGGGTGCAGAGGTATAAATGCTTTCTATCTGAGGTTATTGTTTGAACCTGAGTTTTTGAGGCCTAACATTTCCTGGTAGCGCGACACGCGTCTGTGTGTGTCAGCGACAACTCTGACAATTTATCTGCTGCTGACGGGATGCAATGGAGACAAGGCAGATTAAGCGGGCACAGCAAAGTGGCCCAGAAGTGAACCGGAACAGGATCTGAACTACTGTCACCCTGAGAGGTGGCCCGTCGGGCTTGGAGCTGAGGCAGCTGGGGAGTGTGTGTGTGTGACTTTGCAGTACAGCTACCTGAATGCTTGCCTTGTGGCTAACAAACCTCGGTTTCCCGCTGTAGTGGTTCATCAACAATCACCAGATCGCAAGAACTTAACTGGATAAGCATGAAGAGGTTTTTAAATGCGTTTGGGTCACTTTGTTTTCACTTTGAGTTCTGTTTTACTCTGAGATCTTACCTCGTCGTACTTGGAGTTTCATAAGCAGATAAAGTGTTAGGCAAACATGCAAGAACCGACAAGGTTTCTATTGAACCCTGTCTGACCAAAATCCAGGGAAAATATCATATGCAGCAGTAGGGTTATTATTAGTTCTATTTCAATTGGCCTGAGGGTTTTTTTTGACCTTTAATTAAAAGAAATGCAGGATTTTATTTCTGTTAACTGCAGAATAACAAGATCATTTAGCTGTTTAGTAATAGTAACCTCTTTCATCAAAGTACAGTTTAATTAAGAGCTAATAATACAGAATTTCATATAGAATCCTGAAAACAGCATGCTAATTAGTTTATTAAATAATATTGGCACCAGGTATTTAAAACCTTCAACTTGCCTTGCCATAATTAGCTTATTCTCATTAGCTGCTATCTCAACCTCCAAGAAGAGAGAAGCTGGTGAAGGGAGTTAGAAATATTTCTTAAATTGCTTGGTTGTACAAATTGTTTACCTAGATGAAAGAGCCTAATTACTTGAAAATATATAATTGGACCATCATCAAGATCATTATTGTACATGATATAAAAAAAGCTCCAAAGGAAGACCCACTAACATTAAAACAGGGTGTTGTGATGAAGAAACTTTTGGTTGAAATCATCTGAGACATTTTCCAAAGTGGCTACTTATATTTTTAGTATGTTTTAGTGGACCTCAAATTCAGATACCTAGTGACAGCATCTGTGCACATAAAATAAAGTTGCGGTTCCTGGATTTTTTGAAAATCAGGTCTAGTGTGTCTTATAATGGACACTGAAAAACCAAGATGCATATAGCTGGACTCCAGCCTGATGTCTCATCTTATTGGCGCTTTGAAGAGAAGGTAGATTACCCAGTTAATGATGCTACAATAATTTTTAAGTAACTGAAACCAGGTGCTCTGTTTTGTCTCCAAGGAATTTTTGCGTGCGTTTTCTGTTTTTAAATTCTACCGTGTTACATGGCCCTTTGTAAATAGGCATCCTGCTGGCATATGGTACTTTTGAACTGTTACATCTTTTGAAGGACTTGGTAGACTTATCAAAATCCATGTTTTTAATTGAAAGAATAATTTGTTTTTTGAAGCTACTGTGTCTTATAAACAGATTCCCCCCATTTTTATTTTGTTTTACAAAGGAGCAGGAATAGTTATCTTCGGCAAACATGGAATCCGGTATTTTATAAACTTGAACGTAGTTATTGTCAGCAGTTTAGCTTTTCCATCTCTGTTTCATCAGTCTTTCTATTTTTGCTGGATTGTGTCCTCTTGGACACCTTGTTTCCACCAAACTGTAGAGCAGTGTCCTTTCCCCATTTACACAGTTTAGGGTCTATTTATAATTTATGGTCCTTGCCAGCTAAATACTTTGCTGGAAAAGCTGAAGAGTTTCTTCATTTTCTTCTCTTGCCCTCTCTGTAGTGTCAGCTCTATTAAGAGAGTACACAAAGAAAGTTTAAGCATTCTTCTCCTTTTGTCTGAAAGATATTCAAAATATTTTTTCAGATACATCCAGTATACCCAAAGCAATTATTCTTTCTCCTGCAGAGATTAAGTGTTTATGGTAATGGGCGTCAAAATGCTAATCTTGGAAATCCAGAAAGAATAGACATTGAATTTTAATGATGTTCCAAAATACATAATTTATCACGAGGGAAACATTTTTCCTCAGAAGCAAAATAGTCTGTCTAATAAAATAATGATTCCCAGCCATTAGGGACGGACCTTCATTGAGACTGTCTTCTGTTTCTTCTTGCCGTGCTGCCTCTCGCTGCCTCCAAACACCCCAAATTCTTGCCCACCACCTTCCCAGCCACGATCGCTGCCACAGTTTCTTGCGCACCTGCCATTGTGATCTCAGCGCTTCTCGCTTTTAGGCCCCTACCACACTACTGCTACAACATTTCTTGTGGATCCTCACTGCTCCCTCCACCTGATCTTTCCCTTCCCTAGGCAGTGGGATCCCTTTTCCTCCCTTTCCTGCCATCAATGCCAGCAGTGCCAGGACAAGCCTGGGACTGATAATTGGGCACAGCTTGTTAGCCTGGTCTCTCTTCTGTGCCACGTACTGCCTCTAATGTTGGGTGCTTTGCTAGTTTAGGGAGTGGTATATAAAACATGATAAAGCAAATCTCAAAATGTATCAGGGAAAGTTCAAATACTGGTTGTTGAACTCTGAAGACAAGCACAATGCTCTAAATACCGTAATTTTTGTCTGCATCATAAATGCAAACTTCAGTCATGTATCTGTTACATTCCTCAATTCTCTTCTCCATTTCCTCCCCAACCCTCTTGTTTTTGGTTCTTTTCTTCTTTTTTTTTTTTCCCCCCTTATAAGCAAGTGAATTTGCAGTGTGAATAGAAACTTTAGAAAAGGTCAGGTTCTGCAGAAAGGAAAGCTGGAGGGAGGCAGGTGGTGTGCGTATACCTGCGCAGGCAGCTTTCGTTGCAGGACTCTCTTCTCGGAGCATGGACGTGCTCAGGAAAGGCAAAATGATGTCACGAAAAGTGCAAAGTAAAAGGACATCACATCAGTTATAGCTCATTAAACCCCTATATTAAGAACTTCACTCAGAAGTTAAAATGGCTTTAGTTCTGCTTGTTCCCTCTCTTGCAGGGATTAAACTAAGGAAGAAATATGGTACAGAAAATTAAAGCTACTTCTGCATAAGAGCAGAATAAAGGCCCCATAAAGGGGCTTCATGTGCTTAACTCCTGTGCTTTCACATTACACTTTCTATTGATTTGTTTTACCTTTTCAGAAGGTCCTTGCCTTGATTAAAGAGCCAGTACAGCATTAGAAGTTTTCCTCAAAAGCAAAGTAATTCTTAATTTAATGGCTCCTTTGATAGTATTGTGACACAAGAAATAGTAAAGCAAGTGTTGAGAGATGAGATCTGCTTCCCCAAAAATGGGGGAGGAGATAGGCTTTTTGGAAAATTATGAAGCTGACCTTTCTTGCTTTTGTTACTGACGTGAAAGCACGTACTGATTTGAAGTTTAAGATGTTAATGCTGCAGCATTGAGGTTGTGTCTATCTGCTTACCAATTTAGTTAAAATCCACGTGATTAAAAGTAAAATTAACAGCGTTTTGAATTATTCCACTTTTCAAGTGGCTAAGTTCTTTAGCAGCTTTTGAGTAGGAAAATAGTCATAAATATACAGAAAGAAGTCATAGTTCCTCTTTGGTGAAGCAGTTCAACAAAGCATTCTTGATTTATTTGTTTGATCAGCCAAGATGTTTGTTTCTGAATATTTTTGTTGATATTGAAGAAATTACTAGTGTCTGTTTACCAAAGACAAGTTGACACTTGTGACTTCTGTGTGACAGACTGTAAAGTGAAATCATGTAAAGTGATATTTGAGGACAGGAGGCAGGGTGGATTCCTGGCTATGGAAATGGAAGCAAGTTTGGCGATAAGAGTTTTATCCTTGGCTTTACTGCCGATTTACTTGAGCAAGAGCTATTGACAGCCCATGTCATCTGTCTGTGCTTCTGTTTGTTCTGTCTGTGAGATGAGAAAAATCAAACAAAACTGTTCCCTTTGTAAACAAAGTTGGTATTTCTGAATGAAAAGTGATAAAAAGAGCTAAACATGATGGTTGTCAAGAAAGAAGGAGGCCATCTATACAAAGGCAAGAATTTTCATACATTTCCATTGCATGAATATTTCAATTAAAGAATAGTTCTCATGTTTCCTTCTGTTCCATTTGTGATCTTAGAGTCCATTTTCTCCTGAATTCTCAATCAGCTGAGATCCCATTGGCAATTACAGCAGCTTACATTTGCTGAGATGTTTCATCAGAAATGAAATAGAAATAACTCAAATGGGATGATGCTGATTAATCATCTGAGAATCTGGCTATATTTACAACATACATGATTTCTGTACTGTAAACTTACCAGATGCAAGGATTGAAAGAACTCTGTTGTTTTGGTGTTGGGATAACTTTTGTCTATTCTTTGGATTGTAATAGGGCCTTTTTCTGTGGTTATTTTGGACTATTGATGGAGAAGGGGATCTTTCATCATATATTGAATTCTCACATTTGGTTTCTGACACAAGAAGTTTCCTAAACCTCGTATGTGAGCTTAGGAAAAGTTGAAAAGAAAGTACTCTGAAAGTGATTGTGCAGCTAGCAATTTATTTTCCGTATAGTACCAGTGGAAGTATAACATATGCACTAAATAATTATTTGTAAGCATATTAAGACTTTACTAAAGAGTTTTTAAAATACAATATTCAGTACTAGTGTATTTATATAACATCTCATACAGATACCCAGAGGGACCAATCATAAAATATACAGAAAATATCACTAGCTTACCTTCAGCATATAAAACAGCATTTAGAAATGAAATTTCAGGCTTTTCCTCCCCCTACTTTTTTTCTGTCTTTCTGATAGAAACCCACAGTAATAGGCCCTGCCATCTGCTGCTATATATTTTTCATGAGTTTTAACATTTTGTTTTTAGAACCTGAAAGATGAGTAAAATGTCAAGTCACCCAGAAAATAATCATAGGCACGACAGCTCAAATGTTATCTCAGCTTGTCTGTACAAGAAGTGGTTTACAGCAGGTCTGCGCCCTCCCTCTGCAGACGGAGCGAAAGAGCAGGTACGCTGTTGGTATTAGCTGATACCTTCTTGAACACCACCACAAGGCTTTAGCAGAAGATCTGTTGATTTTAATGCAAGTAATGTGGCCAAAAAAATCAACAGCATCCCTTTCAAAGGTTGTTGTGTTAGAAGGTGAACTTCAGATTTCCTTTAGAGTTCCGTGTTATTTGGAGTGTCTTACCGTGACTGCTGGCCTAAATAAAATGCAGCCACCAGGCAGTCATTGAAGCAAGAAGGTGGTAACTACACTAGCAAAACTAATTCCCAGCAAAGAAGTAAACTCTATGTTGCTCTATCATAGAAATGTCATGGGTTTGCGACTCTTCTGCCAGCCCTGTAGCTGCAGTGTGCCAGGGAGGTGATGCAAAGGTCTCCTTCCAGGTCATGTTTCTCTGGCATTTCCAGCTGCTTTTCATTTTTCCTGTTCTGTTTTTCCATCATGCTGAGACTAGACTTGAGCTGACAAGCTGAGAAGGTGTTGGAAAGGTACAGGATAAGACCTTCAGCTCAAAAAATGCTCATGGTTCTTAACTTTATTTGGAGGGAAAGACCTGTGCAGCCCATTCATGCCACCTTGCTGTCAAGCTGCACTTGGGATCTCTTTCATTCGACAATGCGTACTGTTAACATGAGAAGCGTATAGCCGTATCATTTACCTCCTACATTTTTAACGGTGCAAAGATAAAATTATTTCATTGAATAGGTTTCCAGCAGCTCAAGGATGGTTTTCATAATAAATCCTCTGCAGATGTGCTACCTTTCATTAGAATAAGAAGTCTCCTCGGTGATCTTTGCACTCTCAGACTGTGCAAAAGCCCTCGTTACAGTGTTGCAAGATTTTTCTCTTAATATTCCACTTCAGAAGTCTCGAGCCTGTTTTCAATTATCTCTATGCTGTGCTTCATTTTACTCATTCCTTTAGGAAGTCCCTTGTTCGCAGGACATTTTTCAGGCTTGCCAGTGAAAGAAGATGATCTTCACCTTCCTAGTACTGTTCTTTGAAACTGCTTATACTGTTGTTGCTGGAGCTACACTGCTGAAAAAGACAGGGGGAGAGGCAAGTTAATTCCAGATCTGAGAAGACCTCAAGAAATAGGAGGCTGAAAAGTAATGGTTCTTTCATAGATTTAGTTTTGTGATTAATGTATATTTAATGAATATGCTCAGGCATAATGTTCTGGTGCGCTGAAATGGTGAACAGGGCCAGTACTACAGATGAGTCGGAATTGAAACCACTCATGTTGTGTCAGCCATGTCAGCAAAACTCAAATTTGCAACCCTCAGGACAGGGACAAATGACTGTCTGTCCTGTTGCTGCAGATCAGCTCCCTTGAGCACCAGCTTCCCTGAGCCAGCCAGAGCTACAAGCTCAGTGAGCTCGCTGAGGCCTCGGATGCAGGATAGCAGAGGGCTGGAAGGCGGCTGTGTCGTGGTTTGGCTAGGCTGGCCACTAAAACCAGATCAAGCCCCACATTGGGCGAGTAAAATTACTGAAAAGAACATTGGTTCTATTTTACCTCAAACCAGGACAGGCTGTGTTCCCACTTCAGGCGGTGCTGCCTTCTCTCAACGGGGCCAGGTGAAAATACTCAGCTCTGGAAAGCGAGTGTTGGGAAAGGCGAGCACGGGGCAGGGACAGACGCACCAGCTGCGATGTGTGGCCACCTCTTACTGGGAATGGGAGCTCCCCTGGGCCTGCTGCTTTGGGCCTCTCATGAGGTTGTTGCACAGGGGAGCCCCTGCTATTGTCACCCTTTGCCAGATTTTGTCACTGTAATGTTGTAGATACAGTTGTATAAGGAAACAGGCTTGACAGGGTTTGCAGATGGAGATTGTACTTTTATTGGAACTGGTATAGATAAGCCCTGGAAAAGATCTGAAGAAGAGCTCGTATGCCCAAAAATTTCTCTGATAAGGTGGATATTGCCTCCATCTGTAAAATGGGTCATATTTTAAGGAATTGTAACTTGGCTATGCTATGCCTATATCTGAAACTGAACTTGATTTTCATGCTAACATTTTGTTGTCATTGGCTTTCCGGTTAAAAAAATAATTGTAGACAAATTACTCATACAATGAAAAAGTCCAAAGGAACTGTAATTAAAATTACTGGCTCATATTTTTCAGGGCACCAAATTGTCAGTGAATTTCAAGAGTGGGGAACCTACTAGACCTTTAAAACTTTGAAAATCTCCAGTGATTTTAATGTTTTTGTGCTTTTAAATACATTCCCCTTTCATAGCATGCTTAGAGTTACTTTATTAAAATCATTGTGCTATAATGTATATTTACCTGGAAAACTCTTTCATGACCTTTGACGTATAAATACTCTCCTTTCTTTTAAAGGCAGTGCATGAATGCCTGTCTCCAAGTGTGTGTGTGTGCTGTAGCTGGCTCTACACTTCTGATGTGCTGTATGCAGTGTCACAGATCTCTGAATCAGAGTCCAACGTGTTCCTAAATGACCAACTATCAAGTGCTCAGTTGCAGGCAGACTGTTTGGAGGAATGTGCACTCCAGGTCTCAGTTTAGAGGAGGCTTTTTGCTCTTCTGTTTCGCTCTTGCCTTGCAAAGTTTTGTTTTGCATTGGAAAGCTAGGGGTCTTTGGTACGCTGGGAAAACCGAAAGAGCGAACAGCAGCAGAGTATTAGGAGAGATAACTGCTGAAAGTAAGCTGTAAATCTTGGAAATGATAAATCAAGAAGAGCATATTGAAATCAAAGAGCGAAGCTGTGTCTGGTGAATAATAGCTTTCCCCTTTCTTCCTGCATGCTGTTTTTTTGTTTGTACTAATTTAGTGCAAGTACATGTATACTGACAGCCAGTATGCTAACTGTCTGAGAAATGAGTCAGAATTTGGGGGAATTTAGGATTAAGTTCTTTGATGTGGAATAGGCTTCATCTAGCTTCTTTCTATCTTTCTGGATTTTTTTTTTTTCATTGCCAATAATTTTGAAACATGAGTAAAATGCTGTGTATGTACTTGACCTTATCTAGAGAAACATGATTCTAATAGATGCTGTTCACCCCAGTGAATGGAGCAGCGGTCAGGGGCACAAGAGATCTGAATTTCATTCCTGGCTGTGTCCCAGGTTTACTGAGTAATGAGTGGAAGGTCTTTTCTCTGGTGTGTGCCTTTGTTTTCCTATCTCATTATCCAGGGAGTAAAACAGTATTTAATAGCTGGTCACCTTTTTGAGGAAAACGATGGAGCTTGTGTGCAGTCTTTAATCTTTAAATGGTAATTAAAATGTCTATTACTTCTTTGTCATATATAAAGAGCTGTTTTTAAATAACAAAACCACTTGAAAAGTTATATGCCTGTAAAAATATTTATATTGTTATATTCAGTTTCTATGCCAGGTGTCATTTTCTACAGATACGTTTATATAGTGGGGTGTTTTGTTTTGTTTTGTTTTTCAGGCCCTGCTTGACACTCAGAATCTTTTGAGAGCTCAGATTACAAATTTTACTTTCAACCTGGGATTTTCAGGGAAATTTTATCACACAGGTAAGAATGAAATATTAAAATCACTTTCATTTTGCTGGTGTTTTTTGTAGTATGAGGAAAGTAGGAATGATAGAGACTAAGGGCTGAATAGAGAGAAGAGTTTCCTTCATAACAGGATAACTAATCAAATTGTTCTTTCTTCTGGGTTGCTTTGGGACATACATTTGTGTGATTTGCCAAATCAAATTTTTCTCCTAAAGTTATTATACCAGATTAACCTTTTGTTTGAGCTGTAGTCTGTCTGGAAATAACAATTTAGGTAGAGTTGGTAAACAGCTCTTTGCAGCAACATTTCTCTTTTTTAAAAAAGGGGGGGAAAAAAAAAAAAGGTGGTGGTGCTCCTTTGCATAATAGTCCAATAAGTAGAGCAATGACATGGAAATAGGAGAACCAGGCTGTAGTTTCTAAGAAAAAAGACTAAGCCCTTCAGAAAAGTGTCCTGTCAGACTATTAAGTTTCCTGAATAAGAGGAATGCTCTTCCTCCTCCTGCAAGCCAGGACAGGCAGAAATGGCAGTCAGAGGGCCAGGAGGAGACCTTGCAAGAGGCAGCCCAAGCTTGGGATGACAGCTTTCTGTAGGTGTTACACATGTCACATATGTGTCATTGGATAATGGTAAAATCAATCCTGAGGGTGGAATAAAAACATCTCTTACTGTTCTTTTTTTTATAATTTCATTCAGTTTGAGCTAGCTCAGATGCTCTCCCAAGAAGTGGGGAGAGGGAGGCAGGTAGAATAGGTGAACTGGATTTTTCTCCGCATCCGTTTCCTGAGCACACAGAGAATTTAGGTGGTAATTTTAGGTGGGCTGGAACATCTCAGGATGAGGCACCTTATAATTCTAGTAAGCTGTGGTGCCTGTGTTAGGTGCTGCTGTGGAACAAATTGAATTTGTCCTCCCCTTTTATTAAAATTCAGTTCCTTTCAACCTGTTGTTGAGTGGCAAATTCCACTGATGAAATGAAGTTTTCTGTGGACTTCATTGAGAGATCTATTGAGCTACCACAGTGTATCCTTTTGGATAGTTTAATCTCTACAGTAGAGATACGGCAATAGATATTATCCACTAAAATAATTTTATACTTAAACCACTGTAGAAATACAGAGAAATAAAAGATAAGGTATTAAATAGGATGTGATGTAGAAGAAGGAAGGTATTCTCTACTGACAAGCAGAAAGAAAAAGACACACATGCAAAACAGGACAACCTCAGAGCCTGGAAGAGAGAGAGGCAAAAGACAACACAAGATGATGTCACAGTTGAGGGCTATTAATATGAAAAGAGGGAGGTGAAGTGACATGTTAGCTGAGACTAGGAACCAAAACCGGATTTGTTCAAAACCAAAGAAAGATATACAGATCTTGAATATGCTCGGCTGCTGTGCGTCTTACATAGCAGAGGGATGAGCATTACTCTTCTTGTGCTCAGCTGTGCACCTTGGTCAGTATTAGTTGTCAGATTAAGGAGAGAAGAGGCAGGGAAAGAATTGTTCTATTTAGAGCTGAACAGCTGGAGAGGAAAGCAGCTGGGGCCGCATAGTCCCTCCACAGGTCTCTCGAGGGTCAGCAGACTTCAGCTAGACTTGGTAAAGGTCCAAGTTTCACCCCTGCAATCCAGGTGTCACCCGCACAGTTCAGAGAGTCTAGAGATGCCTTAACTTTTTCACATTCAGGACATCACTTGCTCCATCTATTCTCATCCCTTCCTGGCCTTTCTCTTGCCTAGAATGGCCCAGCAAAACGGTCCTGACTGCCAAGTTTGTCACCTGCCAGTGTCTCAGCAGGCAGAGGTACTCTCCAGACCATTTCTTTTGCCTTGGTTGACAGTTCAGGTGCTCTGGAGAGAACATGTGCGTGGGTTTCCTGGTTTTACCCGAGTAGGATTTGGCAAAGGTATTGCACGTTCGTAGTACAAACTGACCCCGTTACTGGCTGTAAACGGAATGAGTTGAGCCCGTCTCTGTTACAGCCCAGCCCTTGCTGTGGCTTTCTGTCTTGCTTGATATGGTTACCTCTCCCTGATCTGGCTCTTGTATGACCTTTGGGCACTCCTGTCACTTTCTTTGATAGCATGCGAACATCACACAGGGCCCCATGGACTCACGTGGAGTGCTAAAATCTAATGATCCTATAGATATTGACACATCATTACATATGTCTGCTCACATTTTTCATTCACTGCTGTAGTTCCCTCAGAGGTAATGAGGAATAAAATCACAGCAGTGAAGGTATGTCAGACCAGGTTTGCTGAAGGAAAGAGGAATAAGCAAACGGCATGTAGGGTTAGTGAGAGTATGGCTGTAAGGATGCAGAAAGCATTGGAGCTGAACGTTTGGCTAAAAGACTGGAAAAGGAGAATAGATGTTGCAAAATGCTGAGAGAGAGAAAGGATTTGTCAAGTTGTGGTGGAACAATCAGAAAAGCAGGAAGCAGGCACAGCCTGAAGATGTGTTAAGCTATAAGTTGTCAAAGTTTGGCTCATACCAGCCCGTTAAGGGGTTATTTAAATTTGGCTGCCTTTGACAGGACTTTTGTCATTAAAAGTGCACTGGCACTAAGATAAATGTCTGGGCTTGGGGGTGGACCGGGTGTCCTGATCTGCCAGCTCATTAGACCCTGACGCTTCCTATCCCGGGGGTGCTGTCAGATACCCGGGCTGAATCTCTGTGAGTAGGTTAGAGAGAGCCGAGGCACGGGCCCCAGCACCGAGAGCGGGTTGTCATTGCCCCTGGATTACACGAACGGCCTCTGGAGCACTGAGGGTCCCGGCCAGCCCCTGCTACCAGCACCTGGGGAAGCAGGGGCCCATCTCAGCCCAGGGGTAGCTGGGGTGCGGGTGCTTCTTTCGCAGACTGGGAGGATTTACCAGTGTCAAAGCAACCAGCCAGCTCAGGGTCTGAGGACAGACTCTGCCACCGGCTTCTTCACCACGGTGACTGCAGCATGAGAGGTGTGGGAGAACGGCGGGGCCGTACGCTGCTGCCTGAGCGATTCCTCTTTGTCAGCGCCGCAGTTAGAAGTGGCTGCAGGGCCCGTTCCCCACACCACATCCTTAGGAACAGGCAGGAGAGCGTCTGAAAAGACAGGCCTGGGGCCTGAGAAATGTCTCGGTGAGCTTCAGCCGCCCTTAAAGTCTCTTCAAAGATGCTGATTTCTGGGAACTCCTGAATAGGCTGTGATCAGGAAGGTAGGAATTAGCGGGGAAGAGAAAATAATTGTATTATGCATAATATTTTGAAAAGGCTGCTTGAAAAAATACTTCCATGTTATCATAGGTAACGAATGGAAAAGAAGTTAGATTGGGGAGTGAATTTACATTGGATAAGGAATACCAGAAGAGAGTTGTCAACATTTTCATTTATACTCTGTGTTAAACTGTCTCTCATACAATTTCTCTGATTCCATCCCGTAGCTACTGATGTTACTGATACAGCACGTGCACGTGAGGACAGTGTTGTACCATGCATTCAAGATGCTGTGAAAACGGGGCTCTCGGGCTTTTACTTGGCTATAATTACTTCAGGAAAAGGAATATGTACTCGGAAACATTTAAAGTCCTCAGCACTTTAAATGGTCACATTTTATTATGCTAATTTCTTTCTTACATTTTCAAACATTTGTAAAAATATAGTAAAAGGAGAGGCTTTACTTCACAGATGTTCTTTTTTTTTTTTTTTCTTTTTTTTCTTTTTTCTCCAGGCACTGAGGAGGAAGATGAAGGCGATGACCTGTTGTTGAGGTCTGTAGATGAGTTTTGGTGGTTTCCCCATATGTGGAGTCACATGCAGCCTCACCTCTTCCACAATGAGTCGTCACTGGTGGAGCAGATGATCCTCAACAAAAAATTTGCCTTAGTGAGTTATATTTTTGCATTTTATATTGAATTTAGGTATTCAGAAACTATTATTCCTGTTTTGTTAGAAAATCAGTCCTTGTAGAATTTGTTTTAATCTCAATGAATTGAAAAAAAAAAAAAAAGGAAGTTTTAACACAGTGCTTTTTGCAGTGGTTCTGTTTTGTGCTGTGAAAATTCTGTTTATCTACAGTTTGGATTTCCTTCTCACTTGAAGTTTGATTTTTTTTTATTTTTTTTTTGTATTGTTTCATGAAAAGTTTTGAATGGAAAAATTCAGATTGAAGAATTAATATGTTCCTATCTTGGAAAGTCAACATAGATAAAAATTCTTCTATTTCAGTATTTTTCTAAATATTTTTTTTTCCAAATAACCCATTGTTTAGATTTAAAAAAAAAAAAAAAAAGTTTTCTGAAAGAATAAATACTTCATCAAAACATGTCAAATTACTTGATGAAAACACTGCATGTTAGGGTTAATGAAGTGTGTCACATTTTCAAAGATAGTTTTCTGCCGTGATACCTAATAACATCTTATATACTTCCTTTGAATCAGCTTTATAAAACCTTGTTTTGAAAAGCATTGCCTTTACTAATTATTTATTCACGGCAAAGCTCTGAAAAAAGATGTTTCGGTGAGAATATAAGAAAAAATAAAACCAGATCTTTAGGTCTGAGGATACCAGAGAAACAGGCTTACCTTTTCTCTACAGTTAATCTCATACAATAAAACCAAACGAAACTGCCATACATAGTACCTAGTATTTGTCTGAAGAAGTGATGCAACGTAAAGACATACAAGTGTTATATCACAGTAACTCAGCAAACATAACTTGTTTGCTGAAATACGTCTCCTCTTCCATCAGCCTGATTTTACTTCTCCCTTTTCAAAACACACTGGTGGCTCTTCAGCTGGCAGGTAATGGCTTTGTTCCTTGAAAGAGCAGGGGGATTTGAAATACCAGAACAAAAAAGAGTGCGCTGATGGTCAGGTGTCAGTGAGTGTAGGAGGAAGGTATAGACCTAGAATATCAAGCAATTAAAATTTGTATTTGAAAACTTTGCTTTTAAGTAAGTAAGGTATATGCTTTCTTCTGACCGAAGACTTTACTGAGTTTACTGTAAACTGTAGTTGTACTGAGTACAGCCCAGCTCAATTTTACTCTTTCCTTTAAAGAAAGCATTTCAGTAGAAGTTAGAACCATGAAAATTTAAAAATTGTGTGTCCAAAATTCCCTTTTTTCTATGATTCTGTGTACTGTTGCAAGCTCCACTGGAAATTAAGTTAGTTCTTGTAGTTCTAGTGTGACCTAAGACGTCCTCTGGGATTAGTCTACAGTATGTAACCATTAAAGCATGTTACTAGAATAATTCATATTCAACCCTGTTTTAGGTAACTTCATCAATTTCTGTTTTCTTCACTACTTTCAATGGTCTTAATACTTACAGATACCTTATATTAAGTGTTTTTCATGTCTGAAGCTATGTGTATCCCTGCAGACATGAAGCTACTCATTGTTTCATTTGCTTAAAACATTTAAATTAATAACAAAGAGAAGTATCCTGCTTTTTTGAAAGAGGCTGAAATTGGTGATGCCTCACGCGTTATCAAACCGAATGTGTATATTGTGTGTGAAATGCTCAACTTGGGAATTACAGTCACTAAGAAATAATGGAGACACTGATACATGGAAGATGATAGGCTCATAATTAGAATGAAAGATTTTAATTACCTATTTATTACTGCATATTGTAAAACTTGAGGAAAAAACCCTTAAAAATCAGACATTTGTTTATAGCTGAATGGAGATTAAATGGGATATTAGAGAATGCAATTTCTTACGTGTTCTGTAAAGATTTTTCTTTCTGATGTTTATGCATGCTTAAGGGAAGTAGAAAAGATAAAATGAAGAGGAAGTGAAATTTCTGCGATGGAATTAAATAGCGTAAAGCTGTGTAACTCTGGCATATTCGTTCTTTATCTCCCCATGCAGTAAAATCAATAGGCCAGATCTTACTCATTCCTGCTTTGGCAGATTACACATGGTGCACCCTGGCTCTAAAGCAGCAGCTGGCGTGCTCCCTGGGTGCAGTGGGTCACTGATGGGGGGGTTTGGATCTTCCCCAGGAGTGGTACGGCCTTACGAGAATTCCAAATGCTGCATCAGGATGGTAAAATCTTATGCCCATTATGTGTGCCATAGATTGCTAAAGGGAAATCATAATTTCACCATTTTTTTTAAGTATAGAAAAAGTAGGGTTCTCAACTGTGATTAAACCATACCTGTCTGTTATGCATGCCATTACACTAGGTTCAAAGTAGCCCTTTAATGAGAAAAAAAATAGCTTTCCTCCCTTGCAAGCTTCACATCTTTAAAGTCTTACTTCTCGTGTTCTTCCAGAGCAGAAGAAAATCCTGCTTTTTGTGACTTTGCTTTGTTTTGAGCTGTTAGTAAAGTTGTCATATTTAAATTATAACAGATACCTCTACTATTGAATCCTGACTGTTTAAGCTTTTTAAGTCCAGTACATTGGCTTTCCTGCAGTAGTCCAGTCCTGCTCCAGAAAAGATGAAGAAAGATGATTTTACTAAAGTTGTGCACCCATTTTTCTTTGAGAGAAGACTTACAAAGTTTTTCATATTCCTTAGTAACTAGTTTGTTCAAAGGAAGAGACTCAAATATCAACCAACTCTTACCTTTGCACGTGAAGTATGATTAGAAAATATGGTGAAGATAACCATACAAATTCAAACAATATAAAAAACTCTTAAACAGAATTCAAAGGTTGTGCAAAGGCAGTTTTCTAGATCATTGCAACACAGCAGCATCTTATGGACAGTGTACGCTGCTAATCAGACTATCAAAGAAATATTTGCTATATGCTGTTCCTTTGAAAAGTAACCTGAAAGAAAGGAGAAAAGGTGTCAAAATTCATTGGAGTATGTTGGAAACCAGAAACTGCAAAGAAAATACATCGAAAGTCAAGAGAAGGTAATATCAGCAAGGTCAGTATGTAAACAAGATAAATGACAGGAGTCTGCAAAAATAGAAGATGTATTAGAAAAGAGGTTAGTCTACAACATCTGCCTATTACCCTCAGGATTTTACAAGTGCTTATATTTTCTCCTTTTTCGGAATGACACCAAAATGGTTAAGCTGGTTTTTTTGAATATGGTTTTATGTTTCAGGTGGACTGCAGAGGAAATGCAGTGACTCTCTGAAGTTCAGCGAACAATCCAAGTGATTGTGTAGGGACATGTAGTAAAATCACACTTTTGTTATTGTAACTGCCAAATGCTACCTGTTGTGTTGAATATGTGCCAGTAATTTTCTGTCTGAATTCTTAGTTTGTGAGCAAATTCCTTGAAAGAACTTGAAAGAGTGCAGCTTTCTGTTTAATGTCGATTGAAGAAATCCACATAAAAAACATCTTTATCACTCTTCCCTACATACTCATAAAAATATTAAAAAGGCTTTTGTATTAAAATCCTGCATTTCATCTTCACTGTACTGCCTTCCATCTCCCTTGCATACCAGCATATTTTGATATCACCGTTATTTGCATTTAAGACCTGTTCTTGATCTCTCACAAACAAAGGATTTGAGAAATGCCAAAACATCAAGTTTCTTAAATTTGTGAAAGCAGTCATTGTTCTGTTATGTTTTAGGAACATGGTATTCCAACTGATTTGGGCTATGCAGTGGCTCCACACCATTCTGGAGTCTATCCAGTACATGTTCAACTTTATGATGCCTGGAAAAAGGTCTGGAATATCAGAGTTACCAGCACAGAAGAATACCCGCATCTGAAGCCTGCAAGGTATAGACGAGGCTTCATCCACAAAAATATCATGGTAAGTTGTATTTATGATGTTTATTTTGCAACCACTCTACCATTTTATGAACAATTTATTTTTAAGTGGAAAAGCATGGTATCGTGAAAGTTCACATTGTGAGAAGCACATATTGCTGTGCATAAGTAGCAAGATATATTTGACAGTATCTTGTTAATTAAAATCAGCCTGCTGCTGCTGATGTTACTGCTGATGAAGGTGGCCTCCAGGCACCCTGCTGTTAACGGTTAACAGGCTGTTAACTATTCTAGTCCTACTGTTAATACTGGTTCAGGGATCTCGAGGAAAAAGTCAACTTTGCATCTTCTAACAGAATATTATGGGTTAGACTTCTAGCAGGTTTTAAATTTGCATAGTACCATTAACTGCAAAAGAGTTTTTTGCCAGTTTATGCCATCTGAGAATGTGGATCTTAGTGCATAAATACTTTTTTTCTTCCATTTAAACATTGCACAGTTGCCCTTGTTTTGCTTCCTGCCATACAGAAATGTGAACTGCGCTTGGCGCTGTGGCTTAACCCCACAGCTAGGCTCTGGGCCCAGGCCATCCCTCTGGCTGCGGGGCAAACGCTCAGAAGGTTGGAGGGAAGGCAGACACGCACACACCACCCTCCCCACCCCACTATGAATCTGCACTGTTGAGGCAGCCACAGGTTAAATCACACAGTTTTTCTGTATCAGACAACTTGCGGTGTTGTTCGCTGACAGCGGTGTTTGCCAAAAAGGGTTATACACAGCTGACATGGAAGGCGTTATGCTAATACCATCTGGTCACTGGGGCGTAGGCTATTTCTGATTCACATATTGTCATTATTATCTGAGAAGTATTTCAAAACAACTTTCCAAAATAGTTGATGGTATGTTCTCGAGTAACTCTCTTTTGAAGCGTGTAGGAGAGCAGTGAATGGGAAAGATCCTAGTGTGTGCAATGTGTTATACCTTGGGCTGCAACAAGCGGTTTTGGAGGGTCAAGTTCCTTAGCACAAGACTGCCACTTAGTTCATCACAGAATTCTGGTATTGTCCTCGAGTTGCCATGGATACCACTTTTCTAAGCAAAATAATAATATTTGAAAGTTTTGATCTATTTTTGGATGAAGCAAACTAAAATGATCTCCAGACATCCAGGAAAAAAATTGACACCATACAAATTTGAGCTACGGTTTGTTCTCCTCAAAGCGATAGCTGCCCATAAAATAATGGGGTTGTGGATATGCTCAGGGGGCATGAAGCATTTGAGGAAGACTGATTGACTCTCCGAATCTCCAAAAATCTCTTTCATAAATTTTTGTAAAAACATGTCATTTGAAGACACGTAATGAGATTTAACACAAGGACACTGGGGCCAAAAATCTATTTCCAAGAACAGTTGTATAAAACCACCTGTTTTGGGAGTCCCAGGCTCTCAGTTCTCCAGGGCAAAATGCATTAATATTTTACATCCACAGGCTTATAGCCATGAATACATTCAGTAATAAAATCATTGTGTAAGATGTGCCAGAGGATTTCCCATCCAGTACAGCTTCATTCCCTGCCTCTGTCAAGAATTGTACTCATATTTCATCAGTGAAATCCAAAGGTTTTTAAAAGGCATATGCAAGTTTATAGCAAACGTACAAACTCCATCTATTTTCTGACAACACAGAATTTATGATCTGTGGTCACAGTATCCTCTACGTTACAAAAAAAGATGTTGGGAAACGAAACTACAAGAGATCAAAGAGTATCTATAAAACCACAGCCTATGTCAAGTAAGGGATTTGTATGCTTTAAAAGTTTAAGCTATCATATAATAAATGTTCTAAATTGGATTAAAACATTTGAGAACAATCCCAGGTTAGAAATTACATGTGAACATCAATACTTAGCCGTTGATTTTTCATAAAAAATAGACATAATTGAAATACTCTCCAGCAAATTATGTTCTGAAATTGATAGAAAATATTTTGAAGTTCTACTGGAAAACCTAACAGCGTTTGTTAGTTCTTCCTATTCGAAAGATTTGTTCTTTGCATGTTTTTAAAAGTACTTTTTTTTATGCTACTTTTTATTGCAACTGGTCTTACAAAACTGGCACAGTTGAATGAGAAGCAAATCTGTCTTACAATGTGAGCATTATCAGCAAAATTCATCATGTGACAGTGTAGAATTATTGGTGATGACTAAGACCAAAAAAAAAAGAATAAAAACTTGACTTTCAAATTCCAGTTTAAATTTACAACAAAGCCGTAGTTCAAATAAAAAGTGGAACTCATTAATACAACATAGACTGATGATATTTCAGATTATGTTTCAAATTATTTTAAAACTTTAGAAATCTTTGATGACCAGACTTCAATACTTGGGTCTTAGGATCAGGTGTTACGGACAAAATTAGTCCGAGGAGGTTGCTGAATTGTAACTTACTGATTGAGATCGATCTTCAGTTTCAAACAAAATGTGATTAATTTTTGAATGTTACGATTTCACTGATAATAAAAATGTTGTTGCTTTCAGTAAGCACTGTTTATTGATCTGTCAGTATATTAATTCAACCAGATCATTTTTGACTTCTGGCAAAGTTGTGATGCCGAATCTACCCAGCCATTATCACAAAGGAACGTTATCGGTTATGTGTCATACTTATCGGGCATTTATTGTCTCATTAGAAGTGTAAACATTTTTGTTTTGTGAATTTCTCTTGAATTTATTTTTTTAAAATAAATTCAGGTGCTTCCTAGGCAAACTTGTGGCTTATTCACCCACACAATTTTCTACAAAGAGTATCCCGGAGGCCCAAAGGAACTAGACAAAAGTATTCAAGGGGGAGAGTTGTTCTTCACAGTGGTTCTCAATCCAGTAAGTACAGTGTAATTTTGAAAAATTTTTAAAAAATTAGTTAAAGGAAAAGTTACTGAATGCTTCAAGGCTAATCAGCTGGGTCTTCCAAACAGTTGTGATTAGTCACAGTGAGCTCTTCTGCTTTTGCAGTTAATGTAAGATCTAATATTATGTATGTTCTGTTGCTTGTACAAAGATAATCTCTACTTTTTTTTGACAAGTGTTTTGTTAGTAATGCAGTAGTAGCAACCTCTCTTGTTCATTACTTTCGCATGAAATAAAAATCTTGAGATTTAATTTCTTAAAATAATTCAAGCATTGAGAACTGATATTACTATGAGACAGGTACCTCAGGTGAAGTCTGTTTTCCTGCTCTGCCAAACTCATAATCAGAAGTGTTGGGAACACTCATTGGTTTGAGAAAGTTGTAGCCAGGAGTGCTTGAGCTTAAATCTGTTTTGAGAATTTTCAATTGCTGATTGATAATAGGTTCAACAAAAAGATCCAAGTAAATGAACCACATAGTTAATACATCTGCTTAACATTATCTTTAATGGAAGAATAAACAACAAATGAGGCTATGAAACTACAAATACTGACAGAAGAGAACAGTATAGTACTTCAAAATAGCTTGGAATTAGGTCAGTTGCATCAAAACGGACCTTTTTTGGACAAGCTTTTAGGTGAGTTTGTGATCTGAAGTCCAAATGAAATATATAAATAAAATTTACCTGTTTTATACAAATGTAATCACTAGGACTCTTTTTTTTTTTTTTNTTTAAAAAATTTAATCCCTAGGGCTTTTTTTTTTTTTTTTTTTTTTTTTTTCAGAACATCAAAGGGAACAAAACATATTTCCAGACAAATCCTTTGGCATAATAGCCTAAATATTTTTGTTCCCTTTTTTAATCTTCCATAATTTAATGGAAGTCCAAAGGAAAAAAGCTTCTGTCAGCTACTTCAGCAATTTCTATGCAGGTCTATTTTTCAAGCCTCAGATTCTTTCAGAGTATAGCTTTGGTTCTTCAAGAGCAGTTACTGCATTTTGTTCTCCTTTTTCATAGCACAATTAGGAAATAAAAACTTCACGTCCTCGGCACACGTGTGATCTCCCTTCTAGAGGATGGAAGTAGTCCCAGTCCTAACTTTAATGATATATATCATTTCAGGCACAGTGTGTTAACAGAGGTGAGACCTGGAAAATTCCTTGGATGGAGGGTATTGGTACCATAGCAATGCTTTGGCAATATATGGATTTTAACTAAGAGTTAGTAGCTTAACAAATGAGACTTAGAGGAAGACATATAGTAACAATATTTTGAATCAGGAAAAACCGTATGCTGTATTTAAACACAGCCACAACTTAGCCAAAAAATATCTTACCGTCTTACAACAGTAGGGAAACAGCAAAATTTAATATGGTTGCTTGAGGCATAAGCCTTTCAAATTAGAAGAATGAAGAGAATGGAGGGGAAGACAAGATAAGCGGTGAAACAGTCATGATTACTGGTATTAATCATAGGAGTTTGTTCATGCCTGCCTGACATCCTTGAATGTGAGTACAGTAATGCCTTTTTATGTATTACAATTAGATCTCCGATTTATGCGTTGCAATGTAGACTGTATGATCACCTAGTTCTGAGAAAAATGATATCCCCAATACAATACAGACTAAAATAACAGAAGTTAAATGCGCTATTTTCTAAATACAACTGTAAACGAATATTAGGCCAAAATTTGACCGAGACAAATTGTTGCAATCCTTTTAAGGAGTGCCTTTGAAAAGATGATGTGTCTGGTTTTAAACATCTGCTTATAAACAGTTTCTAAAGTTCTGAGCGTTAGCCTGGCGTGTAATCAATTTAAAGATTAGGGTTTGCATCTTTGTGTTTTTTAAGTATTACATTTATTATTAAGTATTACATTATATTTATACCATATTTTGCAAGTCAGAGTTGGGCAAAGATTAGACATTAAAATGAAAACTAAGTAGCTTTAGGAATTTGTCTAATTATGAAGTGGCATTTTGGATTTCATAAGCCTTCCTGTGTTTTCATCAAAATTGCTGGGATTTCTTAATGTGAAACACACAGCTTTTCAGAGGATGCAAAAATTCCATTATGAGGCATTTTCTAAACATTATTTTTCACTGATGCAAAACTAAGAAGAGTAAACATTACCTGGGAATCATTACAATGTCAGCTAAATAATATTCTCAGTAATGAGTACATAAATATTTAGTTCCAAAAAATGGAAAATGTGGGTGCAAATTAAATCTAAATCTTCACAAAGTCCTTAATTCCATTTCCTGGTTTAATTTGGATAACTGATGTTAAGTGAATATAGTTTCTGAGGTGTAAGTTACTAGGCTGAGGCTTTAGAAACCGGGTACCCTACACTGAAATAAATGCCTTTAAGAATAAAGCCCAAAATTTCTTTGTGGTTTGGCTGTGTAATGGTAGCTATTCACAAGAGAGGCTCTGCTTCCTATAGTATGCTAGATCAACCACAATCTGCAGAATAAACCACAAAAAACCACAGGACCATATGTGCATCTGTAAGCTTTTGACATGAGAACCAGCATTATTACCCTGTTCCCAGGGCACTGTACAGTCAGAAGTCCTGCAGGTAAGCAAAGCATCAGGAAATCCTGCTCTGCAAATGATCTCTGCTCGTTATATTTTATATGGGAACTACGAGTTGGTTTGTTGGAGTAGCTAATCTTGTGGTCGGCAAGCTGTATTTATTGGGTATGCATTTATGTCCCCATGCTGCTGACTTGATTGTGATCTGATGGTGGCTGTAAAGTGATCTTGACAGCTATGCCCGTTGTGTTCGTAAGGCATCTAGAATACTGAAGTGCCACCAAGCTGAAAAAAAACCTTAGTAGTAATATAACACACTATCTACTTTTCCAATAATATCTTGTATGTCTGTCTTCTGTTAAAGATCTTGCTGACTTCAGCGGCCCTTAGGCAAGATCATACAACATCAGGATCTTGCACAGAAGGTTTTACAGAAAAAAAGAAAGAAGGGAGGGGGGCGAAGCAGCCTTCAGCAGCCCTGTAGTATTAGAATACTGGCATTATTTTCCCCACGTTATCTGTTGGATAATGGACTTGGAGTGAGGTTGTGTGACTTGGACTAGCTTAGCCAGGGAATTTTGTAGCAAAGGCACAAGGAAAACATGGATTGTAGAAGTTTTTAGTGATAAGTATCTCATCCAGTCGGACAGTTCTCTTTGTTTTATTATTTCGCATTGTTACTTTTTTCCCTAGCACTGTACTGACTTTAAAACTTTTTAGCAAGTATTTTTCCTGATAAACTTGTTAGAATCTTCAGTTACTGCAGATTCACCTATCTCTGTCTGCAATACTCAGTGAAGTTCTTGGATTAATAAAACCAATTTCTGTTAAACATCTCTTAGAATGAAATTGTACCAGTCTCCTAAATATGTCTTGTAAATTATTAAGGCAATAAGCAATTAGACTTTGAGGTATATATAATGCTGAGGTAGGTATAGACTCTGCCGTCAACTGTGTCATTTCTTGTCAGGTTTGCTAATAAATCTCCATCAATACTGACAAGACTCTCAATACTTCTGAACCACTCTGAAAATAGCTAGACTTAAGAACCAAGCAAAACTAAACATAGCTAAACTGAACATGCCTTTGTAAAAACTGTTTGACTATTTCTTTGTCTGCCACTGTATATTTTCCTCCTCTGCAGCTAGGAACATACATATTGCTTCTCTATGAAAATGCGTCTGTACTAGTTACCCGTCTGTGCCATAGCCATTGTTTCTGTAGGCAGTTGATGTGGAACACGTACAATAAAATATGCTAGGTAAGAAATGAGACCAGAACAGTTCAAAAAGCACTGATACAATACAGTCTTCAGAGACCTAAGTTACAAATGAGCTTCTTTTAGCTTCCACGTGTGTTGGTATGGATTTAAATACCAAACCTTAATTAACTGAGTAACTAAAGCTATCTGTTGCAAAATTATTTGTTTGACATATAACAGAACTGTTCAGTCATTAACAGTAACTTAACAAATCTAACTGTCTTGGTGAATAAGCTATACATGTTACGATTATACATAAACATAAAGGCTATGCACCCTGGAACAGGATTCTCCGAAGGACAGCACGGCATATCGCAGCATTTTCTCTAATGACGTGCATGTTCTCCTATGAGAGCAGCCATTAGAGATGAGCTATTAGAGTAGCTATTGTCAGATGAACGCTTGAAATTCACTCACCTGTCCCACCGGGCTGATGGAGGCTACAGAGTAAGAGGCAAACGTGGTGAACAGCTCTTGTTCTCCTTGAGGCTGCGTGGCCAGCAACCTAAGCTGACGCAAACGATGTGTTAGCTTACTCTGTGCTACACAGACAGTAGGAAAATGAGTTCTCTCTTCTGTGAAATAACTTGCTTATAGTTAAGCCAATTTAAAAAGGTGTTATTGTGAACAGCATGTTAGATCCCAGTAATGGAAGAGAAAGGTTCCTATCTGTCAGTTTGTATATTTGGATTCTGTGGAATGTACACGAATCGATAAGGAAGATGTGGATGCGCACATTTTGCACAGCGAAGTCAGTGGGATTTTTCCCATTTGCTTCCCATTGCCCTTCCTCTTAGTGGGGTAATATGTAGGTATATCCATGGTCCTTATTCTTTAAGGCATTAACGCACTGTGGAAGGAACAGAGTTGAAAATAATGCAGAGAGTTGTATAATGAAGTTGTGGAAATCTGTGGTACGAGTTAATCCAGAACACTCTGCAGACTCAATCGTATGTGCAAAACTGGAAGCAGTTGACTGAAGGGGACTGAAGGACTGAGAAAGACTCCTATTTGAAGAGAAATCAAAATGATCAAGGCTGATTATATTTGAAAAGAGATGAAAACCAGAAACAACTATGAAATTGCATGAAGTACCTAGACAATGAACTCCTGTTACCTGTCTTGAAACAGAAAACCAGAGGATAGCCCATTAAATGAGGATGAGAATTTTAATGAGAATTGTATCTGGGTCTTCCTCCAAGGTAGTGTTTTTGACATCAAGAACTTACCAAGATTTGAAATAGAGAATTAAATTTGATTGGATATTCATGCCTGTAGTAGTTAGTAAGACATGGATTCCATATAAACTTCCATGCTTTATGTAACCCTTGAAAGCAGGGAAGACTTTCATAGGGGGTTGTCTTTCACACATCTCCCAGCTGTAGAGTATCCTGTACCTTCCTCGTTCATATCTCTGATGCCATCTGCTTCTGTAGACAGCATGCTGCACAAGGCCAAATGCAGGACAGACCTACTATTTCTATTCGGTTTTTATATGGAAAAGATTGCTGTTTTTCTAAGTGCAAAGTTTCAATAATGAAATTCATGAAGCAGATAAACAATATGAAATTAGTATCTCTCATCTGCTTTCTACCAGTTCTTTAGATTTTATTCTGAAAGTTTATTCCAATTTGTTAATCTGTTTGGTTTAGTTTTCAAATGATGATGTGGAAGGTATATTGTGATTCTAAAATTCAAGTAATCTAGTAAACCCAATTTTTCTTAATATAAGACCGCAACTTTGATGAGAGACATGGTCTAAACCAATGTTGTATGCTTTCCCTTTTCCAGTAGCATGAGTAAAATTTAAGGTGTCTCAGTTTAACTTTGTAGAAGTCACACAGTACCCAGTCCTAAAATACCCTTTGAACGATGGAAGATACAGATTGGGACCTTTGCTGTCCTACAAGACGAATGTTTAAGGGAAAACAACGGTTCCTGAAAATCTTCTATACCTTTTCAGCCCTCAAGAAAAACAAACAGAAGAGAATACAGTGATTGCATTACATGCGCTTCCTTACAAAGTACTATGTGTCTACAGATCTAAAGAAAAAGGAAAATGCCCTGTAGAGAGAAATTTGGTGAAAGCCTTCAAATGGTTGACAGCCCAACAATGAAACTAATATGTAGCCAGCTGTGTGTTCTCTGTATGGTTACAGAAGAACTGATCAAGAGGGAAGACTGTTAATGATTTAGGCCCTGTGTCTGATTGATCTTAAATAATGGTAATCTTTGTATGCATTCAGTTCTAAGTATTATTTTCCTCTAATTTTTACCTCTCCCAAGTTACAGTGAGTAGAGCTGTTATTAAGCTAATTGACTTGTAGCAAGGGAGAAATTATCTCCTTTAGGACTGAAATTGAGAGGATTTGTATGCACATCAGCAGAACCTACTGTATCTTACTGTGACCCTGAACAAGATGAATAGTCAGGCTTTGAGACTACAGAGGAAAATACAAAACCAAAGGCATTCAGGCTCAAATCTTCCCTTTCTGTCTGTCCCACTTTGCACAACTTCCTATTTAATCGTACTGAGTGTGAGAGGCAGGAAAGATGACAAATGTGTTGAGAAGCACGCTGATGTGCAGGTACCTCCCTGAGCTCTGATGTGTGGGGTTTATTGTCGGCATCCCCCAGTAGCACCACTGGGAGCATAGCCTGGCCTCTCCGGTGGGCTGGTTCACTTCAGCAGGCTCGGCCCACGTCATGGGAGAGTGAGGAAGGCAATCATCTCTATCTCTTCCCTGTCCTCTTATTCCCATTTTAGGAACTCTTGGGAACTCAAACAATAGTTTGGGGAGTTACCATGAATTGGGGCGGGGGGGAAGTCACTTTTGCCTAGTGTTTGGGTTGACTGCAAAATACAAGTATCCCTTGCCTTCCTATCTGTTGTTCAATACCCACCCGTAAAAGCCAGAGTCTGGTATTTTGTGGATGGAATAGACAAAATATAAAAGAACCCAAATGAACAGGCAGCATGGAAAGGCTGAGGAACAGACGGGATTAGCTATCTAATTAGAGGTGGTTCCTTGTAACAGTGTACAGTAAATGCATTGAAATTGTGGGCAATAAGAAAACTGTGCCCTTCTTCAAAATTCTTGGATGGAAAGCCCTGTACAAGTGGTTTACAGTTATTAGTGAAGCAAGTCTTTTGGACAGTACTGCCAACTGGGAAACTGAGTCACAAGGGTAATGAGCAATTTACAGAGAAAGGCAAAGAAAGTTTGTGCAACAGCTGAAAATAAACTCAGGTTTCCTGACTGTCAGATTAGTAATTCAAAACTACACCAAATATGTTATTTTGTTTGATCATGCAAATCTTCCCTGGCTCCATTGTATTTGCAGTGGATACACTGCTATGTAAATCGAATTCAAGTAGTTGGCTTGCTGTCTTTGCAAGTGAACAGATCCACGGCAGCTGTGAAACCAGCAGGACAGCCTCAGAACACAAAAAGGGAGTTGCAAACTGGAATCTCTCTGTGGTGGAATCGAAGACAGCTTTTCTGGTAGCATACAGTCTAAAAGGAATATCTTTCAACTACTAAAAATATATATTCAAGCATAGACTGCAATCTAATTCATTATTCTATCACTTTGTTAGTCTACTGGATAAAAACCAGCTGTTACTGACTCTGAATATGTGAAACAAAACTCTTCTGAGTAACACGGAGACAATATCAGAACTGCAAACAGAGTGTGCACAATGCCAAATTAATTGGAATATAGGCGTTCTGAGAGTTAGACATACTCTTGTGGCCTGTAAACATTTGTTCAGTAGCTAAAATATCAGCAATATACTAAATTGGTAATGCATCTGCTTCTAGTGCCTAGCAGCGATCACCTAATTAATTGTCAATCATAATTTAACTTTGTTTTAAAGTGTTGTGCTTTAAGTGCATTGAGTTGGGAGGCTTCAATGCTGCCTTTTAATGTTGTTGCACAGATTGGAGGGTGACACAGTGCCCATGACAAAAGTACCTTGATGACTGGTTTAATAGTATGAATTTATTCAAGTTGGATTGCCTGCAATAGATTTATATGTGGTAAAAAAATGAAAGATGTGCCCAGTCTGTAAGAAATGGTTATTACCAATTTTTTCTTACACCAGCTCTTCCAGTTCCAGATTTGAAATGCCAAAATAATAATGATTCTGTTTAACAACATCAGTGTCACCGCAGGTCTGAGTCCTCCCTCCGCTTCCCTGACGCTTTCCAAAGAGGGTACCGCCAGCCTCTGAAAGGGAGTTTTCTCTCTGCTGTTGGGTTACAGTCCCATCCTGATGGCTTAGTGCAGAGGTCTCCAAAGTGGGGTATGTGCATCTCAAGGGGTGCACAGGGTGATCCGTTTGGGTGTGGGAAGAAAATATTGGAACTTCAGTATTAGAAGTATGTAGTTGATAAATAAATATACATACATTGAAGGTGCATGCTCAAAAAATTCTTACTAATAGGTGTGCACAATCAAAAAAGTTTGGAGACCACTGGCTTAGTGGATTAATATTCTATGGGCTTTTTACTCTTCTAAAGGCTTTTATGCTTAATTTGTTCCACTCTGCTGTAGGCATTGCGACTTCTTGTCTATCCTGCATTATTCCTGTAACTGAAACCAAATCAAAAAAGTCCTCCTGATGCAGTACACCATTAAGGAGGTATAAAGAAGAGTAATAGTGAGTTGTAAGTGCAACCTATTCATCTGCAAAATGGTTGTGTTAAATGGAGTTTGAATATGAAGCAAGGTACATTTTGCTTATCAGGATATATGGAAGGGAGTGGGAATATTTGCAAGTTGCCCAACACAAAGATATCCACTCTGCTGTTTTCCATCAGAGCAGCTAGTCTTGCTCACCATAAATCATTTCTGTCCCAGTGGAGAGAATACCAGGGAGCTTGGTAAGGAGGAAAAAAAAAAAAAAAGTCTTTGCAACTATCCTTGAATGGTGGTTCGCATTCCTGTCTTTCCAAAAATAGACACCCCTTGACTCCAGGGGGAAGAAGCCAGGAACGCAAACATGGCACAAGCCAGCAGCTGTAAGAGGGGCTTCTCACGCTTGGGGATGAAAGGGTAATGTCATTCCTTTGGGAAGCAGGCATCTCTGGTTTTGTCAGGAAAAGAACAACTGTTAGCAAGACTGTAGAAGCTTAGTTAGTGGTATCCTTTTTGTGTAATTTTAATAGGTGCAGCATCCTAATACTGTTGATTTTGTAGTGATCCATTTTTTTAAAAATATCCAGCCTACTAAAATACCATCCATCGCTAGAGGCTGGGTAACTTCTTGCGTTTTTTTCATTTAGTGTAAATTGTTTGTCAAGCATCTATTGTTTTCTCTGTTCTTGATACATAAATTAGATCATGCTGGTTCATCTTTTCCCGATACATGTGATTTAATAGCAGCACCTCAGTCTCAGTCTCAGCTCTAATTTGTTGACCTAGAAGCTATTGCCTCTAATTGGGAGATGTTGTAGTAAGGAAATCTGCAGCACAGAGTGAGCATTCAGAAATATAAAAGCTGTTTCTCCTGAGCGCTTGTCCTCATTTCCCTACAGCTCTGCAGTACTAGTCAGAATCCCAAGTAAAATGAGGGATTGGGAAGGAGAGCAGAACAGAAGCGTCCTTCTGCCCTTTCATTCTGGGGAAGGAGGAGTGCAGAAAAGCTGGGGACAAGCTGAAGGGAGCAGGTCATAGAGCTGCCGAGAAGGTTCTGTGAGAAGGCAGAGTAAAGCACCTTTGCTACTCTGATCCAGAGATGGGTGGGAGTAGGAAAGGAGCTGATGCCCGGAGGCCAGATTTAGACCCAAACCATCATTTTAAAAATTATCTGCGTGCCATTTCAGTCCCCTGGTGAAAGATGTTAAATCCTGTGGAGAGCGTGCATTGAAGTGCAACCAAGATGATAGTTTGTTTATGAGGAACAGCTAAAAAGGGTGATCCTTCTTGCACTGAGATAAAGAAAATGCTTAGATGCCCTGAAAGAAATTATTTTAGAAGGAGGCTGGGAATAATAAAATCAAATAAGCTCTTTTTAACTGAAAGGGAGGCTAAGATGCTTGTTAGAGTAAATATAAATCCATTCACAGCTGCTTCCCTTTTGAAGAAGGAATAAAGAAATATATGAAGCTCTACTTACATTTTACAGCATTTCCCAGAGGTGCAAGATTACTGAATAAGTAGCGTTATTTACTAGATCTAGTCTTCTGAGATGCCCACAAAGGATTCCTTTTATATCTCCTGATCTGTGGTTTTAAGAGAATAAATCTTTAATAACATAGCATGCTAACTATTAGGTAGCACAGAAAGAGTAATCATTCTCATTAGTAAGAATTTGTTTGAATGAAACAGAATGTGGTATGATACAACAAAATGAAGCATGATAATTTAATATGGAAGGCAAAAAGTAACAATGGTCTTTTGTCTTGGTGTGAGACTGCACACCTGCAAATGGAAAGGTAATGTTATCAGTGTCTGTCCTTCTGCGCAGCTTGGTGGGAAAGCAGGGAAGTGGGTAGGAACACACCATCCCCTGCAGCTGGGCCAGCGCCAAGGTGAAATCCTTCAAAATGGCACTTGGATATCATTTTCTCCTTGTAGCCAGGGAAACCGGAGGATCAGTTTATACATCTCTCCCAGTGCTGTGGCTGCGTAGCTGTTGTCGACAGACTCGCAGGAACGCCCCCAGAGTAGGAGAGTGCGGCTGGCAGGTTGGCATCCCGTACCGTAAGGCACCTCTCCTAGGGATTCCTGGGATGCAAAATGGTCCACGATCCTTCTCGGAGAAATGGGAATATGGCCATCGCAGCATCACGCTCCTGTTACACAGGCTGCTAGCTTAGCCTGTAAAGACGTTTGCAGCTGAGAGGAAGAGTAAGTAGTTCTTAGGTCAGATCAGGTGGGTTAGGCCCCGATCCGCAATATTTCATTGTTCTATGAAGCAGAGGGTTGTAGTTTGCTAATTTTACACAGTAGTGCTAGTGATTTTACCAGGAATTTGTGCAGTATCAACAAGAGGGGAAAAACTTGTGTTCCAGTTTTCCTGGAAGATAGTCTCAGCTGATCTGTAATATTTTTGATGCCATATGGAAGTAAAGGAGACCTTTTCTACAATGTAAAGTTGTATATTAGATGATGTATTTGGTTACGCTAAGTATGGACTTCTTTACAAGATTTAGTCATTTATGTTTTAAACCAGCACTTGAACATCTTTCTTTTTGTTATAAATAATTAACCGTAAAGTATTTGACATTAAAAAATAACTGTAAAATAGGAACTAAGATCTCTGATATATTTTCCCCCTTCGTTGACACAGTTTCATATGCCAGAAATTATTTATGATTATATGTCCGATCAATTTTCCAGCCTCCACTCTGACATACTTGAAATTACAGTGATATTCCCTTCAGGGAAAGAATAATACGTATTTTCCCCAAACCAGCAATCTTTTCAAGTTCTCTTGCTTTTTTTTCCAGTTGTTGGCAGCTGAGGAGTTGCCAGGAGGTGAACTGACATTATAAATGTCAGAGGTCAAACTCACGTGTAGGAAAGAAAGAGACTGTCAAGAAAACAAGTTAACCTTTTTTTATGAAAACACTCTGATTGTATCTTTGTTGAGAACAAGGTAGTCCTCTGGCTGGCCTGTTCCTGCTTTGAGAACTGAAATAAAAGAGGAAACTTGAAAAGGTTATACATTTGGCAAAATGCTTATTATTGGTTGCTTAAAGGGGGAGGGGGATTTTTTCCAATCTCACTCCTATCTGAAAAGAAAGATTGTATGCTTATGATTTAGCAGAGTGTATCTTCTGATTTTTCTTGAGTCAGACAAGCTGAAGCCCTTGGCTTACTTTCTAAGTCAAGAGGTGTCGCCAAATGACGCTATTGATAAAACACATTTTCTGTGTACTGCAAGTACTCTGTAGTGATACAGTTAGGTGTTCAAAAATAGCAGTTCAATAGCCTTGCACGTTTCATATCAAAGGAAGGCAATGTTTTAAATATTCTGAAACAAAAGAATAAAGCTGTAGATTCAAATTTTTCATTCTTTTCTTTTTCCTTTTTTTAAATTGAAGGCTGGTGTTCCTTTACAGAAGGTTAATTTCAGTTCCTGAACTAATTTCAGAATTACAGCCATGATAAGCCTTTTTCGTTTTCAAGTGGCTTACATCAAGTTTTACTTTAAATAGAAATTGCCCATTCATGGCATTAGCAGATTTATTTATAAAAAGACATGTTTCTAATTTTTTAGTGGAAATTAATCTGGAGAGTTTATCTTGGGAGAGTTCTCCTATTTTAAAAAACACTTCAAAACCCCCCACTGCTAGAGAGGCAAGGGTTTGCAGATTTTAGTGTAAGAACAGACTATTTCATCGTGAAAAATTGCTTTGAAAATGGATCATTTTGCAAAATGGAGGTTTCGGTCCTTAGCCCATCCTCAGTCCCTGAGCGACCATCCTTGCCGTCTGTTATATTCCTGTGCCGCTCGTCAGCACAGATTACGTGCATCCAAACATGCCCTTCCTGTGAGAAACCTTCACGGCAAGCTTTGCTTCCATTGGGTGTGTGAGTGCAGTTGGACCACGGGATGGAGCAGGGAGGATTTATCTGAGTAGCAATTTTGCAGTAAGGTGTTGGAAGAGCAAAATACAAGCAGCCTTACAACTGATGGGATATTGAGCTTTTTTTGCACAATTTGCTTTGTGCACAATTATTTGAAAGTACTCAATCAGGTTTCAGATTTTTGTTTGTTTGTTTCTGCGTATGATTTGACTGTCTACCCAGTGCTTGCAGAATAGCTTTGTAGAAGAGATGAGCTACTTATTCTATAAAACTTACAGTTGGAGCAACAAGATTTAAATCACAGCAATAGAGGTCAGCTATCCTCCTGGTCTCTGACTTCTCTACTCTTCCCAAAACCAGAATTCACGTTTTTAATATTGCATTTGTGTTCCACTTCCAAAAGTAAAACTGTGGGTATTACTCTTGCTGTATTCTTCATTAAGTAAATTTACATAAAGATTCTGTAAATATTGTACAACCCCAGGGTAGGATTGCGTATCCTAGTTCGCACAGAGCTGATAGTACCTATCCCACAATTTGCCTCATTGATTGCATTGAGTTGACTTGAGAAGAAGGATGTAATTCAACAAAGAGCAAGGATAGTAAGATCTACGTGAATGTGATCAAAGTCTTGCTGCTCTAAATAAGAGCAAAATGCAAATTGAATAGCTGTTCTCTGTGGTTACACTGCCATCTAGTGATACAAAGAGTCAATGTCTGCTTGCTTTATTTTGTTTTCTGAAGATTAGCATCTTCATGACACATTTGTCTAATTATGGAAATGACCGCCTGGGCTTATACACCTTTGTGAATCTGGCCAACTTTGTTCATACCTGGACAAACCTGAAACTGCAGACTCTTCCTCCGGTTCAGCTGGCACACAAGTATTTTGAACTATTCCCTGAGCAAAAGGACCCTCTCTGGCAGGTAGGCACGCTTGCTGATGAAGAGATCCGAAAAAAAATCATCTTAATGGTGTTTTTCACGAAGTTCTTTGTTGCAGTTTCTTGTAGAGAAAAGTGGTAATATTCTTAGATTTACTAGTTGGTTCCATAAAACAGTTTACTTAAGCTTCAGTGTATGTGATTGTTTTCCCTGTCACTTAAATCTCAATAGAAAGGTTGTGAAATTAATATGTATAAAGATGTGTAATTAAAATTATTTTTAATTAATTTTATTTGTGACTTTACTTGCTTATAGAAATGTGGGAAGTGCAGGAAATGCATGTTGCGTTATTTCTCTTCACCTTTTGGAACCAACAGGAATTAAGCATTTGACAGAGAGATGTATTTGCATATATTAGCAATTGGCCATTAAACAAATGAACTTTCTTCCAAGTATGTGAGGGCATCTCAAAAGAGAAAAGGAAAGAGCATTAAGACCACGGCTACCTTAACGTTAAAACTGACTAGCCGAGTAGAAATAGATTAGATAGATTAGCAAGTTACTCACAAACGGCTGAGAACTGCCCAAGCAAGAAGTTTACCAGCACTTAATACATTGACGTTCTCAACTCTGCCGCTTGATTATCCCACTCTCGTAAGTGAGCAAATTGAAAATAGCAGGAATGTGAAGACCTGCTAAGGCTGAAGCCTGCACTGACCTTGCATTTGACACGTCTTCAGCCCGTCACCCAGCTAAGAACACAGTGCCTAAAGAGAAACTACTGCACCAAGCGGTGAACGCTGTCGTGTTCTTTGTGCACACGCTGGCAACAGTTCAGCCAATTCAGTGGGAAGTCTGAGCGCTGGAGGTACATGTGTCCCTAGAGTGATAATATGCATCCCAAATATCATCCTTTTGAGGTGACTTGGTAGAAATATTCCAAGGAGCAAGCTTTACTAAAGCAAACATAAAAATGTATTTAAGTTTGCTTACTCAAATGTTTTCTAGCATTAGATATTGAATTGCCAACTTAGAATCTAAGATTGCAAATTTGGACTTAAATATGGATCTTGAAATTCATGCTGTTATTGAATAAAACATTGAACTAGGGGAAAAAATGTCAAAAATATTGTGTAATGTTGAGAGAATGAACTTAAAAAATGGAAAATAACCTGTAGCCAAATGACTTGAAAAGTTAGAATTACTTGGAAAAGACATTTCTAAGTAACAGTGACTAACATACACTGAATGTGGTGTCTCTTGTCTGTAATGCACGTGAATCTGAATACAGTTACATTTTTTTAAGCCTAGAAGATAGGTAATTCCCTTCATCTCAGTGGAGTACTGCCATAAAACAGTGTCAAAAGCTGTTTGCAAGTAACATTTCTAAAACAAATGTGAACTTCTTCAGTTGTAAAGCAGCACATGAAAAAACAGGATTCAGTATTATGTACTGAATTGAACTGGAGGATCAGAATATGTATTTGTGAATGGAAATCCTTAAATTATAATTCATTTAATGTTTTAGTTTAAAAGCTACAGCACGTATAGTGGTAGCTATTACAGTAATGTAAAAGAAAAAGTCAGTAATTAGATAACTCATTAGCAATTTCAAGTCTTCCTAACTTCTGTGTAATTAATCAATTGATTTTGAATTATTCCCGCATCTCAAGTATGCGGGATCAGATTTGCCTTTGGCATAATTCTGCTGAACATACTGACATTTCTTAGGAGAAATGATCTTGTCTCAAATTCTGTTGGATAGCTGGGGCAACTATATATATGTAGAACGGAAACCACATTTCTTCAACATAACTTGTCTCATTAAAAAAAAAAACAAACAACAAACCAACACTTGAGGTAGAGTTTCTGGCCTGGTTACATTGCAAATATCTTTCTGAATCACTGAAATAGTTCCTTAGTACATAACATAGTTTTCTGTCATAAGGAAAAATAATATTTTCTGGTAAGAATATTTGTACATTGGTGAAAAATTGGTAATTTATATGAAGATAATTTGAGAACCTTATCAGATGTGATTACCAATGAAATTCTTAGTTGTTCTTCTCTGTTTTAGAATCCCTGTGATGACAAGCGGCACAGAGATATCTGGTCTAAAGAAAAAACCTGTGATCGATTACCAAAATTCTTGGTTGTAGGACCCCAGAAAACTGGTGAGATTTTACTGTATTTCAACAAGATAGGCAATGTGTTCAAATAATTATACTGATTAATCACTTTTTACTCAGACTGCTGTGTAGAGATCTTGATCGTCTAATAGCATTTTTTTATTTTCAGATATTATCCAACTATAGTTTAATAATGTAAGTTATAAGAACAGACAGTACACCTATGGAAAATGCAGGGTTCAGGTGTGTGTCAGATTTTTTTGGCTTTATGTCAAAATGAGTAACACTTTGATAAAGAGATCAACAAGATAGACAAGATCTTGTCAAAGTGGAAGGAGGAAAGGACAGCCGTTTTTCAAACGGTGTAGATTGTTAACTGCACGTTCATGTCTGTCCTGCAAGTGTCTGGTTTATAGAAACTGGTTATTTCATGGTATTTCTTTCAAGTCAAGAAGTTTCTAATGGACAGTTTGAATTCCAAGGTTGCAGTAGTTTATAAATTAACTTTATGGTGGATTTTTTTTCTCTGTAATCAGAAAATTGCTTATGTGTTTCCTTTCATCTTCACCAATCCTCAATAGCTACTGAGTGCACGATTTTTAAATTATTTTTGTGACAGTCTCATAAAACCCAATAATTACTTTTAAAACAGTTATTAAGTGTGTAAAACAGATTTCAGCATTGGCACTCCAGTTTCTGTGTTAACTGTTTACAGTTCTTTAAATGTCTTCAGTTTAAAAGCACAGAAAGCACAGATTCTTAGGTGACATAAATCAACATCCCCTCACTGACATGAAATTAAATTAAATTAAGCTGGTTTAGTCCATCTGTGGGCACGACCCCCCAAAAAGCGTGTGTGTGTGTGTGTATTTTTTTTTTTGATCCTGGACTTTTATCCTATTTGCAGGTACCACAGCCTTGTATTTGTTCCTGATCATGCATCCTTCCATCATTAGTAACTCCCCCAGCCCAAAAACCTTTGAGGAGGTACAGTTCTTTAATAGAAATAACTACCACAGGGGGATTGATTGGTAAGATGGGTTATTAGTATAAATATAAAAGTTTATATATTGTGAACAATACAAAAATGACATTACTGTTGGTAATGGTAACTGCTTATATGTAGTGAGATAAAATAATCTTCAGTGTCCTTCTGAAATGATAAATAAATGCAAGTGAATAACAATCTTACTGCAGACTATCATAAATATACTAACTTTTGTGAGGATTTCTTGTAAATATCCATATATTAATATATGCAAAACAGTAACAAAATATGTATTTCTCATTACACATGCCTTTGACGTTGGGACAGTAATGGTTATTAGTTGGATATATGGAGGCAAAAATGATGTTCCTGTTGGAAATCTTATTTCTTAAGAGAAAAAAAGGTAGTATCAGGACAAGACATTTTTTCCTTAAATAGGATTTAGAAATAGCAGTCAGGTAAAAGAGGGACAAGGAAAGGCTCTCAAAATGTTTTTCAAAGATCAGGTAATTAGGAGAATGTTAGTATCTCTGTAGAGTTAGTAAGCAGTGCTAAAAAAGACTATGTGTCACTGCTGCCGTGTTCACTACGGCTGTCGGGGAATCACTGGACATAGCTACACCTAGAAGGCCGTTCTTGATTTCTCTTACTTTCAGAAGGTGCTACAAGATGAAAAGTGGTAACATGCTGTAGTGGCTGGGGAGCACCTGTAGAAGATTATTGATGTCTTGCCTTGTTTCTTTTTTTCCACCCCAGTTTAAGGGAAAATAGTTTTCTTGCCTTTGACTTTGTATTCATCCATAAAATTAACAGGGTGAACACTGTTATATGGTCTTAGTGCAGACGCGCCAGATCCAATTTCTTTTTAAGTCACTTCGTTTTTACGGAGTTATAATTGTTGCAGCAGATGCTTATTACAAAGCGTGGTCAGTCAGCCAGTTATTACCAGTAGATGCCATCTGAATGACTGGAAATTAGAAAGCTGACTCCTTGCTGTGGAGACTTCTGAAGTCAGAGAAAATGACATGGAAGCGAGATATAGTAGGGCCACACTGATGGAGACAGCCTAACTACAGTGAGCCAGTTCTTCCACAAAATTGATGTTTTCATGTTGCTAGAAGACCACTTTGCTGCTTCTGTCATTTCTCCTGCCATATCTGCTTCCCTAACATGCAGATACAATTTGTCTGCTAGACCTGTGCCGAATTACTTTTATCTTAACACAGCACTGGTGCATAAAGCTCCCAGCGGTCAACCTGTATGCAGGTACATTCCTTTTGACAGGTTCTCCCTCTACAGCACCCATTTAGTGCTGTTCTGTACCTCTGCGCTACGTGCCCTGCTCACCCCTGCCAGGTTCTCACAGTGTGGTCTTGGGTACTCAGAACTACCCATTGATGTAGTTGCTTAACTCTTAGATTTGCATGCTATGTGCCAGACAAATCTCTCAGACCTTCAGCCTGATAGTGTATTTTAATGCTGGCATATAATGAGCTTACCAAATGGTAATTAGATAGAAGGTCTCTCCTCATTAGTCCATTAATTGGATAGGATTCCTTCAAGGCAAGAGTATTCACAAATAACAATCAGTTCAATTTCTTTTAAGGTTGTGGAGATACAGCTTTTCCCAGAGCTCACTCTGATTTAGTCTTTGTCCAAGCTTACATTTAGACCAGGGCTGACTACAAAAGCAGGAAAGGGTTTTCAGCCCTCGGCAGTCTAAGTACTGCGGTCTTGAAAGAGGTGTAGATGTATATTGTAATCTCCCAGTAGAGGTGACAGAACAGTAAGATGAGAACTGATCTTTCTGTTTTTGAAATGGAGAAGTCTAAATAGACCAGTGATGCATTTCTTTATGTAAGCACTGTTACAGATTCCTTTGGCAAGTTTCTCTAAAGCCTTCTCAGCTTTGCCCTTGTTAAGTGTTTCCTTCTAAGGTTGTAGTCCTCATTGCCTTGTATTTACTCAATGTACTACCAGGACTTCAGTAGAACAGCATAATGACACCATACATGATCTAGAGCAGATGTGCCTGTAAGTACCTATTGCCTCTTTCAAAGGTGGCCTTTTTCTTTGCTGTTGATGTTCTGGTAAAACGTTCTGACGTCACACAGTCAGGTTGAGTCATGAGTTTCTAATAATTTTATTTGTGACCAGAAATGAGGATACCTTCATCATTTTTCATCAAATCAGCCCTAATATTTTTGGGAAATAGAGCCCATTGTTCAAAGAAACAGTATCGTATTCTCAGATATTTGCATTAGCGTTAGGCAGATATAAACACTTAATAGGGCAGTGACAGCCTTTCATTCTGTTCTGTTTGGTTGTCCTCTTATTTCAGCTTTTTTACATACAGCCTGCATGTAAGACTAGCAATAGCTTTTGTAGCAGAATTTTTGAATGCAACTTTGAACACATTACACAGGGACCTGCCTGTCTGTCAGCCCTTCTTCGCATGACATCATTTAGGTCTCTCTGATACAAGGTAATCTACCAGCTGCTACTCTTAAGACCTTGAATGAATGCACAACTATTATTTGTTATCAAATGCATAGAAAATTGTCATCTGAAGGCCAACCCACTTCTCTTGCACAATTCTGATGACAGGTATCCATTCATGTGCCAAAGAAGCACAAAACAGTAACTTGACATTTGCTTATGCATACATAAAAGTCACTTATAAGAATTAACTTCTCAGAGCTGGGTGTCACAGAGTTCAGTTTCTTTAAACCACTGTAGATTCCTTCCTTTTCTCTAAGTACCTTCTAATCAGTGCCTGTGTGCTAATCATCATCTTGTGAGATCCACGTCCTAAAGAAAACCACATGTGCACCAGACAGTTCCATCCTACCAAGTCTTTTGGCCTTGACTGCAATGGTCACAATTTCAAAGCCAACAAGATCACGTCATTTGTATTAGAAGTAGCTTGCTTCTATGAATAGAACAAAGTCTAAGCACTGAAAGAAATGTCAGTCCTTAAGCATGATCTTCAGAAGAGGTTGGTTTAAATGGCATTTATTTTATCAATACGAAGTTTAACTGAAAAATCAAGAAGACCAACATTTCTCATTTATTCTTTTCCCCAACAATAATGAAAAGTGGTCCGAGGGCCATGGATAAAAAGTCTGTATGTGACATAGGAGATTGCTGGAAATTAACTGTAACTTCATAAAGGATGAGGAAAGCTCACAAAGAAAACTAGAAGGAATACAACCCGTGTTTCCACAAAAATGCAACTTGTAGAACAATAAGTGAAAGATGCTGTCATTGCTTAGAAACCGTTTACCTGATGAAGCTGTGGGGGATTTTTTCAGTGCATCTTCCCCAAATAAACGAGTTCTTTTCTCTTTTGAGTAAAAGCAATTCTGATACTGAATATCCTTTTCTTATGGTGTTGTACTGTAATTGATGTCAGCAAAAGGCCAACTTTGGCTTTGATAGGAGGTTGTTCTGGCTGAAAAGTGAGAATTCACTGATTTTAAGAAGCTACATGAATATTGTCATGTTTTCATCCAGTTAGCTGGATGAAATAGCTGCAATGTCTAGTTATACGTAGTGAGAAGAAGAAAGCTAGTACCAAGTAAAATATGATCAAACTATAATGTAAACTTTTGTTTGCTTTTATTTGGCAGTTAGGCTATTATTTTAATTGATTATTCTACAATAAAATATACTTAATGGATTTGTTAACCTTTGTGTGACTTTTAAGTAATTCTGAGAATGATGTTGCTTTCCTAGGTACATGGATTTCTTCCCCACTCCTTCTAATGTCACCACTGACTTCCTCTTTGAGAAAAGTGCCAACTATTTCCATTCTGAGGAAGCTCCTAAGCGAGCTGCTTCCCTCATCCCCAAGGCCAAGATCATCACCATCCTCATTGACCCGTCTGATCGAGCGTATTCCTGGTATCAGGTATGCACTTTGAAGAACACAGGCAGGCACAAATCAAGGTTTCCACCTTGAATCGTCTCTTGTGTCCTTTCAGTATCTATGTATATAAAAGATTCGGATAATACAAACTTTTATTCATCAGTCAGTGCACCACATATGATCGCCCATGGGCCTGAGGTATCTGTCAATGTAAACCTGAAAATCTTTCAAGGGTTTAAATACCAGAAACCACCTTTTCAAAAGTCTGCCTGTAGTATAAGCATGTAAAAATACTTACTTACTTTATAAATTTATGTAATCAGCACATACAAAAACTAGTTTATAGATGCAGTTATCTAGTTCATGCTTAAAATACAAGATAGATTAACAAATTTTTGTTCTTCTGGTCTGCAGATTTGAACAGGAATTTGGCAAAATAAAGATATTTTTTAGAAGTATAAAATTCCAAAGAGAAAAAAGTTCTTAGAACTTCTGTGACATATTTTTGGGGTTTTTTTGGTGAGAAGTAATCACAGCTCTGACCCCATAGCCTACCCTGCTTTGGACAGCAGACTTGACTAAAAATCTACTGAGATCCCTTCTGACCTGAATTATCCAATGGTTCTCATAACTACCCATGTTCAAATTTGCTTTTCTGTGTATTTACCTTGTGTAAGCTACAAACAGAAAATATGAAACTACTAGAAGCAGATCTTCTTAGTATTTGTGTTTATTATGCCCAGTTCATTTGTACAACACCTGCCACTCAGTTTATTGAAAATAAACATTTATACGTTCTGTTTTGTTACTGCTGTTATCAGTCTAGCTTCTGATTTCTTTTGATACAAACAATATTTATTGATACAAAAAGTATTTATTGATACAAACAATGTTTATTCCAGCATTTTCAATGAATTAATACAGATGAGGACTTCTTAACTTTAAGCAACTTTTAATGTAAATAATCAGTCATGGCACAGTCAGTAAGACCAACAAGTTTCCTCTTTTTTTCCCAACTATTGTGGTCTGTAAAGTTCCAGCAATGTAACTTCTTTTACAGCATCAGCGATCACATGAAGATCCTGCAGCTCTAAAATTCAGCTTCTATCAGGTGATCACAGCTGGACCCCGAGCCCCATCTGAGCTTAGAGCTCTCCAAAAGAGATGCCTAGCACCTGGATGGTATGCTACCCATATTGAAAGATGGCTAACTTACTTCCCACCTTATCAGGTGAATAAGACTGTCACTTGACATCCTAATCTTGTATATATAATATCCTAAAAGATTACATTTGTAAAAGTCTTGCCTACTGAATACTGATCCTCAGTGATATCCTAGATATACTAGAGCATGTTTTAAGACATTGATTGTGATTCTTCGTAGCCATGTTCTAAGTATTTGGGTGACATTGCTAGGGATGTCATGTCTTAGAACCTTACAGCTGGGAGCTTCTTCTGCAAAACAAATCAGGACAATAATCTGGAAGCTCAAGAAACATCACTGCTGCTCCTTGAACTCTCTTGTACCCTGAACTGCCTTTAACTTACAGCTGGTTTTCATTTGCTCCTGCTTTCATCACTCTATGTCTGGCTTTTTGTCAGTGACGTTGAGGAAAAGAGAACCAGACGGGCAGTGCTTTGTGGTACCTTTAATATCAGACGGTCCGTCACGGTGCCCAAAACAAAAATTGAAGGAAAATACAGGGAAGCTGCTCGATAATATTTGTCTGCTCTCAGTGGTAGCAAGTGTCAACGAGCATCAAGGGATGTCAGCTGGGATATTGCCCTCCCTGCATGGGTTTAGAAGAGTTTTGGTGTCTGAACACTTTGAGGTGTGAAAAATATCTTTTCTGTCCACAATGGGGATTACCACATGGAAATGGATGTGATCTAGTGGTTTTGTAACACCTTAATATTTAAATACATCAGTGTCTTTACCCACTTCTTGGTCCTTTCATGCAGTAGTCTCCCACTGTGTCAACCTCCTTAGGCTGGTGATTGTAGTAGTAAATAAATCTGTACTTGTGCAAGACTTCACACACTGTCCCACTGCTGTCCGTACTGCTTGATTTTTAACACACTTCTGGCACAGTTTGGACCCATAGCAAAAAGCATCTTGCCGAGCAATTCTAGAGCACAGTTAGAAAGATAACCAGAACCATCACCACTGGGGAGTGTGGACACAACCAATTTGGTTTTGCAGGTGAGAGAGTTTAGCAACATGGATCCAGGTCATGCTGTGCTATTTGGCCTCAAGACCAGAAAGTTGTTCCTGATTTTTTTTAGTTAGCATCATAGATAAAGCCTTTGCGCACATCAGCATGTTTGCCATCTCAGGCATCACCAGTTTTTTAGGTTAATTCGTGTTTTGCCTAACATGACTTTTCTGTAGCTTTCAAAGCACTGAGTCTCTTTTGCACACTTTATTTTTGGAAATTCCTCACACGTTGCTTCTCATAACAGTGCATCCACATATCAGAACCTCTACTGGGACTCATTCATGCACTAAAACGGTTTGACATGTTGGTGTTCCTAATCTTCTACTTTTGGTATCTGTCACTGATCCTGAATCTTCAGTGTATTCTTTGTCTTAAGACCAGTTTCTCTGTGTGTCTTTGAGCCTCAAAGGGTGTTTGTGTATGGACCCATACGTTTCAGTACAGGTGGCACATAAGCAACCTGAAAATTGGATCTCCCTGCAAGCTTCTGTTGGCATATAACATAGAAATCATTAGCCTTCTTCTGGCCCAGTGTAAGATCAAGCTTCAAAAGATGCACGTCCTAAGCCATTAACATCATGTGACACACAAGACCAGGCAGACAATAGCACGTGATCAGTATCTCCTTGGTAGATTTATTTTGGGAATGGATTTTTCTGACATTAGCAGTGTGTCTGGCACTGCTCCCCACCCAACATTTAAAGATTACTTTAGTTGAGGGAGGTTGGCTGCAATCTGAACCTTCTGTTTATCCAGGACTTGCTTAGCTGAGACAAGTTGGCTGGAGTCTTCACCTTCTGTTTTCCCAGAGCGTGCCAAGGAAGCTCTGGTGCATCTAGTTGGTATTATTCCCCGTATATTCTCTTTTGGGCCAGCCTTGCAGGCTTCATGAGATACACAATACTGTAATATCATGATAATCGTCTGAAATTCACTGCACTGTGTTTTCATTAGTTTTTCTCCAAAAGTAGCCCATGAATATTGAACAATATGCATTGTCATACAGATTTTTGCATCCCACAGTGATAGCGAAGAACCAGCCCTGGTAGCCTTATGTTTTCTCTGTAAAAGTACTAGGGATTAACTTGGGTTGCAAAAGGAATGATACACAGTAGGCTATATCCAAACTCGTTAGCAAGTTCGAGGAACTGCTGAAGCATAACACAGTTATATAAGGCAGACCTAAAATCAGCTCAGCTTAAAAGTACAGCCTTATCTAAAAAAAATAGAGCCTTCCTTCACCAAAAGAGCTCTTACCCAAACTAGCTAAGGCTATCTATAATTTTTAAAGCTGTATAAATTTAGGGGTCTCTACATGTGTGACTGAATTGAAGTCTTAATGGGGAAGTACTGTGCTTACAATGAATGAGTTTGACAGAAGAGGAATTTTCATTTTGAAGCTTGAAATAATGACTTTTAAATGAAACTTCCATTTATTTTGTTTGCTATAGTTGCTAATTATTGATGGACAGCAGCTGAGAACTGACCCATCTACCGTAATGGATGAAGTACAGAAATTTCTGGGAGTCTCTCCTCATTATAATTACTCTGAAGCCCTGACGTGAGTTAATTTAATCATCATTTTCATGTGTTCCTACATTCCTAAAATACCAGTTAGTCTGTAAGGTCACTGCAAAGTAAAGCCTCTCATACTTCTCCTTCGAGTTGTCAGTAGGATGTAGTCTTCAATGTCTGCAAAGAATACAACTCAGGGTTAGATTTTCTGTGAATCATCCACTGAGCCACTCAATGTGGAGCCTGACTGTTACAGAAGTAGACCTCTGACAAATGGACGAAGTAAGTATTGCTTTGTGAGAATTGCATATGAATTTTGGATTAATTGAAAGAAATTTTATTTCCATAAGTGGAACATGGAATGCTGACATGCATCAACGGAAAGGAAAAAGAATTAGTTTCTCTTCGTTTTTGACATTAGCGGCAAGACAGATTCAATGGTATCAGTCAGGAATGTAACATCCACTCTGTACATCATAAATACACACGTACACAAATTGTTTGGATTCTGACATTTAGATTTGGTTGCCCTTAAAATAAGACTGATAACCTGAGGTTTACTCTTTTGAATCTTCTGTCTAAACTTGGGAGATGCATCCTCCTTGCAGTATCTCACAGCCTTTACACTACAAAATATTTGTTTCAGGTTTGATTCACATAAAGGTTTCTGGTGTCAGCTCCTGGAAGAAGGAAAAACCAAGTGTCTTGGAAAGAGCAAAGGTAGAAAATACCCTCCTATGGATTCTGAGGTAAACCATTATGCCCATTGGCATTGTACAGGGATTCAGTTGCCACATATGGGACACTACACAGGCGAAATCATAGGAAGGGAGAGAAGACTAAATTATTAATAGACATTAATTATTTGACTACCTTTCCCTACAAATGAAACATTTAAGATAGATGTGGAGTGCATAGGCTTTTTCAGTTCTTTATTTCAAATGTGAATAAGTAATTAAAAAAACAACTTTTAAAACTTGGCACCCTTTAGAAAAATAAATTTGGCATCCCTGAAATTCACTTGGTAACCTGTCCCCTTTACCTAAGTGACTTAAGCAGCAGAGGCTCCACAGTGCATGTTTTTTTCTCAGTCATGGTCAGATATGTGTGTTTGTGTCTGGTCCTTTGTCTCTGAGAGTAGTTAGACCATGACAAGTAATGCAGACTCCAGTTGATCCAGTTTTAAGAGAGGTTATGTTCTGTTTCAGTGAATTTTATAAATACTTTCCCCAGACAAATGCTTAAATGAAGAAATTTCCTTCAGATCAAATGCTGCGGCCTGTACCCAAGCGGAGTTTAGTCTCCTATTCTAGCTGTAACTTTTATGTTTATTCTGTCTTGTATTCCTAATTCATTTAGCCTGGCTAAAATGCAAATAAAAACTTACAGTTTGAACAGCAGTAAGTACTAATTTGGCAAGTAAGCCAGCATTTTTTTCTCACAGTACCTTAATCATAAGTAACTTTACGTCAATAGAATCATATAAAATCATTGGGTGAGGAGGCTTTTGGCTAGAGATAAGACAGGACTGTGTTTGTTTATTGTTGTATTTTTCAACTCTAAATACTTCTGAAAATGGGGCTACTAATTGGTACATGCCTACATATGAAGATATTTTAGAAGCTTTGTTTTCAATCACACTTCAGTAAATTCAAAGTAAGCACATCAGCTTTAGTGCAATTCTTAATTTACGTGACTACCTGAGAGTAGAACCAGATCCTTTGCTTTGACTTCAGTGCTCATTTTGGACAACCTTTGTTTCTCTTGAAATGACCTTGGAGTTCAGCTTCTGACTGATGAGCTTTAACTTGCATGCAGTAGATAGCATAAAACAATATAAGTTGCATAAAAGAAAGTAAAGTTTTGACACACATAAACTTTGAAACCTAGGATTCACAGCAACTGCAGTACAGCATTTTATTAAATACAAATATCTCCTTTTGTATCCATCAGTGCAGGGCTTTTCTGTCAAGCTACTACAGAGATCACAATGTGGAACTGTCAAAACTCCTACACAAATTGGGACAACCCCTGCCATCATGGCTGAGACAGGAGCTACAGAAAGTAAGATAGCATTGAAAAAAGGCTTTTTGAAATCTCTCTTCCACACTTCAGTCATCATACCTAAAGTGTCCAGTATCTACCAGAAGGTCTTGTAAGATACACCTCTTCAAAAAAGAGTAAAAGATAGAAATTATTTCCATATGCTGGCATGTGGATTGTGGAAATACATGTGTGTCTTAGAGCTCTGGTGGGCCAAATCTTCCTCAGAAACATTTCTGGGCCTGTGGACTTGTGGACTACTGTGCACATATGTGGAAATTATTTGCAACTGGTATAAGCTTCAGTGATACATGACCTGTCCAATTTCATGGTAAATATTTACATTTTTATATATCAGTTTAAAAGTATTGTGTCTCATGTAGGTTTTGTAGCCCATTGTTAGACCACTGACAGTTTTTCTTACTATTTGATTATTGTTTTGCATAAAATAAGAAAACAATGTAGCACAAAATGCCAAGTGTACTTCTGCCTTTGGAATCAGCTTGCTAATACCCAAAGTATATACTAACAAGGGTGAGAAGTACAGTTATGATACATGATTTAGCTGTGCACAGCAACAAAATACACAGAGCAAAATCTGGAAGCCGCAGGCAAAAGCAGTGTAGAAAAAAAGCCACACACAAAACATTACCTATGATTATAGCTTGTAACAACAAACACAATGTGGTAAGGGCCTTTGTCCATAATTACTATGTCTGATTTTGTACTGACTGAAATAGCAAAATACAGAATATAGCCATTATCGTAACAGAAATTTAATTGGACATGTGAAGCACAAAAGCTGCAGTATAATCCTTATGAGCAGTGTTATACTTCAACAATTGCGAACCAAACTGAAGCAGTGCAACGAACAGGGTTTCACTCCTGGCTTCTATGAGCAGTCAGATCTGGATACCGCACTGTGGGCTTACATTGCTGTGAATCAGGAGTGACTCCACTGAAATGAATGAAAAACTCATAAAGAGCAAAAACAGATTGCCTTAATTTGCACCACTATTTTTTCCTTTTTTTTTTTTGCCTTCAGTCTGTGCTTTATGTATTCCAAGATCGCTCAACCTGATCAAAATTGTAGCATCTTTCAGTAACCAGCAGTTTACATCAGCTGCAAAAATCCATCAGATTTCCAGATTAAAATACTGGGTTTGGTTCCAGACATTTTAAACATGTTTGGCATTAAATACTAGGAAAAAACTTTAGGGGAAAAAAAATAAACACAGTGTGTGAACATGGTAGAAAATTACGCTCCAATCATGGAAATCACAAATATCCTGCCTTACATTTATGTGATAACATGTCAATGATACATCTCACAATGCATCAGTTTAGATGTGAGATAAAGGCTAATTGATAGTACTTAAAAGTCAAGAAAGAAGATAAATAAAAACTTCAGCTGAGTATGGCCTTGATGCTTCTCCACTGAACTTTGGCTCTGAGTGTTTCTAAAGGCATGAAGAGGTAGTGAAAACAAGAGAACTACAGTACTAAATGCAGTGCTTTTTACCGTAGCTCTATAATGTTATCATAATTTGTTTTAGGGTGAATAGTTAAAAACATGCATCAAATGGTGGAAAAACTTTATATGTCTCAGTGCTGTTTTACGACATTTATGTAATCATATAATTTAACTTTCAAGCTAATGGAATGGAAACCAGTCTGTTATTCCCTAAATAGAAAACAGATGTTGAGATCCTTACTGTACCTCTAACTGGTAATCTTTATTATTTATTGATTTTGTCTATGTAATACGTGGTTTTGATAGGCCTGTAAAGAAAAAACCTAGACAAATTTGCTGTATATAACAATATTCTTTACGCAGCACATTTTTGCTAAGGGAATATGCATGATCAATGATGAGGACCTACTAGAGTAGACATTTTTTAAGATGAGCATCTCTATTATTTATGAGACAGAATGAGAATTTTCATTCACTTTGAATATTCACTGTCATATAGATTCGTCCCAGAAGCTGACTTGTCTTAAAATACTTCTTACCTGATAAAAGAAACACTCTGGATTCTGAACATTCCTAAAAGCAAATACTCTGCATGCTATGGACAGCTCATGCATCCTGCAAGCATCTATATGGATTTTTTACAACTGAATTGAATAACTAGAGAAAATACCCGGGGTTTTCATCCTGGTATGATTTATTTTACCCTTGATATAACCTGATGTGACATCACTCAAACACTTTCAAAAAAAACTGCAGGGATTGCATGAAGCTCCTGTTTTGTGCACTGCTGCCTCAGTTACTCCGTGTTCGTCAGTGCAGCAATTTCAAAATAGAAGAAAATAGGAAAAACCTGGGGCACTATCAAGTGCTTGAAGTTTTCGCGGTGAGAGGACCCTCTGCACACAAATTGAGCGCCTCCTACGTGCAGGAGGAATGGGCTGGCTTCAGCCACAATCATAGTTAATTTTTTTTAAGAACTCCCTTTCTGTCTTCTTTCTCTGGGAAATCAAGGCCCCACAGAATGAAAATGAGTGGGCAGTCAAGGAGAGAGTGGTGATGGGGTCATGCACACCGGTTGCATTGTCCCTCCAGAAATTTCACAACAGACAAGGTGACACGTGTCAGAGCTGTGGACTACTTCTGGGAAGTCCTCTCTGAGGTACGGCAAGGAGCCCCCTACAATTGGTGCTGATGTGGTAAAGCAGCCCAACCGCAGTCACCACGTAGCACTGGGAGGATAAGCTCCCCACACGCATGGCCTTGGCCTTGGGTGGACTCGGCTTGGTTTGGCAGCTAAACACAAAGCTCATCCTCCAGGAAGGGTGTGGTGACTCTCAAGTCCTGATGAGGAACAGCAGGGTGGAGCTCTTGGATCGTCCCAGTGCCCTTCCTAAGGGAGGGAACTGGGAACAAAATGAATGAGTTCCTAGGGAAATCTTCACTGGATTGCTATGGCAACTACCTGAGTCGATACTGTGAACGAAGTAGCTTGACCTGGAACTGTGCCTCTGAAAGGGTGTGAGCTTGAATCTGCCTAAGTCCAAGCTCCTGTTGAGATGCAGCTGTTCAGCACTAGTATCTTTAGAAAAGGTGCTGTGGGAGTAGCGGCTGGTACACCGGGCGGGGTAGTGTCAGACACCAAAGCAATCTAGAGGAGGAAAGGCAAACTGCTGCTGCTCTCTGCAGTTCTGGATTTCTGATGTTCACTTATTACTTGTTTATACAAAGATGGTATAAAGCCAATTTTTTTTTTCTCAAGAACTAGTCTATTTCAATATGTTCTTACATTTAACAGGAAACTTTAAAAAAACAGAATGACTTTTAATGTGCAGTCAACTTGGTGAAGAATGAAGAGCCTGAGCAAAGCATGCAGACAACAGCTAGATGTGTTATTCCCCAGATCATAGGATGCACATGAGTACAGCTGAGTAAGCAAGTAACAACATGCATTATCTGACAAAATCTAACCTCTTCTATTCACAGCTTACCTACAATCAGTGTTTGATTTCCAGAAATAGACTATCAATATTAACACTCTTAAAAAATACTGATTCATTACAACGAAGTTATATTTGCTAGTCAAAGTCAGATGTTCTGTTGTGGTTGGTATCACAGCCGTGGTTTCTGTTCCCCTGGTAGATAACTGCACAAGCAATTTCTTTAACAAATGCTTGATTATGTGAGCTTCACCTTTATTTTCATAAACATGATTCTGAAATTTGCTTTCTGCAGACATCTGTGCCATTAAGAAACAATATGTGATTATGAGCAGAAAGTGACCGTTAGGGGGGGTGTAAACACAGAGCCTGATATGAAATCACTTAATTATTTGAGCAAACATTCCTGAAAATACTGTGATATTTTCCCAGTTCTACTTGTGCAGAAAGAATTAGTTTCAATGATTTGCAGACTGTCTTGTACAGAATATCCTTTTTCATTGCTTAAAAATGTGAAACTTCCTCAGGAAGAAATTAAATAGATATTTCAATGTTTATAGATGTAATACTCTTGTCATTCACATTGAATGAAGATTGCTGGAAACATTTTTCTCAAAGTTTTTTAAAATATAAAATAGATATTATTCTGATAGTGGCATGGTATCTGAAGTGCAACAATAAACTCTGATAAGAAAATGTAGTGCTGTGTGGAAGTGATTTTTATATTCACAAACGTTGTCCTTTTCCAGGTTTGTTAGCAGCTATTGCAGCTTGACACTGAGCTACAACACAATCCAGGAGCACAGGAGCAGCATGAAATGTTTTCAGAAATGAAAAATATTGCTTGTTCTCTCTGTGAGTGAATATTACTGCTTTATGCAGCTGCTCGTTTTACTGCTTTTGCTTCCTGCTTACTTTTTATTTCTTGTGCCAGAAATTGCTAATGTGCTATAGAAACACTTTGCAGAGCTTGCTATTTCTAAGATAACAAGCAGACTTTATTCAAATTATTTGCCTTGGGGATTTGATAGTTGTGCCAATGCATCAGCCCACACAGACACCAGAAAACCTTTCCTAAGAGAGACCTCTAAAGATGATATCAATGTCCAAAGAAAAATTCACAAATTCAGAGCAGAATAGAAAAGTGTACTATCTATCTGGGCAGTGTAGAAAACAGGAAAACGATGCTAACAAAATATTCTGTTCATTACAGAGAAATGATGCAACCTATATTTAGAAGTCTAAGCTTCTTTTATAATACCCATCTCTACAATCTCTTAAGAATAACAGAAGTGGAACAGTGAAGTAATAACAGAAAGGTACTAAGCAAAAGGAAAAGATCCTTGCTACGAATAACACCTGCCTGACCTCTGTCTCCAATTTATCTACTTTCATTTAATGTTTCTTTTCAGTTCTTCCAATCCCAAAATTCTTACAGCTTAAAGGCAAAAGACAGTTTTTTGTCTCTGTGGACCACATGGATGAAGAAAGCACAACAATCAGATCAAAGGACAAATCACAGGAACAGGAAAGTAATTAACAGCTGAAACCAAGGGCTAGGGAGGAGGACTTCAGACAAATTAAGGGTGATAGATTTGAAAAGCATATCGTGAGCTTGACTCTCGCCACTCTGTGTTCTGTCAGGTTATTTCTTTGTTTCTTTTTTAAGACAGTATTTGCTTTCTTGATTTCCCTTTTTCTGTTCTGATCCTCTCTTTCTCTTGAGAAATTCAGATTGGAAATAAGGCTCACGTACTTTCAACTGCTCAGACGTCTGTCTGCCTAGGAGAGCCGTCAATCTGGTTCCGCAAGGTCACTAGCAGATCTCATCCAAAAGGTATGACATGGAAGTGGCCTAGTTCAACCATGATGTAGGGGCTTGGTTCAGGATTACTGCTTCAGATCCTGTAACCTGTGTTATTCAGGAGATCAGAGAAATGGGCTCTTTCGTCTGAAAATAAATACTACTATTGTCTGCTTGGTTATGTGATCAAGACTGTCCTATTATGTTTCCCAGTAAAGCTCCTTTCTTCAGCTAAATTCTGAACACATTTACTCCTGGGGAAAAAAAAAAAAAAAGAAAAAAACAAAACAAAACAAAAAAACCCACAACCAAAAAAACCAGAAAATAATTTTTTGCATAACTTTGCATACAAACACAGTACATATGTTTTAGTTACAGAACTGTCTGGAAGGACAACATGATGACCTAAAGGCAGGAGCCAGCTTTTATGCACATACATGGTGCAAGGTCAGACCAGCTGAGGCTTAGCTTACGGCGCAGGTAGGAGCGTAGGGCACGGCAGGACTGGAATTTGTCTCTGCGCTTCTGTAAATCCTTCCGGCTGTTTCATTATTCTGCAACACTGCCGTATCATCATATATTTGAAGCAGCAGCAGCAGTGTCTGAAAATGATGAAAAACACCTAACGTGACCGATATGCCTTAAATAATTTCCTGTATTTTCCACAGAAGAAAAAAGGTAAGAAATATGATTACTAAAATATGAGCCAGGAGGCAGCTTCCTGCACTGCACCAGTCATCACTTCCAGCCTCTTCTTCAAAATCTCCCTAGCAATTCAAGTACAAAGTCATCCCGCTGGAGCTGATGGAGCCAAGAGTTTCAGTCCCCTGGCTGTGCCAGTTCACTGGCATCTGGCTTGCAGAAGCCAAAATCGCCTGCCTCCTCTTTCCACGGCACCCACGCCCAGAATACGGACTCGCCTTTGAGGTGCGGCCTTTGCCAGAGAGCAGCTTTTGCAGCCTGTGCCCGGCCTTTAAAAAACGGCCCTTCCCTGCGCGGAGGGTGCCTGTAAGAATACTTGAATTCAGATGCTGTGGTGTTAAAGGCATGGGAATTGGGGGAGGTTTAGGCTTGACATGAGGGAGCATTTCTTTCCCAAGAGGGTGGTCAGACACTGGACGAGGCTTCCGGGAGAGGTGGTCGCTGCCCCGAGCCTGGCAGCGTTTGGACGAGGCTCTTAACAACTTGCTTTAACTTTTGGTCAGCCCTGAAGTGGTCAGGCAGTTGGACCAGGTGATCCTTGTAGGTCCCTGCCAACTGAAATTGTCTAGTCCTAGTCCTGTCCTACCGTACCCTACCGTAATTAAAAATGAGGGTGGGGAAATTTGGCCGGCATTAACCAGATACCTTTGCTCATATGGGCTGGAAAAGGAAAATTTCCCGTGTTCACGTAAAGCGACGACTTCACTTTTCTAGTGTATCTTTCATGACCTCTTCTTTCTTCCGAGTCCCTGCTTATCAAATAACAAATAGTAGTGGTGTGGCGTTTAAGGCCCATCTCATGACTTGCCCGAGCAGACATACGCCCGTGTACACACCCGGACGTACCTCCCGTCTACGTACAGAAAGCGGCACCCATGCCCAGACCCGCCGAAAC